>LPNX010998081.1:3115-127928 GCA_001517045.1 Pseudotsuga menziesii | reverse complement strand
AACTACTTTTTTTGTTCGTATTTTCGACATATCTCATTGTGTTTTTACTCAAATTTTGATCAGGAGAGCTTGTTGGATGTGGAATTTGATTCCGCATCCAATGAGTACCCACACTGCATACTTTTGACAGACCCCGCTACCCCAAAAACAAGAAATACCTGAAAAAATGTGATGATGACGTCATCATCACATTTTTTCAGCTATTTCTTGTTTTTGGGGTAGCGGGGTATGTCAAAAGTATGCAGTGTGGATACTCGTTGGATGCGGAATCAAATTCTACATCCAACGAGCTCTCTCGATCGAAATTTGAGTAAAAACACAGGGAGATATGTCGAAAATACAAACACAAAAAGTAGTTTCTTTCTTTCTTCCTCCAAAATTAATCAATGTTATTTTATTATTTTAACTATTATTTTAATATTTTCCTTAGGAGGCCCATTTTAGACCCCAAAATTCCTCTAATGAGGTCATATACCATGTTAAATCCCTTTTCCTCAAGGCACCAACGAACTGCGCCATCTGTCTATCTTCATCTGTAACTTGGTTGGCCTCCCAAGTCGAATCACAGATGAACCAATGTCATCTAGGGTCCTCATCTCCCTCATATAGAGGGATGTGTGATGACCTGTGACCCATGTTAGAGTCACTGTCACTATCTTCTTTAGGAGGTGGCGGTGGTGGTGGGGGTAGTGGGGTTATTTGCTTATTCCTCTCTGCAGAAATATTGTCGACGGAACTCTCGTTCCCGTCAGTTGTTGTATTTGTCGTCTCCTCTTCGATAAGCAATCGGCCAGTGTCGAATTATTCTGTTGATGTCCAACTACAGTTATTTGTCTATAGATCCAAATTTTTTGTGTTCTCCAAAGTTTTATTTGGCAGGGGGGGTGCTCCTTCATGTGTCGGGTAAAGTAAGTGGATACTTCGGTTGGAGGGTATCGCTTGAAGCGTAACCCAATTTCCTTCTTCTGGTCAATGGATAAGTAAATGATTATCATCGTTTCTCTCATCATCTAGTTGGCTCCATATACCAAAGTCACTAGCTCTTAGTCTGAGGTCCTCTTCGAGAATGGCTTGTATCTGGGTAATCGGATTCATCGAAGATAGAGGTCTTACCTCCTGGGGAACTTCTAATTGGAGAGATTTGCGCTACTCTATCCACAAATATTCTTCCATAGGGGATGCCTCTTCTTCCACACCTTCTTCTTGTTGATCATGACCTGAATCTGGCGGATTTCTCTCTTGGTCAGTCACCCTAGTACTCATTCCTCTCTGCAGCGCTATGGCTCTTTCTCTTCTTTCTTCCCTTCTTTGCAGCCTCTTCTCCCTCTCTATTTTCTAGAAGTCTGTCATACCTTTGTGTGACACTATCCTTTCGATTTCCCTTTTTGGCCAACTTCTCATCACTGGTGAATGGTATCTTATTTAGTCGACTAGAATCCTCTCCACTTTACCGTGACATATGACTAGCTACCCACCCATAGCCTACCTGATGCTTTAGAAAGCCTAAATAGTTATGTTTACTTGCTTAGGAAGTATTCCCACTCCCTTTCGGCCATGAATTTTTCCCACCTCTTTTGTTTTTCTACCTAGTTAGGGTTTAATGGCGGTCCACGTAGTGATGGATGAGGTTCAACGATATGACCCACTCCTTTCTCAATTAGGAACTTGAACAGTAAGGTCAGTAAGGAACATAAGAATTGATTAGTGAGGTCTGTGTAGAATTTCTTCTTGATGGTTTCCACCAAAGTTCTTTCCTCTATGGCTTGCTCCTTGTAGAATTTGTCGGCAATCTTTTCGAACCACTCCGACAGGTTTTTCCTTCCCCCTCGAATCAGTTTTTCTAGCAGCTGTTGATCTTTAGTCACTTCTGGATTTTTCATCCAGGAGTTTATTCAAAAGCTGGGGCACTAATTCTAAAAATGTCTCATGAGTCTTCATAAATAATATTTCTTTTTCTTGAGCGGTCATCAATCTGTTTCTCTGTGCGTAATTTTGCAAATAGTTTGCTACTTTACGCTCCCACTAGTCCTTAATCTCCTGTTTTGATATCATATGCTTGTATACATCTCAGACATGTACTATCGAAAACAGAACCAATGTTGTAATCTCACAGATCACATAAGGTTACCAATAATACATACTAAAACATACATACATAACAGAGACAAGAGATAAGAAAAAGTAGAGCAATAGATTATATTAACATGAAAGGGTCCATACAATACAGAGAACTGAATCAAGTTCTCATCTGGCTCAACAGCCTAATATATATGAATTACAAACGGTTACAAATAACAACCTGTTGGTTCATTCAACCAACATGACCTTATTTGGCCGACCTAATCTCTAATTAGTTGGCTGATCGACTTAGTTGGCTGATCGACTAAGTCGGATTACCGGCTTGCTCCTCCAATAAGGTTGTACTGATACTCCAACACCCCACCTCCGGCATGGCTCGAGGGAATTGAACATGAGACCTATGCTCTGATACCACGTACTTGTGAGTATCCCTTAGCTACCAATATTTCCTTATATTTATAAGGTGAACCATCAGCAGCAAACTTAGTTTTGAAGACCCACTTACACTGTACTAGCTTCCTCACTGGGGGAAGATCAACTAGTTCCCATGTGTTGTTCTTCTAGAGCGAGATAAATTCTTCTTTCATGGATTTTTTTCATCTTGGATGATCTAATGCATCTTCACATGTCTGAAGATATGATTCAACCATCATATATAACTTCTCAGCAAAGGGAGTATCTTTCACACAAAGGGCACTCTCAAATTGAGATCTAGTCCTCCTAGTGTCACTAGGATTTCTAGCTAGTTCCCCAGCTACATGAATGGTCCTTGCTTCCCATTTTGGTCTTGTAGGACTATTAGGATCTACAATTAAATCACCATTATCAGACATGTCATAATAAACAAACTCATTAGTCTCTTCACTTGCAGTCAGTGGTTTTGGTGATGAAGAGGACTCTCCAACTTTAACTACTGCTAAAGGTTCTTCTTCGAACTGAACACTTCTTTTAATGAAATATTTGTTTTTTCTAAAATTGATCAGCTTGCACCATTTTGAATCTTCAAAATACCCAACAAATAAGCACTCTTGGCTTTGGGGTTGCAAACCTTACTCTTTTCAGGTGGAATTCTGGCCCAAGCCTTTAAGCCAAAAAACCTGAAATGGGTCACATCTAGCTTGTTCCCACTCCAAGATTTGAAAGGAATAATACCATCAAGCTGCTTATGTGGCACCCTATTATGTATGTAGGATGCATATTTTATATCCTCGGCCCAAAAATTTGGTGGCAAAGCTTTAGCATCCATCATGCAAGTTGCCATCTCCTTCAGTGATCTGTTCTTTCTCTTAGTAACACCATTTTTCTATGGTGTGTAAGGAATAGAATGTTGCATATGGATACCTACATATTTGCAATACTGGATAAACTCATACTTGACATACTTACCACCATTATTAATTTTGAGGATCTTGAGTCTCCTCCCATACTGGTTCTCAACCAAGGCTTGAAAGACCTTGAAGAGGTCAAAAACTTCAGACTTGTGCTTTAGGAAATAGACCCAGCAATACCTGGAAAACTCATCTATGAATGTGAGTGCATATTTGTCTTGAATCATGGAGATATGGATAAATAGACCAGTAATGTCACTATGGATCAACTCAAGGGGTGCATAGCTCTCTCATGCTTGTGCTTTAGGTGTTTTCCTAGGATACAACCTTGACAGAATCCTTCAGAAAACTTGATCTTTGGTAACCCTATGATCATATCTTTATCACTCAAATCAGAAAGATACTTATAGTTAATATGGCCAAATATTTCATGCCAAATATATCTTGCTTCATTAGCATGAGTAAGAAGAGAAGAGGGGTTTGAGTAGGGTAGAAAATGGGAAAACTTGTATACCTTCGAAGTGTGATCTACAACTCCTTTTACTATGAATTTACCATTCAAAATATTTGTGATTTCAAATTCAATGGGGAGAAGATGAATTTCTTTGGAGACCCAGTGTGAGTCATATGATACAATGACAAAGGATTAGAGGTAAGACCAATCCTACCCTTCCCCAAGCTATCAGCGAGAGAGTCATCTCCCAACACTATTGGTGGACCTTACAACATGTTAAGAGAGGATAAAATATCCCTTGTTGAAACTGTATGCCTGGAAGCTCCATAATCAATGATGAAGCTAGGTGAGCTTGAGGTTCCAACAACCAATTCATGTACTTTCTCCCTGTCTTTTGAATTTGAACCTCCTTCCCTCTTCTTTGAGCAATCAGGAAGGGAGATGTTGTTCTTCTCCAAGAGTTGGGAAACATGTCAATTTGATTTTTCATACAAGAGCTCTTAGGATGATAGCCCTTATTGTAGTATGCGTACTTTCTCATTTCTCCTTTATTATTCTTTGTCTGGAAGTTCTTCTTGGAGCATTGGGGATCCTCTTGAGACTTTGACTTGTCTCTCTTTTGCTGAGGTGGCTTCTTATATTTTTTCTTACCTTTTGAAGCCACCCTTGAGTCTCCAACAACCAAATATTGGTCTTTGGAAGGTTTGATGGTGCCCATCATTACCAGTTTATCTTGCTCCTCAGTGAGGGATTCCATGAACTCTGCAAGATTAGGTGTTCTCCAAGCTTGTGCTATTAACTTGATGGTCTAGAAGGTCAAAAAACACTGATTAGTTAGGACCAAGCTTTGAGAGTATGTTCAAGACTAGTTGCTCATCCTTCTTATCGATCCCACATTGTTTTAGCTGTAAAACTAGGGCCTTAAACTTGGAAAAGTAGAGTTACAATGATTCAAAGCTACTTGGACAGAAGGAGATCAATTCATTCTCAAGTTGATGTCCTCTCATCTGATCTGTCTTTACAAAAATCTATTCAAGCTTCTCCCAAACCTCATTAGGTGATGATGTCAATGCATCAAGATGAAAGAGGAGGTATCTTGAAATGCTCAAGCACAAAATACCATAGGCCTCATCCCTCCTATTGTGCCATTTAATTTTATCTACAACTACATTGGGATCTACCTCCGATGCCATGGTCACCTTGTAGAGAAGTTTCTCTCTCAACAGTATCTCTATCTCAGCTTTCCATTCGAAGAAATTGATTGGAGTCTAGATGATCCTTTGAGATTGGTTCATAGCTCAGCAATTGTTCCCTCTAGTCAGCAAATTGTGCTCCCACTGAAGATGTCTAACTTGTAATATAAATATGGAAGGATTTGATACCATGTAGAAATCCTAAATCCTTGATGGCATGAGGAATTTCATAAACAAGATAAGGATATAGGCACACAATTAACCTCATAGAGAATTGTAGAGAATTAGCATAAGGAGAGAAGAGGAAGAATTAATGAAAACACATTAATCAATTATCATTTATTGATCATTCAATGTGTGTTCATTAATTCTTCTTCTTATCTCCTTATGCTAAATCTCTACAATTCTCTATGAGGTTAATTGTGTTCTTGGATGCTTAGCTTGTTTATGAAATTCCTCATGCCATCAAGGATTTAGAATTTCTACTTCCCATGAGTCTACTGATGTGATTTTATGTGATCTCTTGGATTCTTTGGAAGCTAGATCAACCTATGGAGCCCATGCATTTTCACTCTTTGATCCTATGCCTTCTCTATGTTCCTACATGATTGCTTGCACGCATCCTCTCTGTGTAAAGTGAATATGGAGACATTACATATTCTCTTGGACAATTATTTCACCTATCTAGAGCTGATTTCATCTCTACTAGTTCAAAGTTCAATTCATCTCATCATCTTGGAGATGGTTACAAGTCTCAAGATCCTTCAGTATTGCTTTCACATCATTGGATCTCAGTTGTTCTACATGGTCCTAGTATCCATATTGCATTTGTTTATGTTTTTGATCCAGGTGAGCATATTTATCTTCTTCCCAAGAAGAATATTCCTCCAGACATTAGCATTTAGTTTGGAGCAGCAACAACACGAGCAGTTCACCATTTTTGGTATTGCTTTTCATGTCCTTTCTTGAGGGAGGATTTTCCCCTTGTGGTTTTTCCTCTTTTCTCATTTCTTTGGACAAGATAAATTGTAAAAGGGTGACCATAACCTTGTTTTTGGGCACTAAATGCATATATATTTCTGATTAGTTTAGAGATTTTTATTTTTTTTGTAAGGTTTTCTGTTACACCAAAACCTGCAGATGTTGATGAACATTTGAAACCCAGCAAAAAGGACCTATCACCAAGAGTGGCTGTTAGTATACTTGTTTTATATTCCCGGAGGTGTGGTGGTTATACGATGTGGAGGTTGTACCGATACTCTAACAAATATCCAAAGGAGGAATTCATCTTTTCTTTTCCTAACCTCCCAGGGTTGAATTTTTGGAGGACATTTGGTTTGAGGAAAGCTCTAGTTCAAAAATTCACAGCACCAGCTTACTTCCTTGAGATTGATATTTTTTGACTTGGGAAAGTAGACATGTTTGGAAGCCATCTTTTCATGTGTCATATTGAGGAATTTGAAAGAAACCCTGAGGGGACCGGATTTCGTTCCTTTAAAGATGAGCCTGTTCCTGGCAAGCCAAATCTACCAGCAATTATTATTTGGAACTATGTTCCAAATTCTGAGAAGAGTCTTCTTTTTGCATGGATTCGCTGGGAATAAGGTTCTCCAATTGTTTACCAAATCATGAATTTGAGTGGGAAGACTAAAAATTCCCTTCAGGCTTCCAACGATTTGGTCCCAAGATTTAATAGTGAAGGTACATGTCAAAAAGAGATGAGAGGCTGATTCTTCTTGGGAATGGGAGAAAGAGCATATGGAGGGTCCTTGTATTCCTCTTTTCCTTAAGTTATCTATTGCCAATAATTTTCCTTGGATTGATAACTAGAAGAATATATTGACTTTGGGAGTGCAGTTAGAAGTCCAAACCCTTCCCAAGAGGTTGGACTACGTTCGATCACCATTAATCTTTAGGATCTTATAACCTTCTTTGACAACATAGGTACCATGACTAGCCCAACCTCTTGAGTCCCTATTCCTTATGTTTAAGGGAGTGATTCCATGAAGATTGGAAGTGAAGAGAGCATAGTTTTTTTGCAAGAGAGTTTGTGGATGCAGATCCTTCCACCCTGCCCAATCACTAGAGCTGGTCCATTATGAGATATCCTGGAGATTAATATAGTTGTTCTCTTGCATCTAGCTGCAAAGGTTGGATAGATTTAGAATTGAGGAAAAATGGGGGTGCCCCAAAATATTATCTGTCCATATGTTTATTTTTCGACCATTAACTGGAATCCAATAGAGGTTGTCTTTAATTATACTGGTAGAGAGTTTGTAGAGGCTCCATATAAGGGTTCCTTTACCTTCCCAGTCACTATCCAGACATTTTACCTTGATTGATTGATGTATTTTTTCCTTATCACCTCTTTCCACCATTCTCTTCCCCTAGAGAAAATACTCCATACTAGATTGGCTCCCAGATCTTTATTCATTAATCCCAGGTCTATGATTCCAAGACCACCATTTTTTGTCTTCTAAATTTTTGTCCCAATTTACCAAATGGAACTTTTTCCCTTAAGTCTTCTCACCTCTCCAAAGGAATTTATTGGTTACTATAATTATACCATTAATGGTGGACTTAGGAGTAATAAAAATTGCGCTAGTGTAAATAGCATAGGAGATGAGAATGGATTTGATAAGGACTAACTTGCCAGCTAGGTTGAGCCATCTCAAACCCCAAGCTTTCATTTTATTCTTCAACTTTTGAATTACTAGATTCCATGCTGTAGGGTTGTGAATGTGCTTGGTAATGGGAATTCTAAGATAGTTAAAGGTAGTCCAGTCAAGTCTTACCTTGATTCCTAAGATGCAGGATATATTTCTAAGGATTGTAGGATTGTTGTTCCAACCATATATCTAGGACTTGGAAGAGTTGATGCAGCTGCCCGAGGATTTAAGGAACAGTTCAAGGGAGGATTTGAGTCTTTTAGCAATTTGAGTTGAGGCACTTTCCAAAAGAATGGTGTCATCAACGAATTGGGAATGGTTAATGGGTTGGACTCCCCTAACAAAGGAAATTCTAAGAATGTTTCCTTCATATTTTAACCTATTTAGTCTTCTACCGAGTGAGTATGCAACTAAAATATAGTGGAAGGGGGACATTGGGAAACCTTGACGAATTCCTCTTTGAGCTTGAAAAAAGGAAGTTGGACAACCATTAACAAGAGGATCTATCTAGGGACTGCTTATGAAATATTTGACCCACCTTATAAAGTTGGGAGAGAAATTATACCTTTCTAGAACTTGGAATATGAAGGCACACATGATTCTATCAAAGGAATTAGCAAGGTCTAGTTTTATTTCCATGTCTGCCTCTTGACGTTTCTGACTGGAGCGGATGGATTCTTGTAGTAGAAGGATGTTGTCATAAATTTGGTGTCTGACTATGAACCCACCTTGGTTTGTAGAGATGAGGTGAGGGATGACCTTTTTGAGTGTGTTAGAGATGACCTTGGAAAGGATTTTATAGGAAGAATTGTAGTGGGAGATATGTCTAAAGC
Source organism: Pseudotsuga menziesii (assembly GCA_001517045.1). Classification (NCBI taxonomy): domain Eukaryota; kingdom Viridiplantae; phylum Streptophyta; class Pinopsida; order Pinales; family Pinaceae; genus Pseudotsuga; species Pseudotsuga menziesii. The sequence continues at coordinate 119,372 of LPNX010998081.1, read as the reverse complement.
GCTTTATGGAGTCTGGATTATTTTCCTTGGGAATAGGGGAAAGAAAGGTGGAGTTTTTCACTCCTCCTATCTTATCCCTGGATTGGGTCCAGATCAAAATTTTAAAGAGATATTTTTTGATGATGTGCCAACAGCTTTGGTAAAAATTGATCGGGAAGCCATCAAGCCCCGAAGTTTTGTCCGAATGCAAAGACCAAACCTCCTTTTGTGCCTCATATAAGGAAACAGGTTGGGTGAGAAAATCATTATCTTCATATATAATAATGGGAATCTCATTTCTCATGACTTTCATTTCCTCTTGAGTTGCCTCGTCTTCTGTAGAGTAAATATCGTCAAAGAAGATTTTGATCTCTTTTTTGATATCCTCATGATCATTGATATTTTCCCCATTTTCTTTGGTAAGATCTATTATAGCATTCCTCCTATGCCTCTATTTACATTGAGAGTGAAATAATTTAGTTTTCTGATCTCCCCCTTTTAACTAGAGGCTTATGGATCTTAGGCATCATTCTTATTCTTCTCTTCAAGAGAGGAGATGGACTTTCCTCTCTACCTCTTTTTATTTTAAAAGTAGATCTCTGGTGATGTCTCCTTGTTCCATTTTTTCTTGAATATCTTCCAAGGTTCTAATGAGATCCTCTTTCTCTTTTGTAGGATTTAAATAGCGGATGGAAAGCCAATTTTTAAGCCCTTTTTTAACACTCTTGAGTTTTCGTTCATAAATGAAACTTGGAGAGCCTTGGAAGAAAATTTTCCAATCTTGTTGAACAATGTCAAGGAAGCCATCATCCTTGATCCACGTGGAGGATAATATAAAGGGGATTGGACCTAGATCCTTAATAGGTTAAAGAGTAATGGAAATAGGAGGATGGTCGGAAAAAACAGAGGCTAAAATATTAGAAACAAGGAAAAAATGTTTGTTAAAAAAAGAGGAACTTACTAGGATTCTATCCAATCTGTCAACTATGTGACCTGAAACCAAATGTTTGTTACTCCAAGTGAACTTCCCTCATTTGTGTTTGATATCGGTTAAACTCCAAGCGTTTGTTAAGTCCTTGAGCCTTTCTTTGTAAGGATCTATGCTTTTGGTGCCTCCTCTTCTCGTGTCTAAAGAAATGGTGGTGTTGAAGTATCCAGCAATAATGCACTGATTAGTTGGCCCATAAACATTTCTTATCTAGATAGCTTCTTGATTGTCGAGATCCTTGAGCTCCACAAAAATCCAGTGGTGATTTTCTATTGCAGAGATGGATTTGTAGCGATTTGAGTCCCACCAGGTTAGGTTTCCCATAGAGGCTCCTTGAGCACTGGATGCTTTACCTTTTTCTTTCCTCCAAATTATTTTCATGACTTTTATACAGTAATTATTCCTACATTTTTTTCTTTGGATTGCGAGAATGGATATTGCTTCACTTTGTTTGAATCTTTTTATTGCTTCTATCTTTTGGTTCCCTCTCAAGCCTCTACAATTCCAGGAGACAAGTTTCATTATTTCTTGTGGGTTTGATGTGGAACTTTGTCCTTTTTACCTTCTATCAACTCTCCAACCTATTTTTCAGTTGGGTATCTTCTTACCAGATGATCTAGACTAGATTTATTTCCTATTTCTTTTCCTCGGGACGTTTCTGGCTCTCGATGAAATTTTTTTGGTTTCCTGCCTTTTTTGGCTATCGACTCAATTTCCTCTTCTTTTCTTTCATAATTTTATTCCAGATATGCCTTGGCTCTGGATCTAGTAACCGATCCTCCTGATTTTAAGGAAAAAATAGGTCCTATTTCAACATAATTTTGAGTGGGTAGAATCGGTTCGTAGTTGGCTTCCTGCACTATCTCCATTAATATTGGTTCAGTTTCTGCACTTTCCCTGGTTTTTTTTTTGGCACTACGGGATCCATTGGTTCATTTTACTCTATGGAGAGGACTCAGAATCTATTCTCTGAGACATTATTTTTTTTTGGAGTATTTGATTGACTTGTATTCACCTCGCCTCCCTTCCTTCTGTTTACTTCGTTCCAAACTTCGTTTTGGGAGTCCTCGACCACTTGTTGGGATTTCTTTTGAAAATATTTTTCAAAGTGTCCATATTCATGGAATACCTTACACTTGAAAGGGATTTTATCGTATTCTACTATCTATAGATGACTCCATCATTCCATAGTAATATTTATTGCTTCTGGAAGGCCTTTTTCCAAATCTACCTCTACACAGATCTGTGCGCAAAACCAAGCCATCAAATCCACTTGACAAGGGTTCCCACCATGCAAATGCTCAACTCACTATGATCTCCCTGAGCACCAGATCAGACAGGTTTTACCCTGTTCAGCAACACCCATGAAGCGGATGAAGTCTCACCCGAGATGTTCGAGGGAGAGCTGACGAAACCAAGTTTTTACATAATAAAATAGGCCTATGTGCATAAAACATTCATCAAATTATCTAACATATCTGACCAATTACTTAATCATCAACAGGACCATTCATCTTTTCTCTTAACAAATTTCATTATTCATTCATAACTAAAAAAATCACACTGTGGCGCAAATAGATCTAGATAGATACCATCATTGAAAGGAAGGAAACATCACATCATAGATCCATGTTTCTCATTCAATTCACATTCACCATTGGATTGCAGAGACAGTAAGAAAGAAAAAGATTAAAAAAAAACAATTCATATCAACTCCCATCTTATCATATTACTTTCCCACAACAATCCACATATTCAAACAAACAATAATTCAATTGAGTCGCAAGCTCTCAATTCTCTCCCATTTGTCTATCCATGATTATCTAACATTTGCAATTCTACTTCTATTTATAGGATTGCACATTTACATTCATGGTCCACTTGGACGACTTCATAACTAACTTCTAACCGATTCTACAAAGAAATGATCAATATCCACAAAATATGGTCCAAAGTACAAAAAGTGACATAAAATATTCAAAGTATTATATCTTCCACCTCGTGCTCCATCTTTCACTTGGACGGTGTCTTGTGATCTTGTGCAGCATCCGCGATGCACAACAGTTGACTTGTCCCAAAAACCCTACCAACAGGACCCCAACAGAATCTTGTGGCTCACCCTCAAGCCACGTCAGGTGGACATGGTGTGCACAGTGATCTCCAGTCTGAAGTCTGTATACTGCTGTGTGATCTCCTTCACTTGCATTTGAATTTTCTCAGCAATGTCCTGACTTCCTAAGGATTCTGCTTCAGTGGGTGTTCCTATACAGCCCGTAGCACAGAAAATTCCTTCATGGATAATTGGGCTCCAATATCTTGGAATTCATCAACCTGATCATTTCTTTTCCTCTGGCGCTCCTGAGCCTTTCTAACCCACTGCTGCAACTCCCTGAGTTTGACTGGCCACATAATCGAAATGGGTGGCGACATTATTCTCAAGGAATTCTTCATATTTTCAAGTTGGCCTTCCACTTGCTGAAAATTATTGGTCAGTTGCTCCAATTTCTCATATTGAATGATACTGCTCCAAAATACTTTCATCATGTCAGTGACCTTTTTATCCTCCTTCTTTAGTTGTTTCAGTTGAGACACCACTTCCTCTATGGTAGTCTTCCTCTCGACAATTTTCTCTGGAGGCATGTCGGGGTAGGCCAGAGCATTCCAAATGTTTTTATCCTTCTACAACTACACAATAATTTCCCCAAGTCGCTTTACCTACGTGATTGCATCCAACTCTGAGGTGTTTTCTCTGGCATGCACACAAGCATCCGCAATAGTTGCCTCGACTTGTACTCAGCTGTCGAAAAGATGATACTTTTCAACATTAAGATGATATGTCTCCTTCTTCAGCTTTGCGATCTTTTCTTGCATTGCTTCTTCTTTCTCTAGCAACCGCAAGTACTGGTCGCTGATATTCTTATGCCTATCGATTGACTCCTGGTTGGAGGCCTACTACATGTATACTAAAGTCTAGGTGGAAAACCCATTGATATCCAATACAACATTCTGTAGCTACTGTACGAAGGTATTCAAGTCCTCCCGTCTGGAATCAATTGCAGTCGAGGGAATATGAACATTCCTGGCCCGTGACTCGGTGTTGATTGATACGTACTACTATTCAACTGTGCTTTCTGGTGCCTATTTCAAAAAAAAAGTTATAAACATAATCCAACTTAGCTCTCACCTTGAAAAATCCTTCCTGTGATGATTTATTCATCTCCTTCGCGGTTGCGTCAATCGTATCAGTAACATCCTTAATGAGCCAGTGCAATTGTGCTTCCATTGCTACTACTCGTAGCCTGATCCATGTGCCTCTTTGTTCTTATTTCCTGGAGTATGTGTTGCACTTTAGGGTCAGTAGGTGTCTCTGTCAATGAGTCGTCATTAGATTGTTGGTCATCTCTATGCTCAGGATCCTCAAGTGCGTTTGATGGGGATTCTGCTGAGAATTTTGCTACAATGACTGGTTCTCACCACTCTACGTGCCAACAGTTAATCATAGCCTCTAGCTCCACATCAGTCACCTTATACCTTGTTAGCATACATTGCTTATCAGGGTCCCGCTACCCTTGAACGTAAATAGTATGGGGTCCGATTTCAAAACATGCAATCCTTTGGTATTTTGTCGCGGCTTCCTCCATCCTTGGAAATTTTGTTGATGATGCCTACAATGATTCCCAATAGATCCAAAATTGGATCAAGTAGTATACCATTCCCTCTGCTTCTTTAAACCACAGTAAGTTCTGGTATATTGCACCCTTACATACCTCTATTTCCTTGATGTCCATCCCTTGGTAATCATCTGGATCCATCCACATGACTAGCGCAATCAAAATGAGGAGCCAATTGTATGTGAATGGTTGTTCACTTGTCTGCACAGCCATTGCGACCTCCACTAAATGGTTCATTAGAAAAAGGGACCAATTCATTTGTGTGCCTTGTGCACATAACTCAACACATGCAACCACCCCAGAATTACATTGAACTAGGTGGTTCTTCCTGAATACTTTACTAGTCAAAACCTCGGCACCAATACAGACTGCTTGATCATTGATGTTATCAATGTGGTATGTCCTCCTGTCGCGTTCTAGAGCATAGCGCTTCTTCAGATTCATGGCCAATTTCTTGTCATTATCTTTTCTGTGGATATATTAAGAAGGGGTCGGGACCATCTTTGGGTATCCCAGTTATCGCTGAAATTAACTCCATTGTGACTTCAACTGGCTCATATAACCATAGATACCCACCATGGAAACACACCAAAATCTCTTTCACACATACATTCATCTCAATTGGCCACCCAAAGTGCGGCATATTGATCAACCCAATAAATCCAACTTTTTTTGGTCCCTTTGCCTAGCCATGCGGAATGCGCTCTAGCGGGGAACCTTCTACTGATACCACTGAAATATACGCCTCCTTTTTGACATCCTCGAGTGCAAGTAGGTCGTGGTATTCATACTTCATCTGCATTAGTGAAGGCATAATATCAGAAGTGCATACCATCCCTTGTGGTATCGCAGACATTCTAATATGATATCTCTGATTCTTTGTGGGTTTTGTGGCTTGTGCACCAGGAGGACTAGGAGAGATGTATCCATGGATGTATGTGATAGACACCCCTATTTTAGTATTAGATTTCATCACTCCTAGGATCGACAATCCCATATGTGCAGGGTTTTATCCTTGTGCCCTTGTGGCCATTCTGGTTCATCTCTTCTGTGGTACTAGAGAGCTAGGATTTTGGGCCTTCCTCTTTGTCGATGAGCCAGCCTGCATACTGGTGAATTCTTAATTGCAACTAGTCTGAATGGTGAATCTTGCTCACTTGAAATATCTACAATGTCTTGGGTACTATACATTCCACTCCAATTTCCTTCTAGACTTGATAAGCTTACACCCTTTCTGGACTGAGCAACTTTCCTACCCTTCTCATATTTTCTCAACAATTTAGTTTTCAACTTGGTAGCTCTGTAACTCAACTTAGTTGTGCATAATGGTGTCTTTCGACCATGTCAAGAACGTTCTTATAGTGCCAACTCAACTCATACTTCATCATTTATGAATTCAATTCGATCATCATGGACAAATCATTCATTAACTACTTGAATCTGCTGCCGATTCTACCATCCCAATGGTCAGATCCACCATCATTACACATCACTTCCATGAGCACTCTTGGTTAACTACTTTTAACTATCTTCATTTATTGCTTATTTGACTCCTACTTGTAGCCCTTCGGCTGTCACAACATAACCTCCTACTTGCGCTACTAACTCCTATTCTTGCGCAACCACCTCCTCTTGGTGTACCTTCCATTCATCCATCCTTCCCTTTTTTTATTGCGTAGTTCCCCAAGCACCGCACGGTTCTGGGAGCATCCTATAGGGCTTCAACCTGCTACCATTCACTAGCTTTGGTAGTATCGCACCGTCTAACTGCTGCAGTTGAACTATGTCGCCTGAGGTAATGGAATTAATAATATATGGACCTAACCAATGCATCTTTNCATTAATTAAATCATTTTTGTCTTATTCCTAGAATCCTAGATTCCCTCTCTATGCTAGTTGACTTCTACATGTTCCTAGAAGTCAATACTTGCTAAACTGCGTCATGGAGCACTTTGGAATCATCCTAGAAACATATTTAGCATGAATTCTTTATTCCTGGTTCCTAAAAGCACATATCTGATTTTTCTGAAAGCTGCCTTGCTTTACAGTAGTTTTAAGGCATAAAGGAAAATCTAGTCTAGGGGAACTTGCCTTGTTTTTTTACCACATCATCCTCCTTCCTTTTCTCCATACAAAAGCATGAATTATTTTTCTTTCCACCACATATTTTCTTTCCCACTTTCTTTATATAATTCATGAGGATCTTCATGGATTTGGAAAGTCCTTTTTGCACTTATGGGGGATTTGACTTGTTTTAGTAAGCCTGCTTTTTGACCAATTCGAATAGCAACCTAGTGCTTTCAAATATCTCATGTAATTATATATTTGAGCAGCATTTTACTTCATATGGTTGTCTAATGTACACTTATTCAATACAGGATTAAGTTATGCTCCAATTTCAGTCTCCTTTTGTGTGAATTTTGCATGTTTGATTAGCAATTACGGTGACTGTAATTGATCTATCTCTTGGGTTCAATTTCCACATGGTATCAATGCCTTTGTAGATTGATTTCTCTCCTTCCAAATTGTTATTGCAGGTTCGACATCACTGACTGGGAGCGTATTCTGCTGACTGAAGGGCACAGGAGCCGGGACATGGACCAATCTCAAAGGATCATCTTGACTCCATTCAATTTATTCGAATGAAAAGTTGAAATGGAGATATTCTTGAGAGAGAAAGGTATCTACAGAATTACCATGGATATTGAGGTAGATCCCAATGTATTTGCAGAGAAAGTCAATTGGCACAACAAGAGGGATGAGGCCTATGGTCTTTTGTGTTTGAGTCTTTCAAGAGACCTCCTCTTTCATCTTGATTCATTGACATATACTAATGAGGTGTAGGTGAAGCTTTAAGAGATTTTTGGAAATACAGATGCAATGAGAGGACATCAAATCGAGAATGAATTGATCTCCTTGAATCCTAGTAGCTTCGAATAATTGCAACTTGAATTTAGTAAAGAATTGTTGTATTGTATCGAAACTACTGAGATGAAAGGCTATCAACTCATTCTCGAGAATGTGTCCCTGAATATCATCTTTATTTCCAAAAAATACTTCAAGCTTCTCTCAATATTCCCTTGGATTTCTCAAACCTTCAAGGTGAAAGAGGATATATTTGGATATGTGAGTACATAGATAACCAAAAGCTTCATCTAAGTGGTTTCAGAAACTTGTTTTTCTCAACTGAATGGTGGGGCACAACCTCCCTTCCAAGTATTATCCGGAAGTATCCCTTGTTGTGCAAGGAAAACTGCATATCTTCCCTCCATACAACATAATTGAAGGGTGTTAGGGTCCGATGTGTGGAGGGTTGAGAATACATAATTCTCCCGCTGAACAAACAATATCTTCACACAAGCTACGTAGCACCTGTAGAAATTCACTATAAAACCAAAATCATTCAAACCATGTTAGAATCAATCTTTCCCTCTCGACATGAACACTTTTTCAGGGTCTATCATGCCCACATCGCCACTCTGAATAAATTAATAGGAAGCAAGCCACTCTTTGCTGGACTTCTGTGGAAACCTAGCTGCTTTCGGTGTTCAATGGAGAGTAGACGGACTTGAAGCTTTCCTAATATGGATCCGATACCATGTTAGAACTTTTATGAAATTCAATCATTAAGCAATGAGTGCAATCAGATTCTTAATTATTATGTAATGAAAGAGGAACGCAAAATACACACTGAAAAAATCAAATCTCATAGGAAACATATAAGTATTTCTTAGATAATTACAGTATCAACTTCATTAAAGAATCCGGTGTTGAAATGGTGTTGCATAAGGAGGACTCTTGAATCATTAGGGATGAATTAGAATCCACCAACTGATTCTAATTGTATCTAGGTGTAGGGCTTAACTAAATATGTCTAAATCACTATTGTAGTCTAATAGGTTAACTCCAGATATCTGATTCAGTCAATCCATTAGTTATAATCAATTAAACTAGTCTAACTGTAGTGGTAGGTGAGATGTAGGTGAGAACTAATGCCTTCCCACATGAAGCCATGCATAACTGGTGCTAACTAAACTATAGGAGAACTAACTGAATGTAACTGAAGAATAACTAAGATTGACTAGTTACCAACTCCTAGCAACTGAAGGAGGTTGGTGTTGACACTCCCAGTGGATTCTAAAATGTAGGGATTGGTCTAGGAGAAACCTAAACTGATGCAAGCAAATGCAGTCAGTTCTAGTTAGCCTCTATCGGTGTTCCCCACACTCTAGTGACTGGTACATGTGGCCTCATTAGGACAAGTGGAACCAATATTACTAGTGGACCCAATAATAATTGAATAACTCCTAAGTTAGGCTAATATAATCTAATAGATAGTTTGAACAAGGAAGGATTATAAACCCTAACAATAACTTCATCTTTTAGTGCTAAATATGGAATTCTTTAGTTAATCTATCAATCAACTTATTCACAATGTGTGTGCCTTAATTACTTATCAAAATCTCCGGGCATCCAAATTGAGTAATTACATATCCAAACAAAAATCTCACAGTAGTTGTAGCAGTACAATCCTTTATTGGTGTTGCTTCAACCCATCTAGTCAAGTAATCTATTAGAGTGACAATGTACCTTGCACCCGTTCTTTTCTTGGTGGATTAATTGGTCCAACAAAGTCAACAAACCATTTTTTGAATTCTTTAAAATTTATTTGAGGTACTAGTGACATTTCATCTCATCGTGACGGCTTTCCAGTTCTCTGGCAGATATCACATTTCCGACAATAATCTCTAGCGTCAACAAGTAGAGTAGGCCACCACAATCCATCCTGCAAAATATTATACACTGTCTCTTTTTCACCATAATGGCCTCTTGTGACACCATCATGTTCTTCATTCAATATCATTAGTTTCTCATGCTCTAAAACACAACGACGAAGGATTTCATCTGGTCCCATTTTGTATAATTGTCCAACAATCAACTGGAAATCTATAGCTCTTACAACTAATTGTTTCTTCTGTGTTGTAGTGAATCTGGCTAGTGTGTATCCCATACTCAAGAATTTTATAATATCTCTGTAATGATCATCAAACATATTGACCGCAAATAATTGTGCATCGGTAAGACTATCATCGAGATTACCTAGTTCTTCTCCATTTCTATCCTCAACAGATGGTCGGGTCCCAAGTTTAATCGACATGGTTCAACAATAATCTCATATTCAATTTATTGGAAGAAGGGAAGCCATTGACAAATATTCCCCCCCAACACTAGCTTATTGACTAAGTATTTCAACACAGAATGGTTTCTGTACATCTTGAAATGTCCTCCCAACAGTTAGTGTCAAAATATTTGAAGCCGATGTACCATAGTTAATCCTTCTCTTTCTGTCATGGTATAATTCTTCTCTATCGTTGATCATTTTGGTCTAGAAAATGAAATAGGATGGTCAATATACTCATCGCATGGTTGCACAAGTACTACATTGAGTGTGACAAATGACGCATCGACATGTAGATGAAACTCTTTCTTCCAGTATGGAAAAGCTAATATGGGTGTTGTGACCACCTTATTCTTTAGAACATCCAGACTCTCTTGGCATTGTTCACTCCACTGAAACTTAAAATCCTTCTTCAATAATTTCTCGATAAGAGCAGTCACCTCTGCATAACCTCTAATAAAATTTCAATAGTACCGTGTATGTCCCAAAGTCACTCTCAACTGCTTTACTATCGCGAGTGGTGGTAGGTTGATGATGATCACAATTTTAGAAGGATCTACCAAGATTCCATCGTGACAAACCACATGACCCAACATAATTCCAAAATGGACACAATAAATACACTTCTTTAGATTAAGATAATTATGATATTGTCGACATTGTTCTGGCATCATTCTAAGGCTCTCAATATGATCTTTTATGAGCCCAAATATTGTTTGGTCATCTAAATAGACTTCAAGAAACTTATGAACAAAATATTTGAAAGCAGCCATGACTATCCTGGAAAATATAGTAGGAGCATAGGCTTGAGTCCAAAGGGAATTACTGGATACTAGAAACATCCCCACTCCATTGCAAAGGTTTTTTTTGTCGATCTTCCTTAGCACTTATGATCTGATGGTAACCAGAGAACCCATCAGTAAAAGAATAAACTTCCTAACCCCCGACACTCTCCAATAATTCATATGTAAACGGGATTGGAAATGGGTTCTACATGCATACATCATTCATCTTCCTTAGGCCGACAAAAATACTCACTTCACCAACAGTCTTCTTATCTTGTACTACAATGGGACTAATCCACTCATATTTTTCAATAGGTTCTATGATGATCGCATCCAGCATTTTGTCTAAATCTCTCTTAATTTTTTTTTGTACCTCAGATTGAGTCGATATGGTCGTTGCTTAACAGAATTTGCATCAGGCTTCAATGGAATATTCACTTCTCCAAGATCTCTGTCAGTTCCCTTCATTTCAGAAAATTTCGTGGGAAATAGATCTTGAAATTCATGTAATAAATTTGTGATCTTCCCGACAATCTCATCATCCCAATAATCCCCAATATTGGCAAACTATAGATTTTCTGGAGAATCATTATTCACTTTCTTGGTTTTCAACAGATTCAGAAACTGGTTGCTTGAAACACCAAGTCCTTCCACCACGCAAGTACCTTTAGACTCTAGAATATTTGTCTCATGCGTCGTCATCATCAAGTTCACCTGTTACATTATAGCAATCCATCCATTCTTGTACTGTCACGCTACTCTAATTAAAATTTGTCATCGACATAGGAATGTCTTAAAAGATATTTTCCTTGATTACTTGTAGAGAAGCATCAATCGATGGATGGTCATCATCAAATTCAAACATGTGTGTAAATCTAGCAGCTAGTTCCTCCCATTCAATAATTCCTCATTGCAGCTTAACTGACATGTACTCATTCCTTGGTACCATGTATAATGTGTTTATAAACTGATGGACCTATTCTTGTCGTAGACATGCCTCCCATGTTGCATGACAATGCGTGATATGCTTGACAAGAGTATTTAATCCTATTTATTTATGGCAAGGTATACCACTTTTTCTCCAAATTGGACTTCCATCAATCTCCAACACTGAGGCCATTCTGATATATACTGTTTACGTGTGACCCACCATCTCGTGGGTGTGACCTTCAAAGAAAAGTCCAGAGCTGGAAAGTGCTAGGGTTCTATTACTTTTTCTTCAAATTTTTTTGGAAAAGATTCTAGGTTAGAAAGACCCTCATAGGTAGGTAAATCACGTACCTCAATACCTACTCACTGCACAAATTGTGTAATTCTTGTGAATCTTCTCATTCACACTTCATGCAATCGATTCTACCAGTTTTCCAGAGCTTCTCTAGAATCCGATGTACAGGAACTAACGCTTCGCCAACTGAGTTTTTCGTCATTTTTCGGGTTCACATAATCATCCATTGCAGAGGTAATATTGTATGTATGGTCCAAGTATCCATTTTGTCCTTTATTATTTACCTGTTCGACATACATATGGCCTTCTATAGGATCAAGCGGTGCAACCACCCTCAAATCTTCATCTTCAAACGTTAATATCCTCTTGTTGAAATTAATAATAGTTTGGTTATCAATGGCACAATCAATACCCAGAAATGCAGGATGAGGATTTGTACCATCAACTATGTTGATCACCTAAAATTATGCATAAGTTTGAATTCCTTATATCTCAATAGGAACCAGGGTTAGTCGACTGATAGGTAAAACCTTCAACTGATTTGCTGGTCTAAGTTGGACAAGAGACCATACTAGTATCAGATTTCCCATACTCTCCCATGTTTGTATAGTAAGAATGTTAGCATCTGATCCTACGTCTAGAATAATATATTCCATGTCATAATCTCTTATCTGGGTAGTAATTCTCAGTTCATGACTAGTATTTGATCTTTTCCCAATATGATTAACCCTTCTTTCTGGTCACGCATCTTCTTGTGGATCTTCTATTAAAGTTGTCACTTCTGTTAGAACATCTTTATATTCTATTAGTGCTAAACAACTTTTAAATATTTATTTAAGTTTACTAACATTTTATAATGGTTTCTTTTGAAGTAGCTGGTCAAATATTTTAGGCATTTCCAGGATTGATCCTTTAGATGGTATAGTTGTTGAGGTCGATGCTTTATTTCTGTCTATGAATTCTTGTTCTATGTCCAAAAATAATTCCATTTCTTTTTTGACATTGAATGGCACTTTCTTTTTTGTTGTTTGTCGTAGTCATGGTTGTCTATATGGTGCTTCTTGATCGACTCCAGTTGCAACACCTCCTCTTGTCACGACAACAATATTTGACTCCCTCGGTTCAGCAGAGATCTTTTTTATGTTTGGATTGGGATTCTGAGGTGGGTTCTGATTTCCCATGTTCTTGGCCTGCCATTTCGCAAAAAACTGAGGATATTCCTTGATAGTGTGATTAAAATCCTTACAATATGAACCCATTGTAGTAGTATTTGTGAATTCATTGGAAAAATGTCTAGGATTCCCACAATTATAAAAAATAACTTGGCCTATACTGCGACTAAATCCTCCTTCTCCTCCTCAGCCTATGAAAAGTCAACCCCCCCTTGGGTTGAGGGTATTGTGTTTGCGGGTATTGAGCCTGAGGGTACTGGTTCTGAGGAATTTGTGCTTGAGCTCACTTAACCTGTTTCTGTTCGTCATTCTTCATCAAGTATGTGTCGACTATTTTTCTCTTGCAGCAGTTGATATGCTCTAGAATCTTTCTCATTATGGCCCACTAACCAATACAATTTATAGTATATATTGGTTGGCGCACTTACGATTTTATGTAAGTATAATCATTATTTTGACCAATTTCCTCTAGTCTAGAATATTCTACACCAAGGAATCCCTTGATTATTCATCATATTCGAGGCTCCTGATGCAACATAATTCATAACTACCAAGAAGTTGTCTTTATGATGTCCTCTAGTTCTGCATCAAGTACACCATAGTTCTTCTTGTACTTCCTTTCCTTTCTTGATATCCTGAAATTGCAATATAAGGTTGGCAAGTTGCGACTGTATCTGCATCATTCCTACACCAGTTTCTCAAACCGGTGAAGCTTCCAACTTCAAATCCAATTCTAGATCCTAACTTTGAGATACAATCTTTTGTTGTATTAAAGGAATACGGATGTGCGGTAATATCGCTACAATAAACCATTATTTTTGTTGGACGTTTGGAATCTAAAAACTTACTTTAGCCATCAAGGTCTTGAGTCTTTGGTCAAAGTCCCAAATAAACTCTGTAGAAAATTGCTTAGTTTGTTTAATTTCCATAATGACTATGACTCAGATTTGGGCTTTCTAGACTCATCTATTAATCCTACTTGTATTCTATGGGATTCCTATTGGAACCACATAGAATTTCATGTACGAGTCCAACACATGACCTCTAAGGGTTGTGATCATCTGAGCTTTCATTATGGTCTCATCTTAGACTTGTCGCATGGTCCATACGGCTTCGCATAGAAACCAATGTTTCTCAGGGTCCTCTAAACCATTTCCATTAAGTAGTGGTAACTTCATATCATTACCATCCATTATTTTTACTCTTGGGGTTGTTAAATTAAATATTCTTCTAATGGAAGTTCCCTAACTTCTATTTCCACTATTACTGTAGTCTGATTACGAAAACCACTTGGTGATGTGTTTCTAGATCTTACCTCATGTGATGTATGTGGGCCGTAGGTATGTCGTACTCTTGATCTAGGTCCATTGGTTCTCCTTCTGGGTCTGGTGATTTTCCTTCCTCATCCTCTTCAGATATAAGTTGGTACTCTTCTTCTTCATTACAAGAGCCTTCATTGAGGTGTGACGCCAACTCATAGTGCTCTCCTCTGGTCGCATTGCAACTCCCTCTCTTGGTCGCGGTCCTTCTTCTTTTTCATCGCTGAAATCTTCTTCAAATCCTTAGGCATCCACCTTCTAGCTCAATCTCACTATAACCAGAAAACATCTTAGTTTATCCCTTTCCATCGTACTCGCATTTTTTCTTGTGACATATGGATCTCCGTGCACAGATATTTACTCTTTGGACTCCATTCTCGGGATCCCTTTTTCACACACTAGAATCTTAATCCATAATTTCAAAGATTTTAGATATTGACCTCACGGTCCTTGTAAAAATTATCTTTCTATTTCACTATATGAATTTATCATGCTGGCTGCAATTTCTATGATATATCCTCCCAAAATGCTATCGACCCGACAACCCCTAGATATAGGATTACTAGTTCTTTTCAACTACTGGATCAACTAAGGGATCCACTCTGTGGGTTCTCCTCCTTGAAATTTTTTCCTCTATGTCGTTAGCTTTGACAACCAGTCGTGCAATACAATGGGGAATTATCTAAAGAAAATCTCATGAATGTTTGTGTAAATGTATCATTCCAACCACTCTGTTGGACTCAACCACAATCCTTGACTTTCTTCCCATGTAAACTCTAGTTATTTATAATCAATCCAATCTTGAATTTTCAGCTTCGTCGGGTACCAAAACATATCCCCACCAGAATGATTCATGGTCTTGGAAATGTAACCATTTGTTGGCATACTTTCGGTCGATGCAGGTTCAGATCCCTTGTTCGTTAAAAAATTGCAAGTTATCGTTCCAATAGAGCAGGGCTCCATCGGCAATGACTGAGACTAAGATGAAGTCTCACCCAAGATATCTTATAAAGACTACCAAAACCAGGTTTCTGCAGTTATGTCGGGGATTTCACTCTTACAATACTAGCAAGTCACTCGACTCAAATAGAGATTATACTTATTTTTTCATTCATTCATTCAAGATAACTATCGACTGATTTGTCAACACATATTTTAGTAATAATCATAAATCATTAGCATTTATTTAACCTATAAGATGTGTGTAATAGAGGTTGTGTGACTTATTCATATCAACTCATTCACGACAGACATGTATTTGAGATAAACATAAACATCAAACATACACATCTACCACCTGACAAATTATTGGAGGATAAATCCATGTGCACAAGACTTTGAAGTTCACCAAGTGACATTGGAATTCGGCCTTCAAGTGTATTGCAAGAAAGATTCAAGTATTTTAATTCTTTTCAACTTATCATCCCACTCGGAATGTATCGAGTTAATTGATTTGCAGAAATATCTATAGCTTGAACCATAGTCATATTGCTCAATCCAAAAGGGATGGGTCCATGCAATAAATTGTTCGAAAGGTCAAAATATAAAGATAAATTTGCAAGAGATGCTACTTCTTGAGGTATGGGCCTGGTAAACAAATAGTATGATAAGTCTATATCTAATAATTTTGTGCATTTCCCTAGATTTGTAGGTATATTACATGATAATTGGTTGTTGTTAAGATAAAGATATCTTAGTTGCTTAAGGTGGCCAACATAATTAGGGATCCTTCCAGTGAGATTATTCCCCACCAAATCTTAAAAGCCCTAAGCTTTTGAGTTGCCCTATTTCCATTGATATATTTCCTTGTAAGCTATTATTTGACATATATATCCTCTCCAAGTTTTGAAGCATTTTAAGTGAAGATGAGAATGCCCCTGTGAAATAATTGTAATCTAAACTAAGGAGAGATAAGACGGTGAGGTTTCCAATATCTCGAGGTATTTCTCCTGATAAACCATTTGTGTGGAAGTCAAGGGAGTACATTTTCGTAGAGAGGCAGCCTATAGAAGAGGGAAAACGTCCCTTAAGATTATTAATGGATAAGTCTATTTCAACTAGATTGGAACACTTAATAAGAGTAGTAAGAATGGGAAAGCTCGTGGTGCTGCCACTAACCAGCTGATTATTGTTCAAATAAAGAACCTTGAGCTGTGTCATCTTACCCGATTCCATGGGCACTACTCGATTGAGTTGGTTATTAGCTAATGAGATGATTTGAAGGTTCGTACAATTGACGTGGGAAGTAGATAGAGTGCCTCTCAACTGATTACGACCCAAATAGATTTCCATCAAGCAGGTGTTCTTGCTGCACAAATCCACGAGAATGTGACCAGTCAACTAGTTATGACCTATATCCAATGATTGAAGATTGGTGCAGTTAGACAAGGAAGATGGAATTTGTCCTGAGAGATGGTTTCCAAAAAGATATAGGACACTCATGTGGCTTAGCATGTCGTGAAGGTGATTCTGTTGGAAATCCATGAGCTCCAAAGAGGATATGTATCCCAAGCAGACCGGGATTGTGCCGGTCAAATTGTTTCTTCCCAAGCCAATGAATTGTAACTTGGGGAGAATGCACGGTTCTTTGGGAATGTTTCCTTTGATATTGTTAGAGGCCATAGACAATAACAATAAACTATGGCAACCAACAAGAGTTGCAGGAATAGAATCTTGAAACAGATTCATGTGCAAGCTAAACCTCTTTATGCGAAACAAATTTCCCAATTGATAGGGAATGGGACCATGAAAATTGTTATTACTAAGGTTGAGTAATATAAGAAAGGAGAGATTGTCAAGAAGAGGAGAGATTGTATGTTATAATCCCATGTTTGAAACATTGAGGGAAACTACTCTCTTTCTGTGGCGACTGCATACGAGCATGTCTAGTCGTAGAAGGAAACATTTGGTGCCCAAGAAGTGGATAGATTCTGGGATGGAATAATAGGATCAATCAATAATTACAATTTAACAACTCGTAAATTATAAAAAATTGCAACCTTTTAATGAGAAATTGAAATAATAGGATCTAGAAATCACAATTTCACAATTAATTGTTTAAAATTTCCTCAAACTTAGAAATTTTGTATTCTATTTGTAAGTTTAATTCGAGGGAAATGCTTACAATTCACAAATTAAATGCAATTTCAACAATTAAGTGCAAAAATTGAGTGATTAAGCTTTCAACAAGTGGGGAATCATTGTTACAAATGTTTGATGAAAATGACAATTTCAACAATTAATTGATTGCAAATTCAATGACTAAGAATTGCACTTTCAACATATGGAGAGTTATAAAAATTGCAATTTTAGCATCCAAAAATTGCATTTTCAACAATTAATTGTTAATTGATTGCAATTTCGATATATGCATTTTTTGCACTTCCAAAGTCAACAATGAAAAAGATTGAGTAGCAATTGAATTTTTAGCCACTACAAATTCACAAAATATTCCAATAAATATTACAAATTCACATGTTTTTTTTATGAAATTTGATATTTCATCAACCAAGAATTGCAATTTCAACAGTCTAATAATTATAAAATTTGCAATTTTAACATCCATTCAAGAATCAATTGATTGCCATTCATGAGATTGCAATATGCAATCTCATGAATTCAAAAGTTGCAATTTTAACAATTAGCAAAATTATAAAAACTCAAACTTTTTAATTAGAAATTAGAAATACAGCAACTAGAAATAGCAAATTCAACAATTTCAATAATTAATTTTCAAGAAATTGCAATTTTTAAACTAGCATAGATCCATCTATCTTAAAACGCTAGCATAGACCCATCTTAAATATGGATCTATCAAGCACTGAGGGGGGTCCAATTTTTTGAGTTTTTTGAGGTATTGGGTTGTAGAGCTCATACCACCCTTGGTGCAATGACCATGTAGAAATTGCAATTTTAACAATTATATTATTGTAGATTGCATATTGCAATTTTAGAAATTTTGTATTCAAGTTGGAGTTTCAATTTCACAAATTTTGTATTCAAGTTGTAATTTCAATTTAATCCAAATGCTATTGTGGCAAATGACAAATAGCCCTTTGATCGTCTTGTTTATTTAGAAACCTCAACACATGATAGGACTTGATCTTCTTAATACAATTAGCTTCACTCTGGATCGTCGCTATTAGACGATCTAATATTAAATCTTTTGGATTTGTTCCAAGATATGGATGTTGAATTAAGACCATTGAATCATGCCTATTACATTTAGGAGGTGTATTTCAATACTTTTAGCTTGCTTCACCCAATTCCAAACAACCAAATCTTCCACCTGGTTGTTCATCATAACTCTCAATCCCCAAGCATACTTTTTCTCGTCTTTTCATATGGGGTCAACGAGCGACCCCCTCACTGCACTTGCCAACCTTGGTTAACCAATAGGAAATTTTACCAAGAGGACATGTGGCCAATTCTAAATTATAATTCCATATTTTCAAATACATATCACTTATGTAGGCACTTTTATGAATTTTTTTTCCATGAGAAGAAAGGGTTTTAGTTTTTTTTTTATTGTGGTTTGGACAATCTATGACCTAGAGGGAATAGTAAATTATGAAGATGAGACAATCGATCCAATAATGATTTTTCCCATGGATGATGATATGAAGGAAATGAAGGGGTTGGTGGGATTGAAGGTATGGCAAGGGAGGAATCCAAGATTTGCGTGACATAGGTTCAGTGTTGTTAACCATGGCATAGAGGCAGATGTAGGTTGGAGATATCCATGTTTCTTTATGTGTGGTAATTCCTAATCCATTTCATTGGTTAAGGAGAAAAGGGAGATAAGCACAATAATCCCTTCTTTGTAGAAAGTATATGAGAGTATGGATTTTGGCAAATGTTGAGGCTAAAGAGGTCTTCAAAGATCGATGATTGAGGGTTTCTCAATGTGAGGAAGGATTAAGAGCATGTGCTTCATGTTTAAGTGAATATAAAGGTCTATATTTATATAATAACATTAAATGTATATGATGTAGACTCAGTAAAGTTTGAATAGTGGCAGAGGAAGATCTCTAGGTGAGTGACATGGAAGACTTTATGGCTAACATTGTAATTGGCAAATTCTATGAAAAATTAATTGCACCAGGTTCTTTGAAAGGACGACTCAAGGATAACTAGGTGCATGTGCTTGGATACATACCATCCTTTCATGTGCTAATAAGAAGTTGGATAAGTTTTAATTTTGGAGTAAGGAAGATGTGGTAAGTTTTGGCTGGATATGGGGATTATATGGGATTTTTCTAAGGAATTGGGACCCAAATTTTGATCCCAAAATGGAGCCACTTTTTATTGAGAAGTTGTGTGTGATTATTCAAGGCCTTCTATGGCTTTTATGGAGGGAAAATTTCTTCATCGATTTTGTGGATCTAATAAAATTGAGTCAACTAACTTGCTTGAATTTATGTTAGCTTACATGAACATATAATTAGAGTAATAAATCTTGAAAATATACCTCCTTTGTCACATGCCAAATTGAACATTAGTAAGAATTATAACAACCACTTTCTAGAGTGCATTGACAGTATGATATTTCTAAAAAGAAGACAAAAACAATAACAATAATCAATGTATTTCAGGTTCTTAATTGTTCGTTTTAAATTAGTTAGATTTAAGTTAACTAACTAAATGACTAGTCCGATTTTCGATGCCTTATAAAGCCCAACTATCGTTATCCAACCAAAATAAATGTATAGACTTACTCAATGTCCAAAGTTGGTTCTAACATCTCNATATATATATATAAAATTATACATTATTATATATATAAATAATAATGTATAAGCTATTATACTATTAGTATTAGTTTTAAATATTGAAGTATAAATAATCCTCTCAAGATATAAATGATAATTTTTAATCCTCTCAAGATATTCCATCCGTCAAGTTATCTTTAAATATATTAGATGGGGAACAAGGCTTCAACCCTGTGTCGTGTGGTGAGCTTTCCGGCCATTTGGCATAGCGCTGGTTGGGTTATGAGGGAACTAGGAATATTGAGGGTAAGAATACCAGAGCTGAGGATAAGAATGCCGGTGCCGAGGGTGGGAGCCGGGAATTTCAAATCAACTTGGCGTGTCAGCCGAAAATTGATTAGTTAGCTTAATTTTATATAATATTTTATAATTAACCAAAAAAAATACACCAAAACATCGGCGAGATCTACTCAAAACCAACCAGAAGTGAATAATTTTTAATTTCTTGATGGAAAGAAAATATAAGTAATTTTCTGTTGTAAAAAAATAAAATAAATACACCAAAATAATTTATGGGTTAGATGGACTCCGAAATCAAACCCGGAAGTGGATAATTTGTTCAGTAAACCAAATATACCTCCGTATTTAAATATTTAAATGAACCAAATATATACTATGCTTAATTTTTTATTAATTTTTTTAATAAACCAGAGATTTTTTATAAACAAGTAAATGCTATTCAAGTCATCACTACCATGTTTGAAATCAGTTGTACAAGCTAAAACCTATATGAAATTCTAGAACAAACATCCAAATTGATGACAGACTTAAGGATTGCATTCCCCAATGGTAATAATAATACTTTTAAACTATAACCAAATTAACACAAAGAGTTATTAATAAATGGTTAAGTTACAAATACCAATGCTCCCACTCAAATCTAGTAACTGAAATTTGGCATTCACATAAATACAAAAAAAAACACATTCAAACACCTTGAAACTGTCCCCTGATAGAATGAACGGATCCTCTACCAGCACAAAGGCCTAAAATATCCCCACTAGAATGAACGGATCCTCTACCAGCACAAAGGCCTAAACTATCCCCAATAGAATGAATGGATCCTCTACCAGCACAAAGGCCTAATTGTTGATGCTACAGTCAATAATTGAAAATGGTGTTTAGTTGTGGAATCATTTTCCCATTTGCCATGAAATTCTAGAGGAAAAAAAATATATATTCAATTGAAAAATAAAAAATATAATTGTTGGAATGGTTACATGTTTAGTAAGTAACCGAGAATCCATATAGATTAAGAAGATATAAAATATCATCATTTTTTTTAAAATATACAATTTGTAAATGGATTACTTCAACATAAATTATTTATTATTTCATTTGTAATATGAATATCAATTAGTTGTTGTTTAATGTTTCAGTTTGCTTATAACCTCATTATCATTTCTATTCAATTTGAAATAAAAAATTTGTTAACCTTTTCCAGCAATCAATAACGTTTAAGATCTAAAACATAGAAGATTCCAACCCAAGTTCCAAATGCTTACCTCCTTGATAGCTTATGCTTCGTAAGAACAGAAATGAGGAACCTCCTTCCATTGGACTCCAACCCCAAGTCTCCGAGCGCTTCTTCAACTTCCACCATGACCACCATCACTACTCACAACTTCGAACCTCCTGGAAAACTACGCGAAAAACCCCATTGTTAAAACACAACTAATTGACCACAAGGAAGAGAAACAGGGATAAAATGGAATGGTGGGTAGTGGGTACCTGCTGTTGAGATAGGATTTGGCAAGCACAGGGTCCGATCTTAGTCAACTGCATCTCACCAGGAAAGAAATAGATGAGACTCTAAAGTGACAATTATACCATGTTAGGCAAGCTTTTGACTGGGACCTGAAGGGTTATTAGAATCATGGAGGAGCCACGCAGAATGGTGGCTTTGGTGAACATAGCAAAATGTCAGACGGTGGCTTTTCCTTTGATAACAGTTGAATTTAAAGGAAGAGCGATAAATTCTCAAACGCGAGTTGTAGCCAACAGAATGAAGCCTACAACTACAAGTTTCCAACTGGCAACTAACAACTCCAAAGTATGTTTCTCAGAGCCATGAATTCCATTAATGCTATAGTACTAGCATTAACTGCACCAACACCAAGAGTTTCAAAACCATGCCAAGTTCCATCATACCAGCCTACCAAGTGCCATGGCTCATTTGATGTGGTGATTGGAATTAATATCTGGTACTATGGTCTTAGTGCTAATTAACTTGCGAAATACCATGCTTGCAAGTACTGGAATTTATGATGGGTGGTGGATAGAACTGAAAATCAAATTAACAATTTTATTTTTTTCATACACGTAGACCGTGACGTGTAATCTCCAATTTTAAGCGTCAAATACGTTTTAGTTTTTTCAATACGTCCTACACAACATCAAATTCCAAGCCTGGGTGGGATTGTGGTATGTAGGCATTTTTTTCTCTGGGAGCTCGAAACAAGATGGTTTCTATCCGATGAGCTATGGAGATTCTTAATCATATTATACTTGTAACATCATATAGGGTTTTCATTTTTTAGGGTTTATTAGAAGTTTTCGTGGGTTTGTATATTTGGTACACATAGATTGTTCTAATAGTCATAGTGCTAGTCAGTTGTAGTGCGTGCTAGATCTTTGGCTCCTCTATACCCTGGACTATGGGTCGAAAGAAATGTACCCCTATCTCTTGGGGTTTGGGTCTTGACTATCAGCCAATCTCTCCAGGGCTTGGTACTTCTCTCTAGGATGATCCCGACATCCTGCAAAAGGAGGTTGGTAAAAGATCGAGTAGGAGGCTCTTCTGTCAGCCAGTTTGACAAAGAGGGTTTAAAAGAAAACTTCAAAAAGAAGTGCATTCGAAGGAAGAGCAGTCCTCTTAATCTAGCGTTAAGGGACGATGTATGTATGGCGAATGTCATATCATTATCATATTTGGCTCTGGTTAGTCGTTTCAGAGTTCGTGGGGTTACACTGCATAATTTTAGGGTTTGGTCAAGGGACCTTTCGTATCCAATCCTTGGTTACACCCCAGACAGTTATGCCCAAACTAAAGGTTGGTTTGTTACTATTTTCCATAACTTGGTGGATGTTGGTGAAAATATATGCTATCTAATTCAACACTTAATTGTCAACCCGGGAAGGTAGCTTGTGAGATGCAAACAGTATATGTGTAGAACTAAAGTCTAGATTATTCTAGGATATCCTAACCTATCTTCTATCAAAACATAGAAATAACTTAACACTACTGGATCTTTGAAATCCAAATGAAACCAATGAAATTAAGAATTAACTTCTATTCTCTTACACCTAAAAATGAAATAAACTAAGCTATAATACCTAGAATCCATCAAGTAAATGACGTTTAAACTAGCTACAATACTCATAAATGAAATACTACTAATCAAAACACAAATTTTAACTCTAAGGACTATTTTGAAATTGAGACATGTAATACCCCATGCAATGCCTATCTATCAAACTCATGCAAATGCCTATCAACTTCTAATTTTACTCTAGCAAGACCTCAAGATATTCGATGAAAATTTTATTTACCAAAAGAAAACTAAACTTGGAGGTTTATAATCAAACCTAAAACTAAGTACAAAACAATAACTCAAAGAACTAGAAATGCAATCAATTTGTAAGAAAACCTACAACAAAAAAACAAAATATTCTTATGTTATCCCTACTGAGAATCAAAATATATTTTAAGATAGCTTGCTCAATTATGCAAGTGCAATCCAACTAATCTATAACTTGAAAAGTAAACCTATATTAAACTAAGCTATGAGAACTTTCAAAATGAAACTTTAAAATACTGAAAACTAATGCATCTAATACAAATGAACTTAATAAACTTGGATTGGAACTAGTTCCTAGTCTAATCTACCCATCGAATCACAATAGCTTGAAGAAAGGAAACTAACAAGGTTTAAAGCAATGGAATGTTGTGCAAATAAGAATGAGAGACTAATTATAATCTTGGATGAAAACCTGAAATTAAATACTGAATTATTTTTCAGAAATAAGACAAACTAAGTTTTAATAAAGTCAATGAGAGAATTGTAAACAAGTTTGCATTAACCTAGGTTCTAGATATACAAGCAAATGAAAACATTTCATAAACTACTTATGCTATAAACAAAAAGATAGCTGTGCTCCTATAACCAGAACTACTTCTCATTTAAACAGTGAAACATATGCTGAATACAAATGGATTTTATCATTAATCAAATTTGAAATTATTAATCTCCAGTGGATACCAAACTAAATATAGAGTGTTGGAAATATTAAAGATACATTTGAATCTCAAACTAGCTACAGGATATGTTAAAGTACCATAGAATCAAACTAGACTCTAATTAACTATCTCTGTATAAAACTCAATATTAACAATTTTGGAAATGACTGCAAATTCTGGAAAATTCTGTCTAAGTTCAAATGAAAGGCTGAAAGACAGACTGAAAAGAAGTTTGAACGAATAGTGCGAATGGTTGACCAAATGGATTTTGAAGATATAAATTGCAAAAAACATAGGAAAATTATAGTTTATAAACAACAAAACGCCATCTACAGGAAAACAAAGTATATGCATACAAAAACGAAATGACTTATCTGCACAAAATAATAAAAAATGAATTATATGAACAAGGAATTTCATTGTTGCTGAGGGGCCCTTCTGAAGAACAGAGGATGTTCCACGCTAAACTGGAAACAAAATTAACAACTCAGTAGAGCTTTTATATTAATATCAGAAGCAAAGTTTACAAACGTTTCTCTGTGTATTCTTCACAACCAAAGACGAATTTTTATAATGATTACAATGGAGAGAAGGTCGACCCTTTCAGTGGTCGACCTCTCTAATAATAGAATGCCATAAAATCTGAAAACAACTTCCATTGATGAGTTAAACTGAACAGGCCATTTTCCCCAAATCATGTGTGTTGGTTTCCTAGATTCGCGCAACAGAATTGTGGGATGCTTGGATGAGATGTGAAGCAAATCTTTGCAGGTAGAGGCTCATAAACCATGTATGCTAGGTGGGCAACAAAACCCACATCTTTGTTGGCATCTTCAACATGTCCAGATAGGTAAAAAAATGGTTCTTCAGGTGCGAACGATGGGTCAGATGACCATCCGAAAAGGTCTGAATGACCTGTAACTGAACTTTAATTCATAAATCTTGATTCTAGGATGAATTAGTGCTAGGTTGTCTGCATGAATTTATTATTGGGTACTGAGTTACTGATTGGTAATCAACTTATGTGCTGGGTTCTTGAACTTTCCCAGCGTGAGGGGTGCCCTTCTCCTCTTCATGGTGCATGGATTCCTCTTCACTATGCATGCATTAATTCTCCATATTCGCGTGACTGTACGAAACACAAAATTCATTAGTTACCAAAACATGAAATAGTAATATATATATTAAATATAAAGTCTTAAAGCAAGTGGTTTTATAAAGAGATGATATATGGGAATGATATACATATATGGGCCCACTTCAAAATGAATTAAAGGGGATTGGCGACGTGACATATGGTTTTAAATAGTTAATAAATTATTACAATCCATGTCATAATCCACTTTATGGTTTGGTTAATTTAATATGAGTGGGTTTGATATATTTGTTTTGATATTTAATTCCCATTTTTTTAAATTTTTTTATTTTCTTCCTTGTTTAATTTTAAACCAGTGCTCAAAGCTCATCATCGCTAATGGTTTCTGCATGTGCAAGTATTCACATGACAGTCAAGAAATAGAAGGAGAGGATAAAACAAACCAAGAACCTAATAAGAAACATGCCATTAAACCTAGCACGAAACTCAGAGTTGATTGGAATGCCAAAATGTTAAGAATCTAGACAATACTACGTTTAATACATTGAAAATGACATACTAGGCTTCATTTATGTTTAAGAGTTTTAATCGATGAAACATTGTAAAAGATAGCCATTTTAGGGATGGATATATTAAATTTCGATGAATAGGTCGGGAAATTAACGTAAGTAAAATAATTATAAAGAGCGATTTTCGGAGCCTAACACTCCCCCATACCGAAGATATGGCATGTCTTCGTTCCATCAATAAATTAAAGCTGGGTTGTATTCTCTGGTATCCGTATTCAGGATCAATAACAATCAACAAACAATTCTAGGAAGCAAACATTATTATAAAGAAAAGGTAAAACTTTTCGAGAAAAATAAATACTCATGATATGACCAAAACAATATCATAGTAAGGAAGATTCTTTAATACATGCAAATTCATCAGTTCATGCTCAGGAAGATCACATATAAGCTATGATAGAGGATTTTCCTCATGTCTCCCAAAATAGAAAACATGAGGGTACAGATAGTCTGTAAAGCTTATAGGAAACCAGACATCCTTGCTACTTCTCAAAGGTTTATTGTTATACAAGAAACTATGGACAAAGTTTGCATTTCGAGTTCATTAGGCTCCTAAGTTTATGGGTCCCACTCTTAGGATAGTGACATCCTAGGTATAGTATGAATTAGACAACAGGGTCTTAAGTGCAGCTTACACACATTCTCAAATGACAATTAGATGAATTTCATTTAACATGTTGTTCAACCATGCATGCTTCTTCTTAAGAGTTTACACAAGTATATCATTCATACACACAAATATAGCTTAGTCATAGCAAAAGACATCAAAGTCAGAACCCATTGCCAGCAAGCTTGTTTAGTACCCCGATGGGGTAACTTCAATATCTAAGAAATACGCTCACCAGACAGAATGCCCCATTTCCAGCGAGCTTGTTCAGTACCCTGATGGCTTTTCCTATTCATACCATAGGCCAATACCCATTGCCAACAGACCTGTTCAATATCTCTACTGTTTATCCTCTCGAACCCTTTTTTCATCAGAGGCTCATGTCCCAACATTTGCACCCTCTATAGATATTCATCCCTAAACTTCCTATGAGTGAGTGGATGGGGGAGCAGCTCTGAAAACCATTTACGGATTGGGATGGTATATGGGTT
The DNA here is from genome assembly GCA_001517045.1 of Pseudotsuga menziesii. Classification (NCBI taxonomy): domain Eukaryota; kingdom Viridiplantae; phylum Streptophyta; class Pinopsida; order Pinales; family Pinaceae; genus Pseudotsuga; species Pseudotsuga menziesii. The sequence goes on along the minus strand of LPNX010998081.1, from coordinate 92,280 downwards.
GGAGGACCTTTTATAAATTTCCCTTTAAAGGTTGTGTGCTTGAAAAATAGACTACATATTTGGTTTAGTCCAAAGACATGACATGGCCAAACTTAATTAATGTATAGTGGATGAGGTAATAAGAGAATGATTGAAACTTGTCTCTAGTCCCAAAACTCGCCTTTTTCATATAGAGTTATAATAGTGTTCCCCACAACTAGGAATATTATTCACCCTTATACTATTGTGTGATAAATATTCTTAAATAACAAACTCTAATAATGAAGCTAGGATGTACGAGTGACCTCTAGGTTTTAGATAGACTTCTAATTTATGGTAAATCCCCATGGTATTTAAAATTGGTCTTGAGTGATTATTATAGTTAGAAATATGCATGTATGAAAATAAATAATGATGGAAAATTGTTTCGGTTTATTCATTATCTTATTCTTAGTTCTTTTATTTGAAAAAGAAATCAAGAAAAAGTGAAGTTTCATTATTCCCTAAACTAAAAAAGCAACTTTTTATTCATATGCATATTTCCCTACCCTAAGAAGAAAGAAAACATATTTATTCAAGTATATGAGTTTTTCCAATGAAACTAAGTGCGAAGCAATATGCAAATTGTACCTTTATCCACATATGAAAATTTTGTTGCAGTGATTACCTGGATGTGGAAGTTCAACCAACTTACTTGTCTTTGCATCAAAAGGTGTCGAAGGAAGGAACGAAATTGCGGTCAAGTTACCTCCTGAAACCATCTTTCGATGTAGTCTTGGTACTCACCTTCCTTCACTATGTCATATAGACCCTCTTATTCTAGTTGAGCAGTTGTTTGAGAACATGATGGATCTATTGTCATGTATATCGAGAACTCTTTGATTTATAGCTTCTCTCCTTCAGATGTAATCCCCAATATGTTAGCGTCTTCTGCATTTTTGCAAATAAAATCCTTTTGTAGTTCTTGAGAATTTGGTTCGTTTCTCATTTCAAAAGTAGCTAATAAGATTTCAACTTCTGTCGGGATTTTCTCTTCGGTAGAGGTCAAGAATCCAGCTTTTGTTAGGATTCGAGAGAGTTATCTCATACTAATGAGCACCTTTGAGTCCATTTTGTTCGTTGGTAGGTCATGCTTCACACAAAGATTAGGTTCTAAGGTTCTTACAGCACCCAAACTTTTTTATGTGTTTTTGAAAGACTATCTACCACTAAAACAAATTTGAAAATTAAACACAACACACTAAAACACGTACATGAAATTAACTTGTGGAAAGTAAACACACTCAAATGTACAAAAATAAAATCACACTTGCATAAGAGTAAATTGCAGGAAAGAAAACTGCCTAAATTTGCAAAATAAAAGCACACGTACATGAATTTATCTATGCTTCCGGAAAGAAAAATACACCTAACTATGGGAAAGTAAACTATCTATGTTTGCAGAAAGAAAGGTACACCTAAGGAAAATAAATCATTTTTTTGCAGAAAGTAAATGTGGAAAGGGAACAACAAGGCTTCAGGGTACCCCACTATAGTGGATGCGCAAGTTCTTACGTCTCGTCTTACCGCTTTCCCCTCCCCCGTACTATGTAATGTAAAATAAATTTATCTACATAGACTCTAATCCATTTAGCACCTCCCCTGCAACAATGCCAAAATTTTGGTGAAAATAGATGCTATCTAATTCAACACTTAATTGTCAACCCAAGAAGGTAGCTTGTGAGATGCAAACACTATATGTGCTTTAAAATTTCTTGGCTTTCTTCCACCCAATATTTAGTTTTTGGAGCTCTACTATCACCAAATATCATATCAGAAAATGTAAGTGCATCATAACCATATATATCTTTGAAAGGAGACATCCATATTTACATGTGAAAAGTGGTGTTGTAGCAAAACTCACCTAAGTGTAGCCATTTTGTCCAAGCTTTTTGTTGTTCTCCCACATAGTTTCGGAGGTACCGTTCCAACCATTTATTCACCCTCTATTTTTTTCCATCATTTTGGGGATGGTAGCTCTTACTTAGAGTCAACTAAGTGCCCACCAATCTGAAAATTTCTTGCCAAAAATAACTCATGAATCTACCATCTCTATCACTCATAATGCTCTTGGGGAGCCCGTGCAATCTGAAGATTTATTTGAAAAGAAGGTCAGCCACTTGTGCAGCACTAAAATAGGATGTAAAAGAAAATAAATGATAAAACTTAGTCAATATATCCACTACCACATATATGCAATCCTTTCCCAAAGATTTGAGAAAACCGGTGATGAAATCCATCGATATACTGTCCCATTTTTTCCCTGAAATGGGAAATGGTTGTAATAAACTAACTGGGTATGTGAGTTCTAATTTGTTTTGCTGACATACCTTACATTCATTCACATACTTCTAGTGAACATCCTCCTTCATCCCCTTCCAATAAAACCGTTGCCTTAGTTTCCTATAGGTTTTGAAGATCCCCGGATGGCTTGCTACTGGGGAATCATGTGCTTCCTGCAAAACTTTGTACTTAAGATCTGAATCTTGAACCAAAGAAATTCTTCCCTTATAGTATATCATCCCATTCAAAATTAGGTATTTATCATCTTCCATGAGTTCATCTAATACATCACAAGCAAACTTAGCTTTGGCATATTCAACAAGTAGCATGTCTTTCCAATTTTTAGCAATGTCCATGAGAGAAAAAGAAGGTCTTCGAGATAATACATCTACTACAATGTTATTCTTTCCCAATATCAAAATCATAATCTTGTATATTTCTTACCCACTTTTTTTTCCTTTCATTTAGATCCTTTTGTGTAAGGAAGTGTCTTAGACTATTGTGGTCAGTTTTCACCACAAACTTGTTGCCTACCAAGTATTGCCAGAATTTGTCTAAGGAATGCATGATGGCCAACATCTACTTTTCATATATGGATTAAAGCTTTTCACGAGGCTGCAACTTTCTACTCTCAAAGGCTATAGGGTGTTGGCCTTGCTTTAGGACAGCCCCTACTCCTCCACCTTAGGCATTAGATTCAACAACAAAAGGCTTAGAAAAACTAGGTAATGCAAGTATGGGACACCTACTCATTACCTATTTCATTTTTTGAAAGGAATTTTCAGCTTCTTCATTCCACTTGAAAGCATCCTTCTTAGTCAAATCAGTGAGTGGAGAAGTCAACTTGGAGAGCCCTTCCACAAACTCCTGTAGTATGTACATATTCCAATGAAGCCTCTTAATCCTGTGATGTTTTTTGGTGATGGCCATTATAAGATAGCCCTGATATTTTCCATGTGCAATTTCACTCCATATTTCCCAATAATGTTCCCAATATATAATAGTTATTTCATCCCAAATTCACATTTAGACATCTTAGCATACAAATACTGTTCTTGCAAAGTTTTCAACACAATCTCTAGGTGTTGCAAGTGCTCTTCCCAACTTTTACTGTAAATGAGAATACCATCAAAGAAGACTAAAAAAAACCTTCTAATCTACTTGCAAAATATTCTATTCATACATGCTTTAAATGTATATAGAGCATTATTCAACCCAAATAGCATAACAAGAAACTCAAAGTGACCATAATGACATCGAAAAACAATCTTTTGCACATCTTCCTCCTTCATCCAAATTTGGTGATAACCAGATCTAAGGTCAATTTTGGAAAAGTAATTAGCTCCAAATAGCTCATCCATGAGCTCATCAATCCTAGGAATAGGATATCTATTCTTGATGGTCTTCTTATTCAAAGCTCTAAATTCTATAAACATCCTCAAAGTTCCATCTTTTTTCTTTACCAACACTACTGAAGAAGCATAAGGGCTAGAGCTTGGTTTAATGAGTCCCAACTCTAAGAGTTATTGAATGGCCTTATAAATCTCATTTCTGAACTTCTTAGGATGTCTATAAGGTGGTATCTGAATGGGTGAAGTACACTCCTCCAAAACAATGTCATGCTCAACCCCCCTATCAGGTGGTCTACCATGTGGAAGATCTCTGAAAACGTTTTCATATGTGTGAAAAAGTGTCTCTATCTCCTTTGGGTGTTTAAAAACTCTGATTTTTTTCTTGGTAGAGGTGATATAACATTCAACAACCCATTCTATATCACCATTCCTCAATATAGATCTCATACTATTGCAATTTACTACCTATTTTGGGTAAGTGTGTTTCCCTCTCACAACCCTTAGTACACTTGTTGAATCTTGAAATTTCATTTCAAGAATTTCATAATTCACTAAATTATCTCCTATAGAATATAAACATTTAACTCCAAATACTACATTAGTATCAGCAACATCAACCACATAAAAACTATCAACAAAAGTATAGTTACCTAGGGTGACTTGCAGCGTTGGAACCCATGTGTTGCAATGCATTGTGTTGTGACCTGGAATGACAACTGTGAAGCCATCGAATGGTTCACTTGGTATCTTTATTTTCTCCACCATCTCCGAATCAATGAAATTATGTGTAGCTACTTCATCTACCAAAACTGAATCTCTTTGTACCAATACCACACCCTTGCATCAAATAGTGTGATAGAGAGGCACTGCTTAAAGTACTGCCATTCCTGCTTTGTCCGGTGAAGGATGATTTTATTCTTGTTTTTCTTCTTCAGCTGCTGTCTCATATTCCTCCTCTTGATCCAAAATTTTCCCTTCTTCAGCCATACCCCCTTCATAATAATCATTATCAGAAAATACTTCTATGTATTGAGCTTTTCCTTTAGCACATTTATGCCCTGATGTCCATGGTTGGAAGCATGTGAAGCACAATTTTTTCTTTCGAAGTTCATCTCTGTTTTTTCCTTCTTTCTTATTATTTTCAGATGTATCTCTTTACCAAAACTTCTTATAATGTGCATCCATTTTCCAAGGCTTTTTTTCAAATCTGAAGTTAGGCTTGGGAGGAAATCTTGTTCTGGGAAGCAGATTTTGAAGATCTCTAATCAAGCTCATTTGCATCATTTAAGTTAGTAGGCTAATGGGATTTGACCAAACATTTTAATGGCTCTTCCAAAACTTTAGTGAATAGAAATACTAACCTTCCCATAGATACATTATCCCCCTTAACTGATAATCTTTGGAATTCCAACATATACTCAAAAGGAGTCCCTACCTGCTTCAATTGTGCTAGTTCTTTGAAAGACAATTCTGGATCTTTTTTATCAAACTTTTCTAATACCCTATCAAAAAATTCCCCATATGTTTTAACCTGATCATGGCCCAAGGTTTTCAGGACATGGAAACACCATTCATTGGCATCTCCATCCAAGTGCAAAATAGCCATTTTTAAAGCATCTTCTTCCACCATTGGATTCAGCTGAAAATACACATCCAATTTTTTCACCCAAGTGTTAGCATAACTTTGAGATGAACCATCAAAAGTAGGAAGTGGAACTTTACCTATGGCACAATTCAATTCTTTGTTTTGGTGTAGAGACAAGTATTTTCCTCCTTCTTTTTGAATTTTTTTTCCATGGTGAAGTACTCCTCAAATGTTATACTTCTCCTACACTCTTCATCCAATTTAGCCCATTCTTTTGTTATTGTATCAATTTCAAATTGAATGTTAGTCTCTTCTTTGGGAATAAGAAATTTAGGTGTAGTAGGACTTGGTGTGCTCTGAAATTCATGGGGTCTATTATGAGGTATTGTTCATGAGAAAATGTTCTCACCCATTGTCTTCTTTTTTGCTGATTGTGAACTACCACTATCTCCTATTGTCCCTTTGCTTCCCATTTGACTGGCCATTAATTCGAATCCTTTTGCTATCTGTTGGGTCATGTCTACCATATTTTGGGTCATTTCCTTGGATATTTATTCAAATAGGGGTTTCATAATTTTGAGATACTCCATTTTCTCCTTAGTGTAGTCTTCTTCCTTGTGAGCCATAGCTTTGGTCAAAGGTACCTTTTTTTCTTCTAGTTCTTCTTCTACAAGCCGAGCACCTTCCAATTCAGATTCTAAGGGTGGTGGTTTATTTATTTGACTCCTTTTTAACACCATAAAGTTCCAATACCATGCTCTGATACCACTTGTAATGTCCATTTTTAAAATTTTTACTGAAATGCCTAATTTTCCAATTTTTTCACAATTTTGGCTCTTGACTAGCTTTAGTGTCTTGGTCTCCAAATCATCCCAATTGCTCCAAAATATTCAGAGGTGTATGAATGATATAATAACTTAATTATTATGTTCAGTTATGTATTATGGCCCTCCAATAATGTTTTCAATTCTATACTAAATTCTGAACAAGATAGATGATTTTACTGACAATTTTGGGCTCAAATCCCCCCCGGGGTAAGTGGTAGAAATGGCTTCCCAAATACCCAGAAACCCACTAGAATTCTTAAATTGAATAAGGGGATGTGTATAATACATTATCATAGACTCATATTCATAAACAATCAACCTCCCATGGCTGTTATCACTTCTTTCAATCAGATATAAAAAACTAGTTTTGGACCCTTCGGGAAATGAGGTGTAGTTTGCTCCAATTTATATGAAATTTGACCCAATGGCCACAAATTATCAGTTAATGAATATGATACCCATAATATACTTTAATTACAGTTTATTCATTCATAAATCATCAATATTTTATACATCCATTCGAATCCATCAAGATTACAAGAATTTACAACAAGGTAGTGGGGACATGGCATTGTTTCTTCATTATTGAGCAATAATACATGATATTTATTGGCCTTTTGACTTGAGAGATTTATGAAATTAAATATCAGAGCATTTACATCAGAATAAAAAATACTGGAGCAAGATAAGCTCCCTCAAAGAGATGAATAGCTTACCAAGTGCGCCTCACTCCATAGAGCTGAAATATGGTGAGAAAACTTGAGATGAAAGGAAGAACAAGCTGAAATTGATATTTCCATGAGATGCTGTAGCTTTCACATATAAATTATGAATCTATTTAATCTCCTTGAAATACTTGAGTGGCCTCTCCAAACACCAAATAGGTTTGGAATCTTTCACCCTCGAAATTGGCTAAGGCATGAACTAGTCATCCACTAGCTCTCTCTCTTCACAATAACAATTTTCAAAAATTATCAAAAGGGCCTTCTCATGGATGATAATTATATTTTATAAATATTATTGGTCTTCTAAGGTTCCAAATCCATCCATAAACCAAATCCAAGTCGAATTGGTGTGGCTGCTCATGCTATGCCATGTGGCCTCTCTCTTCACCTTCCCTCTTCTCCCAAATTCGAGTAGGAGCCTTTTGGCCTTCTCCAAATCCCATGAGCACCCTCTAATATGCTCTATTCAAGTGTGACATGTCAGATATGTCAGATTTCATCCTTCATATCTGACTTGTGTCATAAATGTCATAGAATCTCCATCATTGGTGTCATAGATGTCATAAATGTAAAGGGAATCTATCCAAGTGTCCATGAAACTCCCATTTGGCTCTTCCTCTCCCCATGTAAGCTACAATTCATCCAAAATTAGACCTATGAAGTATATGGAAAAGTATATTAAACTTACAATCCATCCAAAAACATCAAGATTCCCATAGATTCAAGATTGCAAGAGGAGGATGCCATTTAACATAGGAATTCTAGCTTGAGTGGGCCCCATAGTCTCCATGCGTCTCCATTCTCCATAGCCATTTCATTTTTCACTTGAATCCATTTAATTAACTCCATTTAATAAATATTTATTCCTTCTAATGTATAAACACCATTTATTATCTCCCTTATTAACTTCCCAATGTTTCCACCGAACCTAGGGAACTAGTAGGATTGATGGAATTTTCCTACTATGCAATTATTTGAATGGGGACATTACACTCCCCCCACCAAAACGTGAGAGTAACTAAGACATGAATGGCTAAGGAATATGGAATACGGTTCTGGTGCTTTATTTCCCATGTAGTCAAAACATGACATTCCAAAACTGGGTGCTCTGCCCAATTCGCATTTTCCCATACTCTTCCCCTTCCATGCAATAACTACCTCAACCAATTTCTGGAAGAAATAAATTGTTGGAGAAGAAGACAAGAAAAGAGGTAGTTGACATTTTTGATGGGATTTCCCCATGACTCATGGATTTTACCTAAACTGGCTCAAGGTTAACATTCCCTCCCCCTTATCCTTAGGAAAATCATGCCCCCATCTCATTTTTTGTTGCATTGACATAGCTGGATGTGGGTTTTTTCATTAATTTGCATATTTACGTGATGTTTACAAACATGCTTTCTTGAGAACATAAACCATATGCATCAACCATGATCACCTATACACCAAAAATTAATCAATGATAGGGCCTTGGCCTTGAGCTCCTTGTCATGATTCCATATAATATTTACGTCATATACATTAATGCAAACGAGGTCAAAACTGGGGTGTTACATTTTGTCTTTTCCTTTACTTTTTATTTCAAGTTGCATTCCCCTTTAGCTTCATGCAATCCATCTTCACTCTTTTAGGATCTTCAATTTGCTCCATGTCTCTAACACAGTCAATCAACTCTTCTGGGTTCATACTTCTTGAATAGGTGGGTGTTTCCAATTGGGTTTTCCCCTCAAGTCTGTTAGAGATTTAGTAATTTTTTCTTGGGGCCTTTAGGTGCTCCAACTTCTTCTTGTGGATTAGCTTACACTTCCTCATCACTCACATTGTGATCTTCAGCTGCAACTCCTCTCCTATGAGCTGCTTCTATGGATTCCAATCTTGCTTGGATACGTCTCAATGCCCGAGTCATAACATCTAATATAGCTCCATCAAGTCACTTTCTACCTCTCAAATTCACATTAAATCATCCTCTATTTTCCATAACGTCCTTTACACAATTTACCCTCTTTACAGTTCTACCCAATAAACTTCTTTGTTGGAAGTGTAAAACCTTACTCCCTGTTAGGTCATGTTTTTGTCTTCGATTTTTTTTTATACTTTTATTCATATTTTGAATCTTGCTTTTAATTTTTGTTTCTAGAAAATTTTGTTGATCGGGACAATTTTAATTTTAACCTTTAATTCTAAAGATTTTTGATTTCTTAGCTTATTTTTACAAGTTTTGCTCTGATTTTATAATTGAGGGGTTTATATAAGGCATATATGGATTAAAAAAGTTTTATAAATAGCATAAAAGTTAAATTTAGACCACTAAACTAAGTGCAAACTCTTATCATTAGATTAATATTGTGAAATCATTAAATTGGACTTTCTTGTAGCGCAAGGCAAAAACAGACGCACTAGAGCGCTACAAGAAAATCACGCGAGCTAAAATCATCATTTTTTGGTCCAATTTCTTGGGGATTCTCACACCTAAGGTGTCAATCACATTGCATGATGCATTTGATACATGTATTCTACATTTTAATCACTAAAGCAGGTGGAATATCATCATAAGGGCGAGAAAGTGGCAGTTTCATGCAGAGCAAATATAATGATAACAGTAGAGTATAACGAGACAAAGCTGTTTGGGATTATGCTTTTTATCTGAAGGAAACGAAGAATAAGTGAAGATCGTGGTGAGAAATCAGTGCTAAGAAATCAATATTTTGAAACTAAATGAGAAATTAGGGCTTTTTAGCAGTAGATGGCTGGAGTGGTCTAAGCGGTCAGAGACAGGTGGAGCATGCAATTCGACACCTGACCATTGAAATAACCATATTCCAGTACTCGAATTGGTCATCTTAATAGGTATTCCATGTGCCATTGCGAGGGTTTTTAAATTTGGGGCTTTTTCTGAAGAAATGACTAATGACAAGTTTGAAGACAGAATACTAGTTTTTGACCTAATCCATGTTAAATGATGAATTATTAACCAATACATTCAAAATATTCATCATTTAAAAGGTGGAATTCAGAGTAGAGCTTGTTGGAGGTCCATGTACTGTATTCTAGGTCAATTTGTTAAGATTTGAAGACAATTAGATTGTGGTTTATTGACAGAAGCTGTTTAACCATAGTAAATATGAAAAAGAGTGGAAAAACTAACATGGCAGAGCCCTCAGACTTAGGCTGGGTGAAGAATTTTCTAGATTGTGCACAGTTGTTTTCAGATGCAGGATGGCTAATGTTCTTCAAAAATATTGAAGTTTATCATGTAGAGGTGTCTTCCAATATTGCTCAATGCCTAGACAAAGACATAGTGTCTTTTGACACCTTAAAGTTCAAATTAACTAAGGAATTAATAGCTGAAGCAACATGGATCCTGGACGAGGGAGAGTTATGGTTTAAAAAGGTTCCTTTTACCTTTAATGCTCAGAAATACTTGCTTCCTGGTGTGATTGCAGATTAGGGAAAAGGTGTTCCAATCCAAAACTTTAAACCTGAATGGATTGAGCCCATTAAAGTCTTGCAAAGCTATGTCACCTATGAGGGTAGATTTGCTTTTGTTTTCAAATATCACTTTAGGTTCCTCCAGCATCTTAGTGATGAGTCTAAAATGAAATTACCTTTCTTACTTTTGAAAATCTTACAAAAGATGTCATGTAGGGTGAGAGAGCAACAAGATCATACAAAGCAATTTGTTTTTCACCATGGACTCATTAAGCTCATCATAAGCATTGTATTGCAGAATAGGGAGAAGACTTGGGAACATTTCATTTTTTGGTCAGGTTTCAAAACTAATCAAGAGGAACAGTCTCAAAGAAGACAAGTAGATAAAGGTCAAAATTTTATTAAGAAACTCAGAAAAAAGGTAATAGTCAAGGATGGAGAAAATGTTAAACCAGGAGAAGCTTTAAACCAGGAAAATATAAACTCTGAATTTGAACAGCGAGTTAATAAAAATGAGAGCAAGACTTTACTATTAGAAATTAAAGAAGCTGAGCCTGTTGTAGATGTTGTACCTACAGAATCAATTCAAGATGTAAAAGAATATATTGAAGAGCAAAAGCAAATCCCTATTACAGTACTATCAGAGGAAGATGAAAAATACTTATTTGATGATGATAAAATTCCTATTACTAATGAAGCTAGGGTTTATGCTAAGCAAAAGCTTCACACTCATTTTGATGAGGAAATAGTGTCAAAAAGGAAGAAAATGAAGGTTGCTGAGTTTTCTTCAATCACTCATCAAGGAAATCCTCTCAAGATGTTGGGAGAGATTGTTGCAGTTTGGATGCCTAAAACAAGGCCTAAGAACAAACTTAGGTTAAACATGAAAAAGCTGTTGAATCCCAAATTGGCTAAAGAAAAAGTTACAGTGATAGAGGATTCATCATCTGAAGAAAATTTGGATGATGGTGAAGATGACAATAGAGGTAAAAATCCAATAGAATCAAAAGGAAAATCTGTCATGACTGATACCAAGATCTCTGATATATTTTTGGAGATTCGAAATCAAATGGTTCAAGAGCAGCAACAAAGTGAGGTAAAGAGTTATTGTTTAGAGAAGAAGGAGATGGTTGAAGAAGAAGTTCCATGCAATGCTGAAAGTTAAGAACATCCAAGGTTTTCTATGACATCCACAGAACTTATGGAAGAGGATGAGGAAATTTATAAGAAATTGAAAATCCCATGGACACCAGAAGGGATGCAAACAATAGCAGGAGACAAATGTATTGATTTAGAAAAATAAAATCTACAAAGAAGTATTAAGCAATACAAGTATCAGATTGAGTATATGCATGAAGCTAATGATGGGCTAGTTACAACATTCAGGAGACTTAGAGAAGATTTGGAGGAAGTTAACAGTCATTACCAGGAGTTGATCACAGTTTCAAGAGACGCATTGAAAAGGAAAAGGAAAATAGAAAGTCAATTCAGAAAGTTAAAGCAAACCATCCAGGACCTACAATAGCATAATGAAGAGCTAACAAGGAGGATTGCAGACATGGAGACAGATCAATTGAAGGCAAGAAGGAAAGCTCAAGCCTTGGAAGGAATTGCTTTACTAGCTAAAGCAGCTAAAGATTTGTAAAGTTAGTCAAGACAATCAGCTATTAGTTAAGTTTGAAAAGTTATTTTATTTTTGTAATAATGATTTAGATTGAATTATTCAATGGGTAGTCTAAAAAACAGTTAGGGTTCAGTTATTGAACTGATTTTGAAGAATAGGATAAATGTAAGTATGAAAGAAGACAAATGGTTTGATTTTTTGCTGACAAGAGGAGGATATCAAGCTGGTTTATGAGCTAAGTAAAGACTCTTATGTGTTTTTTGAGGACTGAACTATGAAATATATGCACTATATGCCCTTCAGTTTATTGACTGGTTTCATTTATAATTTGTGTTAATTACTCAGTTGGTATATTCATTTCTTATTTAATGTTTTTATGCTTGGAATGCTTGCTAACTATGGGTGAAATTCAGTATTGTGTTTTCTGTTGGATTATGGTTTATATGTTATGCATCTCAGTCATTCAATGCTCATGATTTAGTGTTTACTTTGGTTTTATGAATGTTTTCCCTCTTGTCTTCAAACTGCTCAACCAAAAGACCTTGAAAACCCTAAAAACCCTATTTTACTTTATTGTGATTATTTAGATTGTGTTGGCTTGTTCTCTTGTAGTCTGGGAACAATTTCTGGCACTACATCTTTGGCGCCGTTGCCGGGGAACGAAGTTGAAAACCTGTTTTTCACTGGGATACTTATCATTTCACTGGTTTTAAGAGGTGAACTTAAACCAACAAATCTTAAAGACTACTTTTCACCAGTTTTTCACAGTGGATTCTAAGGGAGTTGGAACAAGAAAAAGACCTAGTTCACCTTTACATTTGGGTGTTTTAGACCCAGAACAGATACTAAAAACAGCTAGAATAATTAGAAGGTCTCAGTTATCACCAGCCCTATGTAACCCTGATCAGTTAGATATTTCATCACCTTTATCTAATTTGAAAAGAGAAGAAGAAAATTCACCTTGGTTGAAGCCTATAATTCCTGTCAGTAATTTTCAAGTTTTCATTGATCCTAAATCCTTCAAGAAAGCAAAGACAATATCTCCTGGTAAAATTCCTCTATTTCATCTAAAAGTTAGTAAAACTCCATTTCAGCCCAAGTTCCAGTCAACCTAAAAATGGCAACCCAAAATCAACCATTAGATGTGATGGACCGAATGGTTGTAGCTAGGTATGCACCTTTAGTTTTTCCTTAGCCTTTGAATGCACTTCCTGGAGGTGATTATCAGAAATACCTGCCTAGGTTTCATGGACAAGGTGAAAATACAACTGAGGAGCATTGGAAGCCTTTCTCAGTTATGCTAATAATCATAATATTGAAGCTAAGGATGTATGGATGAGGATGTTTGTACAGAGTCTTGATGGAGATGCAAGAAAATGGTTTAGGGAGTTACCTGCAAATTCTATCACTATCATAGAGGAGCTTTAGGACCTTTTCATGAGACAATGGGGTGACACCAAGGATCATACTTATTATATAACTGAATTTGGAGCCCTTACGAGAAATAAGGATGAAACCATAGCTGATTTTTCAAAAAGATTCAATAAAATGTATGGTAGAATTCCTGCAGAGATAAAACCTTCAGAAACATCTGTAAAACTCACATATGCAAATGATTTTGATCATGATTTGTCCTTACTTCTAAGAGAAAAAATACCTGTTTCTTTATTGAACATGCAGGATGCAGCATTAGAAGTGGAGTCAAATATATTGGCTTCTAATAGATTGAAGGGAAATACAACTCAACAGATATATGACAGGAAGGGTAAGAAGGAAGCAGCTCCAGGGGTTTCAACATCCCACTCCGCAGAAAGTAAAATTGATGAGATGACCAAGCTAGTTAAGATCATGACTACAAAATTCAACAAGTTGGAACTAGAAAAGAATTCAAACAAACCTATTCAAGAGGGTGAGATAAACCCTAACAATCAAAACCAATTCAGAAGACAGTTTGCACCTCATTTAATACCTAGAGAAAGAAGAAACAATGATATACAATGAGAAAGGAGAGAAATTGAGGATCAAAGAGTACCACCCCCTCTTCAGAACAATGTTGTTGATGAAGAAGAAATTGAAGAGGAAGTGTTATTTGAAGATACAGACCAGGATATGAATTATTTTGGAGAGCAGTTAACTGATGGTTTTGTTACCGAAGAAGAGTTTTTAAATTCAGAATACTATGATGCTGATGTGTTTGAAACAAAAAATGATTTAAATCTTGAAATGACTGCTGTAACTGCTGATGCATATCAGAGTGAGCCAAAGAAAACTTTGAATTTGAGGTCAGGTCCAAAGCAAGTAGTTCAAAATCTAAAGAAAAAGGTAGTTGTACGTACTAAATAGCAATATGATCCTATGTTAGAGAAAAAACAAATTCAGGATAAACAAAATAAGAATATGGAAGTTGAAGAGGTAAACAAAAATGTGCAGAATTTTAATCTGGAAAATGAATTAGGAAAAATTAAGATTTCTATGCCTTTTACTGAGGTAATGAAGAATCCTTCTTACAAATATTCAGTTCTTAAAATGATTGGTTCAGCAAATAGTCAGCCTCTTTCTGATACAATGAATTTACAAGAAGAAAATCCTAAAATCTTTATTGGATTAGCTTTAGCTGAAAATACTGAGAATGAAGCAGGTGCATCACCTCCGTTCTACATCACACTGACTATTCATCAACAAATGATACACAACTGTCTTTTGCATTCAGGAGCATCACACAACCTAATGCTAAAGGCTGTCATGGAGGCTCTAGGTTTGAGTATAACAAAACCCTATCATGGTTTGTATGCTTTTGATTCACGAGCTGTAAAATGTTTGGGAGTGATTAAAGATATGGTTGTCAGTTTGGCTCAGTTACCAATGAAGAGTGTGATTATGGACATGGTAGTAGCAAACATTACACCTAAATTTGGATTTCTTCTCTCTAGATCTTGGGCAAAGAAAGTTGGTGGAACTTTACAAATGGATTTAACATATTCTACTATTCCTGTATTTGGAGGAGAAAACAGAAGGTTGTATAGAGAACTACAGTTTCCCTATATTGTGACAGATGACAAGAACCCTACAAATCATCCCCTGTATGCTGTTGATAAGGATTTGGGTACTTGTATGTTACCTTTTAGTGATGATGATAATACTGCTGGTTTGTTACAGGTTGAAAAGAAACATCTAGTTAAATGCAGTAGGGAAGAAGAAGATGAACGTTGGCAATTATACTTTGATGGATCATCCTGTAAGGAAGGTGCTAGAGCAGGGGTTCTTTTAATATCTCCTTGTGGTGAAACAATAAAGCTAATGTAAAAATTAGAATTTATTACCACCAATAATACTACTAAATATGAAGCTTTGTTGTTAGGTTTGAAAGCTGCCAAATATTTAGACATTCAACAGATTTCTGTATATGGCGACTCCGAGTTGGTTGTTCAGTAGGTGAGGAACAACTATCAAGTGAAACAAGATTTGCTGAAATTCTACCGAAATGAGGTATGGGATATGATAGACAATTATTTTGTGGCTTTTAACATTACCTATATTCCTAAGGACCATAATCAGACTGTTGATTCATTGGTTTTAGCAGCCACACATTTTAGAATTCCCAAAACCACACAACTAAAGTATCCTATTGAGGTTAGGTACAGACCTTCTGTGCCTGATAATGTAAAGCAATGGAAAGTTTTTGAAGATGACATTGAAATAAAAATATTTTTGGTGCTTACAGATGAGTTTTATAATTCCCTAATTGATCAAGAAGAAGATGACGAGGATGAAGATTCTGAAGATATTGCTGAAAATGAAATTGTTGGCCACAAGATTATTGAACTTAAAGGTAATTTCATTCCTAAAGGTTTGGTGCCTTTAGAAAGGATATTTTCAAAAGATTATACACCTTTAAAACCTATTGTATAGTCTTCAGAAGAGATTGTGGTGGATTGTAACATTGGTACTGCAGAACATCCTAGAATGGTGAAGATTTCAAAAGCACTCACAGCAGAACAGAGAAATAGGTACATTAAGTTGTTAAAGGAGCATGTTGATTTTTTTGCATGGTCTTATGAAGACTTGAGGACATATGATACTGGGATTATACAACATAAAGTACCTTTAAAACTAAGTGTTAAACCTTTTCGACAGAAATTAAGGAGGATAAATCCAGCTTTGTTTCCTGTTATTGAAAAAGAAGTGAAGAAGTTATTAGATGCCAAGATCATTGTTCCTCTTAGGTATTCTTCATGGGTTGCTAATTTAGTTCATGTCAGGAAGAAGAATGGAGAAATCAGACTGTGTGTTGACTTTAGAAATTTGAATAGGTCTTCATTAAAGGATAATTATCCTCTACCTAAAATAGAACAAATATTGCAGAAGGTAGTTGGGGCACAAAGGATTTCTATGGTTGATGGTTTTTCAGGATATAATCAAATTACTATGCATCTTGATGATAAAGAAAAAACAATTTTTACTACTCCTTGGGGAACTTTCATGTATGATAAAATGCCTTTTGGTTTAATGAATGCTGGAGCAACTTTTCAAAGAGATATCGATATAGCCTTTGTTGGGGAAAGAGATAAGTTTGTAGTGATTTATTTAGATGATATTACAATCTTTTCACAATTGGATGATGAACATCTAAAACATCTGAAATAGTCTTTTCTGAAATGCAGAAAATATGATTTATCTCTTAATCCAAAGAAGTCACATTTTGTTGTACAGGAAGGTAAATTATTGGGTCATTTAGTTTCAGCTAATGGCATAAGGATTGATCCAGAGAGGGTGAAAGCAATACTAAAAATAATTCTTCCAAGGAGTAAAAAGGATGTTCAATATTTCATTGATAAAATCAATTTTCTGCATTGGTTTATACCAAATTTTGCTGAGACTATCAAATAGATTACAGCCATGCTGAAGAAGGATCAAGAAGTCAAGTGGACCGCAGAAGCAAAGAATTCATTCGAAAAGATTAAGATGGCTCTTACTGAAGCTCCAGTATTAGTAAGTCCATATTTTACAAAAGAATTTATAACCTTTTATTTTGCATTTGAAGATACATTGGCTGCTATTTTATTACAGAAGAATAAAGATGGTTTTGAACAACCTATTGCATTCTTCAACAAAACTCTTAGAGATTCTGAATTAAAATACAACATTTTAGAAAAACAAGCTTACTCTTTGGTAAAAGCTTTGAAATTTTTCAAAATCTATGTTTTGCACTCCAAAGTTATTGCATATGTGCCTAATGCTGCCATATAAGATGTTTTGACTCAGCCTGATAGTGAGGGAAAAAGAGGAAAGTGGATTGCTAAAATCATGGAGTATGATGTGGATAATAGACCTGCAAAGCTAGTAAAGGGACAAGGTCTAGATAAACTATTAGCTGACTCAAATTTCTAAGCTTTAGGACTACATTTGATGACAAAATAGCCAGCACAAGAAGAAAATCAAGTAAAGCTGGAGAAAGAGAAGATTATGGATTTATATTTAGCATCTACATGGTATGTAGACATTGTATATTTTCTGTTGTACTTGCAATGTCCCGAACACTTAGATAAAAAACCTACTAGGTCCTTTAAGTTAAAAACTATTAAGTATTGCCTAGTAGAACAACAATTGTTTTGGAAAGATCCAGGGGGTATTCTACTCAGATGCTTAGATAAAACTGAAATTGAAGGAGTAATTTCTGAATCTCATGAAGGTGCTTGTGGAGGTCATAAGTATTTGAAGGCAACAATATATAAAATTCTAAGAGTTGGATACTATTGGCCCTCTTTATTTTCAAATGTATATCAGCAGGTAAGAGCATGTATCCCTTGTTAGAAATTTGCTAGTAAACAAAAGTTGTTGTCATTACCTTTAAAACCAATTGCAGTAAATGCCCCTTTTCAGCAGTGGGGTTTGAACTTTATAGGAGAGATAAATCCATCTTCCTCAGGACAACATAAGTGGATTTTGACTACAACAGATTTCTTTACTAAGTGGGTGGAAGCTATCCCCACAAGGAATGCCACAGATAAGGTGCTTATAGATTTTATTGAAGAAAATATTCTTAGTAGATTTGGATGTCCACAGAGAATATTAACTGATAATGCAAAAGATTTTAAGTCTAAGGCTATGGGGGCATTTTGTGAAAAGAATGGCATCCTGTTGAAACATTCAACCCCTTACTATCTACAAGGTAATGGTTCAGCCGAGTCCTCAAATAAAAATATCATTCAAAGTATCAGGAAATTGCTGAAGCATAATAAAAAATCATGGGATTCTATGCTAAAGTATGCATTATGGGAAGACAGAATAATAGTCAAACAAGCAATTGGAACTTCTTCTTTCCAATTAGTATATGGTACAGATGCAGCTTTTTCTTATTCAGTTGGGTATCCCAGTGATGAAGTTTTTTCAAGACTGTCAGGAAGAACCTAATGATATGCAGAGAAGAATTTATGCAATGATAGAGTTGCAACAGAATCGAGAAAAAGTGGAAGAAAAGGCACAGCTATACAGGTTGAAGATTAAAGAAATATTTGACAAGAAGATCAAAGATAATACTTTTCAATAGGAGATATGGTTTTGAGATGGGATGCTAGGAAGGAGCAGAAACGAAAACATGGCAAGTTTGATAACCTCTGGTTTGGTCCTTTCCTAGTATCAAAGTTTTTGGAAAACAATACTTTTGTTCTACAGACCTTGGAGGGTGAGGAATTGTCAAATCCAGTTAATGGACGATTCCTCAAGCATTTTTATAGTTTTTGAAATGGATTCTAGTTTTTCATTGTATATATCGGTGTGAGTAAACAGAATAAGGACTCCATAACCCAATGGAAATTTTGCAGATTAGCAGGTAGCAGTACAGAAGGCATTGGTCTACAGGTTATTGAAGCCTCACAAGGAGGACTTCATCCCGCAACAGGAGCCAGATGTTAGGTCACGTTTTTGTATTCCATTGTTTTTTATACTTTTATTCATATTTTGAATCTTGCTTTTACTTTTTGTTTCTAGAAAATTTTGTTGATAGGGACAATTTTAATTTTAACCTTTAATTCTCATGATTTTTTATTTCTTAGCATATTTTTACAAGTTTTGCTCTGATTTTATAATTGAGGGGTTTATATAAGGCATATATGGATTAAAAAAGTTTTATAAATAGCATAAAAGTTAAATTTAGACCTCTAAACTAAGTGCAAACTCTTATCATTAGCTTAATATTGTGAAATCATTAAATTGGACTTTCTTGTAGCGCAAGACAAAAACAGATGCACTAGAGCGCTACAAGAAAAATGCGCGAGCTAAAATCATCATTTTTTGGTCCAATTTCTTTGAGATTATCACACTTGAGATGTTAATCACATTGTATGATGCATTTGATACATGTCTTCTATAGTTTAATCACTAAAGCAGGTGGAATATCATCACAAGGGAGAGATCATGGTGGTTTCATGCAGAGTAGATATAATGATAACAATAGAGTATAATGAGACAAAGCTATTTGAGATTATGCTTTTTATCTGAAGGACACAAAGAATAAGTGAAGATCGTGGTGAGAAATCAGTGCAAATAAATTGGGATTTTGAAACTGAATGAGAAATTAGGGATTTTCAGTAGCGGCTGGGTGGAGTGGTCTAAGCGGTTAGAGACTGGTGGAGCATGCAATTTGAAACCTAATCTAAAGAAATGAATTATGACAAATTTGAAGACAGAATACTAGTTTTTGACCTAATCCATGTTAAATGATGAATTATTAACCAATACATTCAAAATATTCATCATTTAAACAGTGGAATTCAGAGTAGAGCTTGTTGGAGGTCCCTGTACTGTATTCTAGGTCAGTTTGTTAAGATTTCAAGACAGTTAGACTGTGGTGTACTGATAGAAGCTGTTTAACGATAGTAAATATGAAAAAGAGTGGAAAAACTAACAGGGTAGAGCCCTCAGACTTAAGTTGGGTGAAGAATTTTCTAGATTGTGCATTGTTGTTTTCAGATGTAGGATGGTTAATGCTCTTCAAAAAGATTGAAGGTTATCATGCAAAGGTGTCTTACAAATTTGCTCAATGCCTAGACAAAGACATAGTGTCTTTTGACACCTTAAAGTTCAAATTAACTAAGGAATTAATAGCTAAAGCAACAGGGATCCTGGACGAGGGAGAGTTATGGTTTAAAAAGGTTCCTTTTACCTTTAATGCTCACAAATACTTGCTTCCTGGTGTGATTGCAGATTGGGGAAAAGGTATTCCAATCCGAAACTTTAAACCTCAATGGATTGAACCCATTAAAGTCTTGCAGAGCTATGTCACCTGTGAGGGTAGATTTGCTTTTGTTTTCAAATATCACTTTAGGTTCCTCCAGCATCTTAGTGATGAGTCTAAAATAAACTTACCTTTCTTCTTTCTAAAAAGCTTACAAAAGATGTCATGTAGGGTGAGAGAGAACCAAGATCATAAAAATCAATTTGTTTTTCACCATGGACTCATTAAGCTCATCATAAGCACTGTATTGCAGAATAGGGAGAATACTTGGGAGCATTTCATTTTTTGGTCAGGTTTCAAAACTGATGAAGAGGAATAGTCTCAAAGAAGACAAGTAGATAAAGGTCAAACTTTGATTAAGAAACTCAAAAAAAAGGTATCAGTCAAGGATGAAGAAAATGTTAAACAAGGAGAAGATTTAAACCAGGAAAATATAAACTCTAAATTTGAACAACGAGTTAATAAAAATGAGAGCAAGAATTTACAGTAAAAAATTAAAGAAGTTGAGCCTGTTGTAGATGTTGTACCTGCAGAATGAATTCAAGATGTAAAAGAATATATTGAGGAGCAAAAGCAAATCCCTATTACAGTACTATTAGAGGAATATGAAAAATACTTATTTGATGATGATAAAATTCCTGTTACTAATGAAGCTAGGGTTTATGCTGAGCAAGAGATTCACACTCATTTTGATGAGGAAGCAGTGTCAAAAAGGAAGAAAATGAAGGTTGTTGAGTTTTCTTCAATCACTCATCAAGGAAGGACTCTCAATATGTTGGGAGAGATTGCTACAGTTTGGTGACCTAAAACAAGACCTAAGAACAAGCTTAGGTTAAACATGAAAAAGATGATGAATCCCGAATTGGCTAAAGAAAAAGTTACACTGATAGAGGATTCATCTTCTGAAGACAAATTGGATGATGGTGAAGATGACAACAGAGGTAAAAAGCCAATAGAATCAAAAGGAAAATCTGTCATGACTGATACCAAGATCTCTGATATATTTATGGAGATTCGAAATCAAATGTTTCAAGAGCAGCAACAAAGTGAGATAAAGAGTTCTTGTTTAGAGAAGAAGGAGATGGTTGAATAAGAAGTTCCATGCAATGTCGAAAGTTAAGAACATCCAGGGTTTCTTGTGTCATCCATAGAAATTATGGAAGAGGATGAGGAAATTTATAAGAAATTGAAAATCCCATGGACACCAGAAGGGATGCAAACAATAGCAGGAGACAAATGTATCGATTTAGAAAAAGAAAATATACAAAGAAGTATGAAGCAATACAAGAATCAGATTGAGTATATGCATGAAGCTAATGATGGTATAGTTACAACAAACAGGAGACTTAGAGAAGATTTGGAGGAAGTTAACAGTCATTACCAGGAGTTGATGACAGTTTCAAGAGAAGCATTGAAAAGGAAAAGGCAAACAGAAAGTCAGTTCACAGAGTTAAAGCAAACCATCCAGGACCTGCAACAACATAATGAAGAGCTAACAAGGAGGATTGCAGACATGGAGATAGATCAATTGAAGGCAAGAAGGAAAGCTCAAGCCTTGGAAGGAATTGCTTTACTAGCTGAAGCAGCTAAAGATTTGTAAAGTTAGTCAAGACAATCGGTTATTAGTTAAGTTTGAAAAGTTATTTTTATTTCGTAATACTGATTTAGATTGAATTATTCGATGGGTAGTCTAAAAAATAGTTATGGTTCAGTTATTGAACTGATTTTGAAGAATAGGATAAATGTAAGTCTGAAAGAAGACAAATGGTTCAATTTTTTGCTGACAAGGGGAGGCTATCAGGCTAGTTTATGAGCTAAGTAAAGACTCTTATGTGTTTTTTGAGGACTGAACTATGAAATATATGCACTATATTCCCTTCAGTTTATTGACTGGTTTCATTTATAATTTGTGTTAATTACTCAGTTGGTATATTCATTTATTGTTTAATGTTTTTATGCTTGGAATGCTTGCTAACTATGGGTGAAATTCAGTATTGTGTTTTCTGTTGGATTATGGTTTATATGTTATGCATCTTAGTCATTCAATGCTCATGATTTAGTGTTTACTTTGGTTTTATGAATGTTTTCCCTCTTGTCTTCAAACTGCTCAACCAAAAAACCTTGAAAACTCTAAAAACCCTATTTTACTTTATTGTGATTATTGAGATTGTGTTGGCTTATTCTCTTGTAGTCTGGGAACAATTTCTAGCACAAACACTCCCAAAGTCCAACCCTTGCTCCAATGTCGGTGATCATTTTTATAAATTAATCTTGGTCGTTGGTGGACCTCCTCTTTGGCGTGCATCTCCATGTTTCATGTGGTCATGAACAACCATGGTCTGTCCTTACTTTCCTTGTCGGTTCCTTGTTTTCCATCAAGGGATTCCCCTACCTCATAAATGTATTTTTTTTTCTAAAATTGTCTTATATTGATTATCCCTATGGAATACCATTTTCTACTATTTTTTAAGCTTATTTGGAAAAAATTGGCTTAGTTAGGTGCCAAACTCTCTGTCTCTCACGAGTATTTTTGTAACACTATGTATTTTTAATAGAATCCTTTACTTATAATATTAATTAAAATAATTGGTTCTATGTAAATAATTAAAAATATGTGACAAGAAATTCTAAAACTTAAAAATATAATCAAAATTTTAATTTTCATGGAATAATAACAATTTCTCTACTCAATTTTACTAAGTGACTCTATAGTAAAGTAAGGTTTCCAACCTAATTCTTTTAAGATCTATGAAAGTTAGTTCCCAACGTAATTCCTAACAAATTTGAGAATAAGGTAGTTATGTCTTATTGATGGATAATTTTCAACAATTTTAATTGCAAAGTTTTTTTGTAATCCTGAATATATGGAAAAGTATAAAAAACATCATATCCATCAACATGTTATTGGTTTGATTTGAATTTATAACTTTATGAATGGTGTAGAAACAAAAGTGTTGATTTTCTCTTTAATATTTTAAGAAAAATATAAATTTCTTAGTATACTTATATGGCTAGAACAACACATAAAATTGAATTGTAGTGCATTATTGTACATGTAGTAATATTTATATGCATAAAGTTTTCATGATATAAGGAAAGGGGATTTTATAGTCGCATAAAATTCCCAATATATTCTTCATGACATATGTAATTTTATTTTTTAATCTAACTTAAACCTAGCATATGTAATTTTATGTTCTTTATGGAATAGGTTTCTTACCTAAGGAGAAGAGAATAAGACTCAACCTACATGGAATTAAATTACTTTATGGTTCAATTATACAACCATTTCTCCCTTAGAATATATTATAACATAGAAGAAATTTGGCCTGCATCAATGTTATTGCAAGTAATTCTTGTACTTTCTAGCAAATGCATTATATCTGATTAGAATTTTGGAATGCCAATCGTTTCCAAATACTTATTTGATGTAGCATACTCACAATGTCATTCATAGTAGGTCGTCCTTCAAGGGATTATTTTGTACAGATCAAACCCAAACTTACAAGGTGACTGACATAATTGAGTTCTTTATATTCTTCAATGATAGTACTAGTACTCCTTAACAAACTCCTATCCACTACTTCCCCAACTTGGTTTGGAAAATGGATACCCACCCATTCACACAAGTTCATTCCCTCCACAAAAATGTTATGGATGGGTTTCTTTCTAGTGAGAATCTCCAATATCACTACTCCATAGCTATAACCATCACCTTTTGTTGTGATATGTCCTCCCAATCCATACTCTGCAATCAAACATCCTCATTAAAAGGTTTCTCATTTATAATTTTTTATAAAATAGAAATTTCATGACCTTCCTTAACATGTTATCTATCTCAAATAATACCTATAGGAATGTAGCCTATGGATCCCTTAAGTGCATGTGTGGATGCGATAGCTAAATTCTTGGAGTTTGTATAACATATGGTAGCAATGCCAAAGTCTATTAAATATGTTGACATATATTCACCTAGAAGCACATTGTTCGATTCTAGATCACAATGGATCACATGTATGAAACAATGGTGATGGAGATATGTCATGCCATGTGCAATGTCTATTGAAATATTCAACCTTTGAATAAAACTCAAACTACTTGCAACTCCATCTTTAGAATATAACCACTTCTCTAGGCTCCCATTTGACATGAATGGGAATAACAAAGCTTTGATTTGGTGGTTTGAATAAGAGGTTATGATTTTGATAAGATTATGGTTCCTAACTCTACTCAATACTTTGCACTCCTTATCAAAACTCTTGTGGGCCTCTTCAGTTTTTATATTTAGAAGCTTCACTACAATGGTTGTGCCATCATTTAAAACCCCTTTGTACACTTTCCCAAAACCTCCAACCCCTAACAGTTTGGAATTAGTAAATTCCTCTGTTCTAGTGTGGAGCTCTCCATAGGAAATTCTTTGATTCCCCACATTTAATGATTCCCCAACCTCTATAGGAATATGCCTCTTGCAGTTTTGTTTCCCCCAAAATACCAAAAATAAACACAATACAATAATGATTGTCGCTACAAAAATAAACATGACAACTCTTTTCATATGTGAAACAATTTTATGTTTGTGAGAAGAGCATGGTGATAGACTTACCTAGGGTCCACAGAGCCTAGGATTTCCCATAAATTCTATGGCACCAAGTATTTTGAAAACTCCGCCTTTTGGGACTTCTCATGACAAGTTGTTGAAAGAGAAATTCAATTTGCTGAGCATTTTGAGATTTGCCAATGACATGGGTATTCCACCTGAAAAATTATTGGAAGAGAAATCCATGTCCACAAGACTTTGAATTTCACTGAGTGACATTGGAATTGGGCCTTCAAGTGTATTGCAAGAAAGATTCAAGTATTCTAATTCTTTGCAGCTTCTGATCCCACTTGGAATGTATCGAGTTAATTGATTTGCGAAAGTATCTATATCTTAAACCATATTCATCTTGGTCAATCCCAAAGGGATGGGTCCATGCAATAAATTGTTCGAAATGTTGAAAGACAAAGCTAAATTTGCAAGATATGCTACTTTAGGAGGTATGGACCCGCTAAGAAAATTGTATGATAAGTCTAGATCTAATAAGTTTGTGCATTTCCCTAGATTGATAGGTATATTTACGGATAATTGGTTCTTGTTAAGATAAAGATAGTTTAGCTACTTAAGGTAGGAAATAGAATTAAGGATCCTTCCAGTGAAATTATTTCCACCAAATCTAAAAGCCCTAAACTTTTAAGTTTCCTGATTTCCATCGGGATATTTCCTAGTAAGCTATTGTTTTCCATATATATTCCCTAAGATGGTTTGAATGTTTGTAGAATTGACAAGGGAAGAAGATTAAATCCTCCGACACTTCCATTAAATTAATAAAAAGAATACTACATTGGGATAAAATCTTCCGACACTTCCATAATTTGCCTCATATCTACTCCATAATGTAATTTAAATTTGCTTCATAGTATGATTCAAATTTGATCCATAATCTACTTCAAATCAGATCCATGATCTACTTCAAATCTGATACACAAACATATATCTTGTTTTATCACAAAAGTATATGTAACTGCATTCTAAGGACATTATAAAGGTTTTGAAGGATTTGGAAAAAGTTTTAATTGTAAAATACTATCCATGATCACTGAGGTCCTTTGTAAATACAATAGGAAACTAGTGAAACATCTTGGGAACACTATGTGAAGAGACACAAACATTGAACATCTCCTAGCACTATTTTGATACAATAAGGAATATATTGCAAGAAGATTTGGAGGAGAGTCCCTTAATTTAGAGAACCATAGTGAACATCAATAAATTATTGAAAGCATGTTGAATTGCAGAATCGATGAGCTCAACAATATGAAGACCAAGTTCTACCTTGCATGTACCTGATGGACTTGTTTCACCAACACCTAGGAAGGAGGAGGTGAGACTAATATAATAGATGCCAATGCGAGTTATCATGAAGGGAGGAAATGGTGTTTCAATTTTATTATTTCATGTTTGAAGCCACTAGTTTCTATTTGACTTTGTTTTTATGTCAGTATGACTATTTTTCAATTAATTGTTGGAAAACTGTGCTTCTAGAAGGATTAAATGTATGTTTTTTCTTAGTCTATTGAGTATCCCTAGGAAATACAACTCCCTAGTTTTTTATCTCATTTGGAAAAAATGGTTTAGTTAGGTGCCCAACTCTTTCCCTCTCAGGAGTCTTCATTTAAAGCTGTGTATTTTTAATAAAATCCTTTACTTATTAAAAAATAATATTAATTAAAATAATTGGTTGTCTTTAAATAATTGAAAGTGTAATGATAAATTCTAAATCTTAAAAATATAATCGACCTTTAAATATTCGACTCATAAGAATAATTTCCCTACTCAATTTACTGAGTAACTCTCTATTAAAGTAAGTGTCCAACACAATTCCTTTTAGGTCTATAAAATTTAGTGCTCAACATAATTCCGAACAAAGTTGAGATAAAGGTTGTCATGTCTTATTGATTGATATGTTTTGACACAATTTCAAATTTGAAGTTTTGGTGTAATCCTATATATATGGAAAAGTATAAAAAAAATCATATTTGTCAACATGTTATTGGATTTTATTTGAAGTGATAGCTTCATGAACGAGGAAAAAAGATGTTGATTTTATGTTTTATATTCTAAACAAATAAATACTTCTTGGTACACTTATCTGGCTCAAACAACACAAATAAAATTGAATTGTAATGCATTTTATTGTAGATGTAATAAGATTGTTATGTTTAAAATTTTCCTAAAATAAAGAAAGGGGATTTTATAGATGCATAAACATTTCCAACAGGTTCTTGATGACATATACAATTTTAGTTTTTGCACTCATTTGAATCCAACTTCAAGCATACATAGAGGAGTAGGGAATAAGAGTCAAATAAATAGGTTGCTTACAAAAGGAGAAGAGAATGAGACTCAACCTACATGGAACTAATTACATGGAATCAAATTACTTTATGGTCGAATCATACAACCATTTCTCCCTTACACTACACTTTAACGTAGAAGAACTTTGGAATTCACCAATGTTATTGCAAGTAGTGCTTGTGCTTCCTAGCAAATGTGTTATATCTGATTGGAATTTTGGAATGCCATTAGCTGCCAAAAAATTCTCTTTGATATTTTGTAGCATGCCCACAATTTCAATCATAGTAGGTCATCCTTCAAGGGATTCTTTTGTACAAATAAAACCTGCAGTTACAAGGTGATTGATACGACTAAGTTCCTTATCTTCTTCAATGATGGTGATAGTCCTCCTTAATAAACTCCTATCCACTACTTCCCCAAATTGGTTTGGAAAATAGTTACCCACCCATTTATGCAAGTTCATTCCCTCCACAAACATGTTGTGGGTGGGTTTCTTTCCAGTGAGAATCTCTAATAGAACTACCCCATAGCTTTAAATATCACCTTTTGTTGTGATACATCCATCCAATCCATACTCTGCATTCAAACATCCACATTAAAATGTTTATAATTAGAAGTTTTAATAAACTTGAAAATTCATGGCATTCCCTAACATGCTATCTATCTCAAATAAACCTGGAGGAATGTACCCTACAGATCCCTTAAGTTCATGTGTGTATGTGAGACATAAATCCTTAGAGTTTGTGTTGGAATATATTAAACCCACTCATAACTTAGGATAAAATAATTAATCATTATTTGATTAATTATTCACCCACTAGCTTAATTAGTTGGCATCCACTTGCACCTTAAACTCAATACATGCCATCTATATACTAGGAATGATTTATTTCTAATTATGGGTTGATCTTGACCATCTTTTGACCATCCAGATTTAGTATACAACACTTTACAACAGATTATGCTTTATTCTACTTTTTCTGCTTTTCTATGGATAAGATAAAAGCTAGTCAACTAGGAAACTGACACCTTTTGTTTCCAACCCATCCTCCATTTGTTTTTCCCCATTTTCTAGGATTAGCATTTTTTTTCATCTCCCTTAACAAATCACTCATGGTTTTTCCAATTCTTGAGGTCCTTGATATATTTGGGAATTGCTTTAGCCACCTATGGGGGTTTGCTATATTTTGGTAAGTCAGCCTTTTTGAGGTTTATGAGTTGTATCCATACAAATCAATTTTCCTATGAGTGATGTACTATTTATGTACACTATTATTCATCATTATTCAATGGAAGGATACACACCAATATTCATCTCTTCATTCATGTGATTTAGTCTCTTTTCTTCGCTCTATTTTTCCTGTGTATGCTTGTGAGAATTCTTAGTAGCAAGATCTATTTCCTGTGCTTCTTCTTAGCATAATTTATCATAGAATTGATCTATTATTTATACATGGTATTAGAGATACATGGAGAACAAACTTTCCATCTTCTACATGGTATCAGAGCAGCAAGGTTGATCAAGTTCTATAGAGTTGAGGAGTGCATCCAGTCTCCTATCCCTTTCTCAAGAAGAGCTTGTCTAGCTTACAAGATTTTATCCTAGTTTGTTTTGTAGGTTGTAGAGAGTATCTCCTAGGGAATATTAACAAATTATATATGGATTCAAATTTCCTCTACTATCTCCTTTCAACTATGCTGATTGGAAGCCAAAGATGAGTGCATACTTGAAGAGGCAATGTCTCTTTGATGTCTCCATTGGTGTATTGAGCGAACCTGAGTCTTACGAAGAGAATATTGATTGGATAAATAATTGTGATAGAGCTTATGGAATTATGTGTTTGGGAATGTCTCCAAATATATATCATCTCATATATTCTGCTGAGTTTCCATTTGAGCTTTGGAAAATTTTGGACAAAGCTTTTGGTTTGCAGGAAATAGAAGATAAAGCATGGAGCAAACCTAGCATCTCCTCTTGTTCTCTCTCTCTCATGATTTATTGGCCTCTACATTCTTTGATGAATTTGATCATGATGAAGAAGTTTCTCATACAGTTCATGTTGTTTCTGCCCTCTTCGATTCGAATGTTTCCTCCTTTAATCAAGAAGCAAATATTGAAGAGCCATCTTTTTCTGTGTCTCTTGAAGGTGATTTTTATTCTTGTGATACAATTTTATGATATTGATATTTATTATGATCATATAAACCATTCATTTTTCTCTAAATATCCTATCTTATATTCTGAGATCTATGTGCTAGATTCTTCACACCTTGTGCATACCTCTCTCATTGATGGTGCGCAACCCAGTGACTTCCAAGATGCTTTCTTAGCCACATCAAGCCTTATGTGTGTCATAACACTTACCTTAATTGATATCATGTTCTTTATAATCTCCTCCTTTGTTCTTGTCATCAATACTCAGATCCTTTTTGAATATTGTGAACATCTCATTCTTTCCTCCTTTCATACAGAGGATTCATTAGCAGTGTATTCCCATGAGTCTATTGATATGCTTATATGTGATCCTTTGGATTCTGATTTAGAAGAATATTTCAAGGTTTATAGACATATAATACCACCATACATACCATCTATCATACCTTTGAATAATCCAAAGACTATAGAAATCCCAAGCTCACTAGTTGATTCCTCATTGGTCTCTTATGAAGTGATATTTATCTTACATGGTTTGAAGTCTTTCCTATATTTAAGTGGCTGGTTATCCATGTCCTTAGTCATATTTGGACTGATATTAAACATTTTTGTATATTTTCTAAACACTTATGGTTCATATCTTATGCCATCTATCATTCAGATTTTTACACCTATCAGTTTTCCCCAATTGCTCATAATTTTCCTAGTCTAGCCCTATATCCTCATGGAGCCACTGAAGCCTTTGTATTTGATGTTCCATATGATAATATTTCTGATATATCAGAGTTTTATAAGCCTCATATCATATCTATACAGGTGCTACATCATATTGGAATATTGACATGTGATTCACATCACAATTTTTCAGCTATTCAGGGAATTGATTGTGAAATAAATTGTCTTAAATTTTGTACTCTTTGGAAAAGAGTATGCACAAATATATTTTCCATTTCAGATTATGTTTGAAGATCAGATATTGATATCAGAAAGAATAATTCAGATAATTCTCCTACTTCATCAGCTGATGAGATACACGAAGTCTCTCCTCTTCCTTATTGCAGGTTCTACACTCCGACGCATGATCATGGAGTTCATGATTTCTTCAGCAAGTCCTTCATCCAGAAGTAGTTCAGTCATCTCATTAAAGTGAATATGAAGATATGTTGAAGACATATTTCAAATTTTGTGCCTTGTCCTATCTTGAGGGAGGATTTTCCCCATGTGGTTTTGCCTCTTTCCTCACTTTTCTGGACATAATAATTGTGAAAGGGTGACTATAGCCCTGTTGCTGGGCCCTATATGCATCTATATTTTTTGTCATACCATCATAAAGTTAGACTTATAGGGGGGTGTTGGAATATATTAAACCCACTCATAACTTAGGATAAAATAATTAATCATTATTTGATTAATTATTCACATGCCATCTATATCCTAGGAATGATTTATTTCTAATTCTAAGTTGATATTGACCACCTTTTGACCATCCAGAATTAGTATACAACACTTTACAACAGATTCTGCTTTATTCTTCTTTTTCTGCTTTTCTATGGATAAGATAAAAGCTAGTCAACTAGGAAACTGGAAACTTTTGTTTCCAACCCATCCTCCATTAGTTTTTATCCATTTTATAGGATTATCATGTTTTTCCATCTCCCTTGAAAACTCACTCGTGCTTTTCCCAATTCGTGAGGTCCTTGATATATTTGGGAAGTGCTTTAGCCAACTATGGGGGTTTTCTATATTTTGGTAAGTCAACCTTTTTGAGCTTTATGAGTTGTCTCCATACAAATCGATTTTCCTAGGAGGGATGTACTATTTATGTACACTATTATTCATGATTATTCAATGGAAGGATACACACCAATATTCATCTCTTCATTCATGTGATTCAATCTCTTCTCTTCTCTCTATTTTTCCTGTGTATGCTTGTGAGAATTCTTAGTAGCAAGATCTATTTCCTGTGCTTCTTCTTAGCATAATTTCTCATAGCATTGATCTATTATCTCTGAAGTTTGCAAAACATATGGTAGCAATGCCAAAGTCTATTATATACACTGTCATATCTTCACCTAGAAGCACATTGTTTGGTTTCATATCACAATGGATCACTTCTATGAAACAATGGTGATGGAGATAGGACATGCCTTGTGCAATTTATATTTATATATTCAACCTTTGAATCAAACTAAAACTACTTTCAACTCCATATCCAGGATATAACCACTTCTCTAGGCTTCCATTTGACATGAACGGGAATATCAAAGATTTGATTTTCTGGTCTGAATAAGAAGTAATGATTATAATAAGATTTCAGTGCCTAACTCTACTCAATACTTTGCACTCCTTGTCAAAACTCATGTGATCCCCTTCATTTTTTATATTTAGAAGCTTCACTTTAATGATTGTGCCATCATTTAGAACCCCTTTGTACACTTTTCCAAAACTTCCAACTCCTAACAAGTTGGAATTAGTAAATTCCTTTGTTGCCGTGATGAGCTCTCCATAGGGAATTCTTTGATGCCCCACATTTAAATATGTCCCAACCTCTATAGGAATATGTCTCTTGTGATTTCGTGTCCACAAAAATACCAAAAATAACCATAGTAAAATAATGACTGTAGCTACAACAATAGCCATAATAACCCTTTTAAGATGTGAAACACTTTTATGTTTGTTGAGAAAGCATGGTGATAGACTTACCCAGGGTCCATAGAGCCTAGGATTTCCCATAAATGTTATGGAACCAAGTATTTTGAAAACTGTGCCTTTTGGGACTTCTCGTGACAAGTTGTTGAAAGATAAATCCAATTTCCTGAGCATTTTGAGATTTTCCAATGACATGGGTATGGTGAAACCCATCCAAGAAAAACAACAAAGGTGATTTTCATCTGGCATGATAAATGGTTCATCACCTTTGGTATGCGCACTCAGGTTGCAGACTCTTCTTTAGATATTCTTTACAATTCATACATTCTTCTCTCGACTCATGCTCTCTCTGTTTATATATTTTGTTCTTCTCTAAATCGTCGATTCGAACACAGCCTAGATCAATTCTCTGACTAAGAAACTCTCTCTTTGATTGACCTCACTCTTCCAGAGTCAACCCGCACACAGCTTGGGTTCATGTTGTGCATGCTTTCCTATTTGGTTGATTTTGTGTTGCTTTCTATCTTTTTTCCTAGCTTTACAGATTTTCTTTATTTTCTTCTAGTTTCCATTTAGGATGACAACTCATTGCATTCATGAGCCTCATGCGCCACCATAGCCACCTAGCACATCCACTAGGTACAAATATTAAATATATTCATAATATATAATAATTAAAACATGCAATTTTTATCATAAGTTTAAAATTTGCATACAAGGACATTTAATAATGATCAAAATTAACCCTTAATTAATTAATCTATGTCTCCACTAGGAACCATGGGGTTCCCAAAGGTTAGGAGTTTCTCTATAATGTTATCAAGAAAATGGAGACAATACAATTTTTATGTTTTATCCAATCTTTCATTACCTAGTTTTTCATTTTTTTATTAAATTATATATTAAATAATAGACTTAATATTATTTATTTTAAATGTTATTCTCTATGAGATTTGGAGTCTTATTATACCTGCTGATAGGCATGGTATATTTTTTTCGATCTTTGGTAAAAAACTATCAGTTAGTGTTTTGACCAAAAATTTACATCAATTCTACTAAGTTCAACATCAGTCATCATTTTTTTTTTCAAAATAAAGCCCATTTATGTCAAGGGCAATTGGGTGAGAGGTTAAAGGTGTTATAACCAGAACGACGGTGGTTTTCTTTGTTTTAGAGAAGCCTTCTTAATTATATGATAATCTGACATTACTATTCTCTATAGTGGTTTTAGAGCAGCCTCCTTAATTATCAGACATTATGACATGCACCACGTCCTCATCACTGCCACCGTCACCGTCACCGCTGTGGTTGCATCACCATCACTGCCACTGCCATGGTTTGCACCACCTACACCTTCTAATGACCTCCTACACCTCCTTTCTTCCCATCTACAAATTTTGCCCATAATTCATCCTGCAACATACCTTGTTTTCCAAGAGCCTTGTGCTACAAGCTTTAATGCACATATTAATAATAGATACAAGTAAACCTAGGAGGGCCACTATCAAAAAATCCCAAGGTTTGACAATGGAGGCCAATACAGCTAGCTCTCTATGTGTGGAGGCCAATACAACTATCTATGTGTGGTGAAATCATATTGTACTTCATCAAACCTTTTTGTCTTGGATCTGTCTGTGCACTACTGCAAAGAGGTGCTTCTAAACCATAACTAAATTAAAATTCATTATTACCTCAAATAATTTAACGATGTATAATATTTGAAATAACTTACTTTATGTGATTTTGTAGCCAATTCTTTGGTAATTTGGATTTTCTAAACGAATGACAGGCGGATCCTTACCTATTCTTAAGGTACATGAAATGTACATTTCTCTGTCAATATATGCAGTTGTGCTTTCTTGTGTTACTTTCTTGTTTGGCATGGATTCCTTTGCATAGTAACTTGCATACGAATGAGCCTCCTTCCAAGTACTTACACTTTTGGATGCACAAACATTTTCATCTTCTTAAGCATTGGCCTCCAATGTTTTCAAGATGAGTTCACATATTCTAGAAAAACGATCTCGCAGTGTCCAATATAATTTTTTTTTATGTAGCTATTAAAGTATCTTCCAAAAATAAGCATCCTTAGTTATGTTCAACTTGTGTCATGCTTGCTACCACCATGAGAGTGTACTATCATTTCTCTCCAGATTTGGACAAGATCCTTCTTGTCGGAAACTCAACACCAAAAGGGCCTCCTTTAATATTGTTTCCCCCATCCATTATGGTTCCAATAGACCACTTGGGCCACGCCCAAACCAAAAAACTTATGTGTAATGACCATCTTCTAGTCCATAGAATGGGCTCGACCATATATTCCCTATAAGATATCTAAGAGATCTATTGGGAATTGAAGTCCTTAATAAAGAGAGAATTTCCAGATACTGTAGCAGTTGATATTACGACCATACATGCATCTATCCTTGTTAAGAGTGTCTTTGCTTACATTACTTGGCCACAGCTCTATCATTTTTTCTATGTCACCCTTAGTGTTTCCTTATCCACTACTGTCCAAACCCATTTTTCCCTTTTGGTCTTCCAAATGCATTTTTCCTGTATGGACCAGATATGCCATCTCTACCTGCAGCCCTGGTCTAATGGTCTCTCTCTTCATCACTTGCACTCTTGTACCATTTCCATTTTCCTTTATTATTTATCATGTGTTATTATTTTCTAGAAAACAATTCTTAATGCTTCTCTTCCATTTCTTTCTGGCAGTCTTATGCTACCATTATTCTTCTATGTCTGCAATTGTGGAGCATTTTTTTTATCACTTTGTCCACATGTCCTCTCCCTTGTTTTTTATTCCTTGATTGATGAGCATCCAATTGGTTTTTTTCCTCCTAACGTGTTGTCTATAAAATATATGTCTCAAATCCTTCATCTACTCCATATGGTATTTATAAGAAACTATAAATGCAACAAGGCCTCCATCAAATCATGTACTTTAACTAAATGTTCATCAAACTCATTTCAAGTGCATAACAACAAATCCATTTCAGGTATAGAATAACAAAAAGTCCTCAAACCTCAGGAAAAGCAAGATTATACCAGTGTTTGATTTTCATTTGTTGACAGTAACAATTGTAATTTTGCAATGTCTCCACGTCTCTCGAATGCTGGGTTATGCTCCATCGAAGACCCTACCAATTTCCATTATACTACAATGTGACCATGTCTCTCTCGATTGTTGGTTGTGATCCTCAAGAAGTAGAAAGACGATGGCGGTGTCATTCCCTCACATCATTTGTTTATTTGGGCACATTTTCCAGCTTTTCCTACAACTTCACTTCACCATAACCAACACGATCTCCCTGAGCACCGACCCAGACAGGTTTTACCCTGCCCAGCAACATTCGTAGAGATAACGAAGTCTCACCCTAGATGTTCAAGGGAGAGATATCAGAACCGAGTGTCTGGCAGTGAGGACGGAGGATATGGGATCTGACGAGGAGACAACATAACTATTGGATCCAGAACTCTACAGTCATCATTGATTCATTTCCACAACTACAGACTGCATCATACATTTGTCAAAGTATCACTAGTGTAAAAGCATCTCAACTCATAATGCAACAGAATGTAACAGAATTTAAAACAGGTCGCATTCAACATCAATATAGTAGAAATGGAATAGTTCACAGCGACATCATAATAAAATATATCGTAGAATCATAATAGATTATATCGCAGCAGGAATAAAAGATAATATTTGTGCGACAAATGTCATATCATATTAACTCTGCGCAAAGGATCCAAAATGGACAAGTCTTCTCCACAACTGGAGGACGAATACATCAAGAAAAAACCCAGATAGATCGTAGATACCACTGAAAATTCTCCCAAACCATAGACATATCGCACCAGATCTCAATGATGTCTTTATTGAAGGTAAGTTTGTTAATCCATCAATCTCTATTCAATTGCAACACTAGTTCTATATATAGGCTTGCACCTTTACACTCATGGTACACTTCTAACTAACTCGTAACTGATTTAACCACTAATGACCTATATACACAAAATGTGGTCAATTGATACAAAAAGATGCATAAAATATTCAAAAATGGTTTGTTTTCTTCCCATCGCACTGATTTGGACTTACACGATACCACATGAGCTTGCACAACTGTAGCGATGCTATGCAACTCACTTACCAAAACCCTTTCCAACAAGCCGCCAACACAGTCTTGTGGCTCATCCACGAGCCACGTTAGGTTGACAGGGTATATGTTGGCATCCGTGCCTTGAAATATTCCAATTGCTACATGATCTCACGAACTTGAAGCTGGAATTTGTGGGCAACAGTCTAACAATTATTCAAATCTTGCTGCACTGGGTGCTCTTCTCTAGCCTTTCCGTCGACCATCTGTCGATTCTCCTGCACTTCCTGCAGCGTGGAAACTGCTTTAACAAACAACTTTCCACCAACTTCTTGAAATTCATCTAGCTGAGCGTGGCGCTTTTGTTGGTGTTCCTGGGCATGGGAATATATCTGCTCAAGATCCATAAATTCCTCGGCCCTAGTGATGTGCACCATTAGCAGCATGGCCCGTAGCGATGTCTTCAACGTCATCAAATGGAATTCAACCTCTTGCACCTCTGCTGTCAACTAATCAAGCTGCACATCTTGGACAACGCTCTGGAAAAACTGCATTGTCACCTCCATAATTGTCTTGGCCTCCTGCTCCATGGTTTCGAATTGAGTCACGATTTATTCAATGGAAGCCTTCCTTTTAACAACCTACTTCGGTGATGTCATAGGTTGTACCAGGGCATTGAGCATCAGGTTGGTATCCTGGAGCTAGAAAATAGTTTTCCCCAATAGCTTGGCCTTATCGACTGGGATGAGCTCAGTCGTGCTCTCAAAGATATGATGACAAGCCTCAGTGATAGCTTGCTCCACTGTGCCACATCGCCCACACATCTGTGCTTGTTCAATGATTAGGCAATCTTGCACCTTCTTCATCTCAGTAATCTCCTCAGAATCCTTTCACTACAGCATAGCTTGTGCGGCCTTTAATGCATCTATTTCTCACATTTTTTCTTTCGCCAGTTGCACCTAGACCTGATGCAGCTCCTTTGCCTCTTTCTATAGCTTATCAGCTGCGCTCTATGACTGGACATATCCCTCAATCAGCTCTTTCTATTAGTCCACCACTTCAAGGGTGGTAACGTGCTGCAACTCCACCAATGTTGTAGAAGATAACTTGTTCAGATCCAAATCCACACTCTGGATCGTCGCAGCAACTGGTGTACTTCCTCATTTCCTATGTCGATCGCAGTCGGGGGAACTTACACGTTCCTAGCCTGGTGCTTAGTGCTAATTGACAGGACATCCTACATCATAGTCTCATGGAGATCTGTCTAGAAACAGTATAAAAATTTGAATTTAACCTATCTCTTACCACACCAAATTCTTCGTGGTTGGATTCACGGATCGCCTTTGTCGTAGCCTTAGAGGAGTTGGTCACTGCTTCAATGAGCCACTACAGTTGGTCCTCCATCCCTAACTTGATACCACTACCCACATAATATTCTTGGCACCATTTGGTGTGAGTCTCCTCCCGCATGCAATGTGCTTCATCCTTAGGGTCCGTCGATGACTCATTGTTGGAGTCATGAATACTCAGCTCCTTCTGGGGCATCAGGTGGCGAATCCTTAGATAGTTCCTCCTGAATCACTGGGTTGAGCCATTCTGCTGGCCAATCTTGAACAATAGCATTCAACTCTTCCATCGTGACTTTGTAATCCAAAGGTAGCCACTTTCGGTTGGGGTCCTTCTGTGCCTGAATGTAAATAGAATGGTGCCCAATGGCGAATTGAAGTAACCACTGATACTTTGTCGTTGCATAAGGAGATACTCGGGGAATGGCAGCGACGGAAGCTTGTAGGGCCTCCCAATAGACCCAAAAATGAATGACACAGTCCACATGTCAACTGGGCTCTTCAAGCCACCATAAGTTATGATTTCGTGTGCCTCGGCACACCTTCACCGCATCAACTTCCATTGGTTGGTGGTCTTCAGGTTCCATCCAGGCAACTAGCGCGATAAGAATTAAGAGCCAACTATATGAAAATGACTGCCTAGCCTAAGTGACAAGAGCATATTTGAGCAATTGATTAAGCAGGAACAAAGAGCAATTCATCTATACTCCTTCAACACACTTATTGGTGCAGGAAACCACACCCGAGTTACATTGGACCGTTCGATTTCCCCGAACAACCCTACTTACAAGAATCCGTGCACCAATACACACTGCTTGTGAGTTGATGCTATAAATATAGTAGGCATGGCCATTGTTAGAATAATAAACCCATATTTAGCTACCTTAGACATTAGTTAATCCATTTTTGTCTTATTTTCCTAGTTTCCAATATTCCACTCTATGCAAGTTGTCTTCCACATGTCCTAGAAGTCAAAATTGCTAAGAATGAGTCATGGAGTGCTTTGGAAACCTCTAGGAATCCATATTTAGCATATCTACTTTATTCCAAATCCTCCCTAGTGCATATCTTCTTTTTCTGCTAAGTTGCCTGCTTTATTGAGATTTATGGCAAAAGGGAAAGTAAGACTAGGTGTAGTTGACTTGTTTTTTTCCCTCATCATCCTCCATTATTTTCTCCTAATAAAAGCATGTATGAGTTGTCTTTCCATAACTTATTGGCTTTCCTACTTGAGTTTGTCAATTCGTGAGCCTCTAGGTATATTTGGAAACTGCTTTATGCACCTATGGGGGATTTGACTAGATTTAGTAAGCCTTCTTTTGACTATTTCGAATGACATCCTTATGCATTCAAATCTCTCATGTAATTATATATTTCAGCAGCCTATGACTTCATAAGGTTTCCTATTGTACACTTATTCAAGACAGATTAGTGTTATGTTCCCATTTCAGTTTCCTTTGTGTGTAAATTTGCATGTTTGATTAGCATTTTTGTGAGTGCAATTGTTCTATCACTTGGGTTCAATTTCCACATGGTATCAGAGCCTTTGTAGATCAATTTCTCTCCTTCCATATTGCTATTACAGGTTCGATATCTTGACTGGGAGCAAATTCTGTTGGTTGAAGGGCACAATTCTGAGCTATGGATCAATCTCAGAAGATCATCTTGACTCCATTTGATTTCTTTGAATGGAAAGCAGAGATGGAGATACTGTTGAGAGCGAAAGGCATCTACAGGGTTACTATGGCAATTGAGGTAGATCCCAATGCAGCTACAAAGAAAATTAAATGGCACAATAGGAGGGATGAGGCCTATGGTCTTTTGTGTCTGAGCATATCAAGAGACCTCCTCTTCCATCTTGATGGATTGACATATCCTAATGAAGTATGGGAGAAGCCTGTAGACATTTGCTGTAAGACATATGAGATGAGAGGACATCAAATCGAGAATGAATTGATCTCTTTGAGTCCCAGCAGCTTCGAATCCCTACAACTCTACTTTTCCAAGTTTAAAGCCCTTGTTTTGCAGCTAAAACAGTGTGGAATTGAAAAGAAGGAGGAGCAACTAGTTTTGGCCATACTCTCAAAGCTTGGCCCTAACTATTTAGTGTTTTTTTTACCTTCCATGCCACCAAGTTGATAGCTTGAGCTTGGAAGATTCCTAAGCTTGCAGAGTTCATGGAATCCCTCACATAAGAATAGGATAAATTGGTGATGATGGGCACCATCAAACCTTCCAAAGACCAAGATTTGGTTGCTGGAGATTTGAGGGTGGATTCAAAAGGCAAGAAGAAAGCTAAGAAGCCACCTGAGAAAATGAGAGACAAGAACAGGTCTCAAGAGGAGCCCCAGGGCTCTAAGAAGAACTTCCAGAAGAAGAAGAACAAAGGAGAAATGAGCAAGTGCGCATACTGTAGTAAGGGCTATCATCTTGAAAGCTCCTGAATGATGAAAAAAATTGACATGTTGACCCAAATCCTGGAGAAGAATAACATCTCCCTTACTGATTACTCAAAGAAGAGGGAAGGAGGATCAAATTCATAGGACAGAGAGAGAGTACATGCATTGGTTGCTGGCACATCAAGCTCACCTAGATTCATCATAGACTTTGGAGCTTCAAGACATACGGTTTCAACCAAGGAGGCATTCTCCTCTCTTGACATTTCGAAAGGTCCACCAATAGTGCTGGGAGATGACTCTCTCATTGACAGTTTGGGGAAAGGAAGGATTGATCTTGACCATGGTAAGTTCAGTAATGTATTGTATGTTTTAGGTCTTTCCTCTAACCTCTTGTAAGTGTATCAGATGACCCACACAAGGTCTCCAAAGAAGGTCATATTCTCCCTTGATGATGTTGAGATCACAGAGATCTCGAGTGGTAAATTCATTACAAAAGGAGTTGTAGATCACACTTTGAAGGTATACATGTTTTCACATTTTCTGCTCAACTCAAACCCCTCTGCTCTTCTGATTCATGCTAATGAGGCAAGCAAGCTTTGGCATGAAATATTTGGCCATCTTAACTATAAGTATCTTTTTGATCTAAGTGAAAAAGAAATGGTCATAGGGTTACCAAAGATTAAATTTTCCAGGGGAGTCTGTCAAGGTTGTATCCTAGGAAAACACCCAGAGCATAAATTTGAGAGAGCTAGTCATGAGAGAACCTTTACACCTCTTGAGTTGATCCACAGTGATGTTGCTGGTCCATTTCCTCATATGTAAATGAGTCCATCCAAATATGCATTGACCTTCATAGATGACTTATCCAGGTATTGTTGGGTTTACTTCCTGAAGCATAAGTCTGAGGTTTTTGGCCTCTTCAAAGTCTTTAAGGCTTTGGTTGAAAACCAGTCTAGGAGGAGACTCAAGATACTCAGATCTGACAATGGTGGTGAGTATGTAAGTCTGATTTCATTCAATATTGTGAATATGCAGGTATTCAGATGCAACATTTAATCCCTTACACAGCACAACAAAATGTTGTTGCTGAGAGAAAGAAGAGACCACTGAAAGAGATGGCAACCTATATGATGGAGGCTAAGACTTTGCCACCAAAGTTTTGGGCCGAGGCTATAAACTATGCATCCTATATCTAGAATAGGGTGCCTCATAAATAGCTTGATGGTATGACTCCTTTTGAAGCATGGAGTGGGCACAAGCCATATGTGACCCATTTCAGGATTTTTGGCTCAAGGGCTTGGGCTAGAATTCCAACTGAAAAGAGAAGGGCTTTGCAGCCCCAAAGCCAATAGTTCCTATTTTTTAGGTAATATAAAGATTAAAAAGGGTACAATATGATCAATTTGAGCACAAACAAAGCCTTCATTGAAAGGAGTGTTCAGTTCCAAGAAGAGCCTTTAGTAGCAGTTGAAGTTGGAGAGTCTTCTTCACCACCAAAACCATTGAATGTAAGTTGAGACAAATGAGTTTGCTGATTCTGATATGTCTGATAATGATGATTTAATTGCATATCTTGACAGTCCTACAAGACCAAAATGGGTAGCAAATACCATTCATGCAGCTGGGGAACTAGCTGGAAATCCTAGTGATCCTAGGAGGGCTGGATATCAGTTTGAGAGTGCCCTATGTATGAAAGTCCCTTTGTTTGCAGATAAATGATATCTGATGGTTGAATCAGATCCATAGACATATGAAGATGCAACACATGATCCAAGATGGAAAATAGCCATGAAAGAAGAATTCAGATCACTCCAGAAGAACAACACTTGGGAACTGATTGATCTTTCCCCAGGGAGGAAGCTAGTTCAATGTAAGCGGTTTTTCAAAAATAAGTTTGATGTTGATGGCTCACCTTTGAAATATAAGGAAATATTGGTATCCAAGAGCTACTCACAGGTACATGGTATTGACTACAATGAAACCTTTGCACCAGTGGAAAAGATGGACTCCATCAGGATAGCCTTAACCATTGTAGCTTCTAAGCAGTGGGAGGTACATCACATGGATGTGAAGTGTGCTTTCCTGAATGGAGATATTACTGAAGATATTTACATGCAGCATCCTCAAGGGTTTTTTACTAATTCATGTTTTGTGTGTAGGCTAAAGAAATCATTGTATGGGTTTAAGCAAGCCCCCAGGGCTTGGTATGCCAAGATTGATGGCTTTCTGCTGTCATTGAGTTTTGTTCGATGGAAGTCTGATACTAATTTTTATTTGAAGCTGATTCATGGTTCTTTGATGATTATTGTCTTGTATGTGGATGACCTTCTGATTACAGGAAGCTCAAAGAAAGAAATTGCCTCCTTGAAGGATGCAATGAACCATGCATTTTCTATGACTGATTTGTGGTTGTTGAGCCAATTCTTGGTTCTTGAAATTGCTCAATCCCAACATGGAATAAAATTACATCAGTCCAAGTATGATTTAGATTTTTTGAACAAGTTCAACATGAAATATTGCAAGCCAAGCAAGACTCCCTTCCTTTCAGAAGAAGCAGGTTCTTCTCCTATGGTAAATAATACACTGTATAGGAATTGATTGGGTGTTTGTTGTACCTTACACACACTCAACCTGATCTTTCATATGCAATAAGTTTGGCCTCAAGATACATGGATCAGCCTCATGAGATTCATTGGACAACAGCCAAAAGGATCCTTAACTTTGTTCAAGGAACAAGAACTCATGCGATCTTCTACAAAGCTAAATCTGATCTTGATTTGATTGGGTTTACTGACAGTGATTGGGAAGGTGACAACACAGATCAAAAGTCAAAATCAGGATATGTGTTCATTCTTGTTGAAGGACCAATCAGCTGGTCAAGCAAGAAACAGAGTGCCATAGCACTCTCATCTACAGAAGCAGAGTACAGAGGAGTTGTAAATGCAACAACTCAATGTTTATGGTTGCAGGGGATACTTGGTGAGTGTGGCTTCGAATCATAGTTTTCAACTATTATATATTGTGATAATTAGAGCACCATTCAAATCTGTAATGATCCAGTTCAGAGACAAAGAACCAAACACATTGAGATCCATATGCACTACATCAGACAGCTTGTGCATGATGGCACCATTAACCTACTCTTCTGTGCATCTTCAGAACAAGTAGCAGACATCTTCACCAAATTTTTTTGTGAGAAGACATTCAGCAATATCAAATCACTGCTGGGGATTTCTAATCATGCTGTGAAGCATGATTGATGACAATATTTTCAAATTTTGTTTTACTATCCATGTTTAAGGGAGGATTTTCCCACTGGGATTTTGCCTCTTTCCTTGGTTAAATGGACATGCAGTATGTAAAGGGTGACTAAGCCTTGTTTCTAAGCCCTATGGTTTTCTAATATTTACTCATAATTCAAGCTTAAGGGGGGGGGGTGCTATAATAATCAACCCATAGTTAGCTACCTTAGACATTAATTAATCCATTTTTGTCTTATTTGCCTAGTTTCCAATATTCCACTCCATGAAAGTTGTCTTCCACATGTCCTAGAAGTCAAAATTGATAAAAATGATTCATGGAGCACTTGGGAAACCTCTGGGAATCCATATTTAGTATATCTTCTTTATTCTAGATCCTCCCTAGCTCATATCTGCTTTTTCTGCTAAGTTGCCTGCTTTATTGAGATTTATGGCAAAATGGAAAGTAAGACTAGGTGTAGTTGACTTGTTTTTTTCCCTCATCATCCTCCATTCTTTTCTCCTAATAAAAGGATGTATGATTTGTCTTTCCATCATTTATTATCTTGCCTACTTGATTTTGCCAATTTGTGATCCTCTAGGTAGATTTGGAAACTGCTTTATGCACTTATGGGGGATTTGACTAGATTTAGTAAGCCT
The DNA here is from genome assembly GCA_001517045.1 of Pseudotsuga menziesii. Lineage (NCBI taxonomy): Eukaryota > Viridiplantae > Streptophyta > Pinopsida > Pinales > Pinaceae > Pseudotsuga > Pseudotsuga menziesii. The sequence goes on along the minus strand of LPNX010998081.1, from coordinate 48,755 downwards.
ACTTTTGACTATTTAAAATGGCATCCTTATGCATTCAAATATCTCATGTAATTATATATTTCAGCAGCCTATGAATTCATAAGGTTGGCTATTGTACACTTATTCAATACAGATTAGTGTTATGCTCCAATTTCAGTCTCCTTTGTGTGTAAATTTGCATGTTTGATTAGCAATTTTGTGAGTGCAATTGTTCTATCACTTGGGTTCAATTTCCGCAGCCCACTATAGGAAAAAGTGCTCCTTCAGCTGCTTAGCAAGTTTCTTGTCAGTATCCCTCCCGTAGATATACTATGTCGGATCTTCCCCGGACTTCGGCAAGTTTGTAATGGTCGCAATTAATTCTACTATAATAGGGATGGGCATATTCACCAAAGTGCCCCCCCATGAAAATAGGCCAAATGTTTCTTAACACATGCATGGGATTCACTCAGTCACCCAAAATGAGGCATATTGATGAGCCCCAACAATCCATATTTGTCTAACCCACTCGCCCAAGGTTGAGGAATCCGCTGAATTGGGGCACCAGGCCCCGTTGGGACTGACTCGTAAGGCTCATCCCAGACATATTTGAGTAATATAAAGTCATGGTATTCGAATTTTAACCTGATTAAGGCATGGATGATGTTGACCGAGCACATCATCCCTTCTGGCAACAATGACAGTTTTGGTGGATATCTCTTAATTTTCTTCGGCTGCCTCAGCTTTGCTCCTGGATGCGTAGGACTGACATACCCAAAAATATCATGAACAAAGACACCCTTCGGCCCTGTAGACTCAACAGCTCCCAAGATCGATGAGTCGGTCTGTACAGTTCCTTCTCCTCGCACTCTTGCTGAAGTGCAGGTCTGCCTCTTCTGCGGTGACGTGGTATTGGGATTCTGAGCCTGTCGCTTTCTCTTGGGGATGGATACCAACCTGCGTGTATGTATTGGGATTCTGAGCCAACCTGCATGCTAATGATTTCCTATTTTATAGAAGTGGGCTGAATATGGGACTCTTGTTCACTGGAAATCTCAATGGCATCGAGGTTGCTCAACATGCCTCATGCCCCAAACCTTATAATACACCCAACGACTCCAACCTGCTACTCTGCAACTCACTCGAAATCTCTCAACACAACTCTGGAACTCTCACTTTGCTCAACACTCTACTCGCTCAAGTGGTATCAGAGCCTTGTTTGGCTGATCTAGGCCTTTGGCCTTAATTCTCAGACCTTGTCTGATTTTTGGCTTGTAGCCTTGTTTTAGGGTTTCCCTAAAATATTGGACATTGTCCAAAAGGAAAAGAAAAATGTAAAAAAAAGAAAAAAAAGTTAAAAAAAAGAGAGAGCATAAAAGTCAAACCACACTTGGTTTCTTAGAGTTGGTTTGAGTTTGAATATAAAAGTGCATAATAATTACTAGTAAAGAGTAAGTGATATTTGAACTTAGGTGTGAAATGTAACATTCATTCCTCCCAACTACCCAATCTACTCACATTTTACAAAACTTAAGGGAAAAAAAAAGATAAAAAAAGGTGCATAATAATTGCTACTAAAAAGCAAGTGAGATTTGAACTTAGGTGGGGAAGGTAACACTCATTCCTCTGAACCACCCAATCTATTGACATTTTTACAAACTATTGGAAAAAAAGGAGATATTGATTAAATTTCAAAGAAAACACAAGAATATGGATTTTAATGTTGAAAAGAAGGAAAATTTTCCTATTACCTTACAAAAAAATGTTGCAATATTATTTAGAATTACAGGGACACTTGCAAGGAAGGATATCACCATTTCTATTGCACCTGCTGAAAGAAATAATTATATTAGTACTGAATTCGCTAACCATTTAGTGATTCCTGTGTCAAATATAAGGGAAGAGCTAGACATTTTGGACAAAAAATGAACTGAAATAAGTGGCTTACAACTGAGTGTTGGAGATTATATGGTCACATCAAAATTCATTGTTAGTTCCTTATGGAGCTTTGATGGTGACATAATTGTGGGTTTACCCTAGATAAAAACATTGGGGATTTTCATCTTAAATGCCAAAAATAAGTTTCTGACATTTTCCTATAAGCGAAAGAGAATCACATTTCAAGATATTACAATGAAGTTAGAAATAGAACCTCCAACATCTGAAGAATTCCAGGATATATCATAGATGATTTCATAGGGTAATCAAAAGCTAGAACAAAAGAAGCAGGAAGAAATTGAAAAATTATTGCTAGTAAGGATGAAGAAATTACTCGTTTGAAGAATCATAGTCAAGACTTGATCGCACATATTAAGAAATTAAAAAGGGAAAACAGATTGCAAGAGGAATTCCACCAAAAGGAAGTGGATATCCAAAATGATTTCAATAAGAAACTATTACGAAAAAATGAAGAAAATTCTCGCTTCAAAATTTTGAATCAAGAGTTGACTGAACAAATAAAAAAATTAAAAAATGAGAAGTTAAAAAAATCCTTAGAGTTATTATCAATTAGTAAATTGAAAGAATCACAAACAATTAAAGTTTCCACATGGGTTCCACAAACGTCTCGAATACGTTATCATCACCCAAATCACAGAAGTTGATACAACCAACAACAAATTAAATCCGAAACGATGACTAACGCAATAGAAAAGTCATCAAAGGATCAAATTCAAACATCAGAAAAGGGAAGCAATGCAAATCTCATCAAAGTTCAAAAGAACAATCTTATTGTCACATCACTACAAGCATCAACAGAAAATGGTTCCGAAAAACAATTACAAAAATCGTTAGAAGCACCAAAAGTTGAAGTTCTAGTAAACACTTCACATGCAACTCGAGTTCCTTATCGTGATCCGAATCACAAGAGTCATTATGATAGACGAAAAAATCAAAAAGAAAATTACTAGTATTATTCCTACAAAGAGAAAAGACAAAATCGACAACTCTCGACAATCGATTCGCAAATAATTCCATTAAGGGTATATCTCGGATGGATGAATTAACAACTGACGCAACATTTCCACACAATATTTAAAAGAAGGTATCGTCTTATTTCGTCAAATGTTGCAACTACCAACACACAATGTCACCATGAGAAAGCGTTATGAGCTAGAACAAGGGATAAAGTCTTCCATAATTGTGCTTTGAGGACAAAGCAATTCTAAGGGAGAGGCAATGTAATAAAAAAAACTATATATAATAAATAATCACTAAATAACTATTATATAATTAATAATAACTATTAAATATCAATATTAATTATAAATATTAATACATAGTGATATTAATAATCAATAATTAATAAATAGTTATTAGTAAACAATTATAAAATGACACATCCTTTCATGGATAGTATCCAAAGTGCCTTTACGATTAATATATATATGGCACTCAATTTGTAATATATAATTTCCCTATGGCTTATCTGATATTCTAGATATTTTGGTGATTATTGTGTGAGCGAATAAATATTCGCTTCACCTAGTCAGATAGTCGGTTGCAGTAATGATGTATTATGCACCGATCCTCTTCCTTGGTGGATTAATAGGAATGAAAAAATCCATGACCCACTTATCAAAAGGTTGGAGAGTTACCTACGGCACCAGTGGAATCTCATCCCGCTACGATGGTTTACCGACACGTTGGCAGACATCACAGCTCCTAACATATTCTGTGGTAGCATTATGCAATGCAGGCCACCATAAACCAACGTGCAACACCTTCTGCGTAGCATTCCAGCCTCCATAGTGACCTCCCACAATTCCTGCATGTGCTTCTTCTAGAATCAGAACCTTCTCATGTGATAAGATACATCGTCGCAAGATTTCATTTGGTCCAAGCTTATATAACTTCCCAACAATGAGCTAGAAATCGAAATCCTTTACTACCAACTGCTTCTTTTTTCTAGTCGACATGTTCTCCAGGGCGACACCAGTGGCCAAGAACTGGATTCTGCGATGTCTACACAAAATGATTGCGCATCGAGAAATCCGTCATCAATATTGGTTGGTTCTTCGCCGTTCTCAATGCAAGATAGATGATCCGGACTAGCGTTCAACCATCTTGGCTTCACAATTATTTCAAATTCAAAATCCTGGAAAAGTAACAACCATCAATAGATATTCTCCCCAAACACAGGCTTATTGACCAGGTATTGTAAAGAAGAATGATCGATGAACATATTGAAGTGTCGGCCAAACAAATAGTGCCTGAAATTTTGCAAGGCATAAACCATCTCCAAGCCTTCTCTTTCAGTCGTTGTGTAATTTAGTTCAACAAATGACAATTTTCTACTGGCATACACGATCAGGTGATCTAAGTTTCCCTCCCTTGGTTGCGCAAGCACAACCCCCAATGCAACAAAAGAGGAGTCAACATGCATGTGGAACTCCTTGTTCGAATCCGGAAATACAAGTATGGGCACACAGGCCATCTTGGTCTTCAGTTTGTCAAAACTTCCTTAACAGTCTTGATTCTATTCAATTGCAGCATCTTTCTTTAGCAACTTCTCCATAGGGGTAGTAATCGTAGCATATCCTTTGATAAACTTGCGATAGTACCCTATGTGCCCTAGCATTTCCCAAAGCATCTTCACATTCATTGGCAGCAGCAAACTAATTATTAGTGCAATCTTTTTTGGATCGACCAATAGACCTTCCTTGCATACTATGTTCACAAGGAGCATGCCAAACGATGCACAAAAAATGCACTTTTTAGAGTTTAATTCAATATGATGCTATCGACACCTTTCTAGCATTAGTCGCAAGTTGTCGAGATGGTCCCTAATTACTCCATAGACAGTCCAATCATCCAAATACACCTGCAGAAATGTTTGAATAAAGTCTTTAAACACAACGACAACTACCAGAGAAAATACTGCTGGTGCATTCTTCAGCCCAAAAGGCATGACTGTATATTGAAAACAACCCCATTTAGTGACAAATGTGGTCTTATGGCAATCCTCCTTTGCAATCTGGAGCTAGTGGTATCCCAAAAAACCATCCGTGAAGGAATACATCTCCTGGCTACCTACTCCTTCAAGAAATTCATCTATAAACGGGGTCGGGAATGGATCATGCCTGCATGCGTCATTCAACTTCCTTAGGTCGATGCAAATGCAGATTTCTTCGATCTTCCTATCTTGGACCACCATAGGGATTATCCACTCTGATTCTTCTACAAGCTCGATAATCCCAGCATCCAGCATCCAGTCTATCTTAGCCTTCACACGGTCCTTGTATTGTGGGTTCAGTCGATACGGCTTCTATCGCACAGATTTTGCATCTGGTTTCAACAATATTTTCATTTCCCCTAGGTCTCCTAAAATTCCCTTCATCTCTAAAAACCGTGTTGAAAAAAAGGTCCTGGAATTCATGTAGCAGGTCCATGATTTTAGCCATGGTATCCTCATCCCAGTAGTCCCTGATATTGGAAAATTTGGGGTTTTCTTTCGACCCAATGTTGACTTTTTGGATCTTCAATGACTAACTCATTGAATCCGTCGAGATGTCTAGTGTAGTGACATTGCATCTTCCTTTTGATTCTGGAATATTAACATTCCGCAACTCCTCATCATCTTTAGGTTCCCTAGACAGTTTGTATCATGTCATCATGGATTGTATTGAGTAGTGCACATGTGGATGAACTGGGTATGTGACAGGGATGACTTTTAGTACTACATCACGGATAATTTGTAAAGCATTACATGCCTCTAGGTTGGCATCCTAGAAACTAAACATCTACACAAAGAAAACGGACAACTCCTCCCACGTGGTGATAGTTCTGCACAACTCTACTGCTACATACCAAGATCTCGGCATCTCTTCCAAAGTGGGAACAAAAGCATGGACCCATTCATCTTTGGGTCGCAATGCCCATAAGTTCTGACACTCTATCAAATGACTGGTGGGATCGTTCTGCCCGTCATATCTCGCAGCATGATAGACCTATGAATTGTTGAAGCGGACCATCATCAATCTCCGGCACTATACCCAATCATGGATCATCTGCTTGTGTGTCGCCCACCATCAAGCTGGAGTAGCCTTCTGTGCAACGTCTAGGGACAATATCCTTTATGGTTCAAACACTTTCTCTTCGAATTCTCTAAGGAACTTAGGTAACGTTGGCAGCCCTTCATAAATTGGAAACTCAACAATCTCAGTTGTAACACGCCGAAGATATTGTGTAATCAATCCACATTTCCTAAATGATACTTCATGCAACCCATTTTGCCAATTTTCTAGAGCATCACCAGAGTCAGAGGATGCAAAACTTGCACTGCACCAACCAAGTTTGCCATCGATAGTAGGATGGATATTGTCTTCAAAGATGTTATAAGCGTGATCCCAACTCCTACTGACTTCATCCTTCACATGTTCAATATATCGATGTCCCTCCTAAGGGTCCATAGGAGCAATGACCCTAACATACTGGTTTTCAAACATCATAACTATTTTTTTAAAGTTGATAACCACCATGATATCATTATCCCATCCAATACATAGCAGTGCGGGATAGGAACCACCATCTTCGACTACTTCTATCACATCAAAGTCAGCATGCGTTTTCTTACCTTCAATGTCAAAAACCAAGTTTGAGATGCGACCAATGGGATGAACCTTTTACTTATTAGATAGTCGCAACTACAACGGGACTATCCCAATGTGGGATTTCCCATCAATTTCCAAGTTTGCTTGGTCAGAATGTTTACGTCTGATCCAAGATTCATAATAACCGAGTCAACCTCATAATCTCCAATATGGATATTCATCTTCATCTCCTTACCTGTCTTCCTCTTTTGCAAGGAGTTCACTACAGAATCCTTCACTTCCTTATCCGGGTGGTACAATAACGTCTCAAGCTCAACAAGGGCATCAGGGTCCCTTGCCAGTGATAGACAACTTTAAAAGAATTGTCACAAGGTACCATGCTCCCGCGATGGTCCTGCCTTTGTAGATGGATCAAAAGTAAATGGCATGTAAATAATTGGTAACTTACCCATATTTCTCCCGATTGCATGCTTTGCCACTATTTAGGTACATAGGGTACTCCCAAAAGAGCAAAAACCTAGAGCAACCACTTCACACAAATGAATCATAAATCAATACACTGATGTTTGTCATGTGGTTAAAACCCTTGAGAGAGAAACATTCCATGGACCCAGCCAAATAGCTACTTGGATAAATTTATTATGCAAAAGAAAGAAAGCTACATGTGCTTCTCATAATCGATCAACTAGCCAAGGACCCTCCATGCTCTTTAAATAGAGATCATGGACCAATTGGGTGTTAAGCCACAAATCAATGGTAGGTGTGATCTAAGAGAAGTTGAACCGTTGGATCACTCTATGTCTAAAACATATAGTGACCGTCGGATTAGAATATTTACAAATGCATACTAATGCATACTAAAGAAACACACTTTTACCTAACAGATATATTACACAAATTGATCTTAATTAAATCCTAAGTGTCTAAATATCCTAACATCCCCCCTTAAGACCAAATTGGGATAGGATTGAAGGATTTACAAAAGTGACACTATTAGGAGAAGGAAGGAGGCATTAGAGCCTATCCCCCCTTAAGGACACATTCCTGAACTTCTAACATAGTTTAGAAAACTTCTCTTCTATAAGAGATTTGGTGAAGATGTCTGCAACTTGATCATCTATAGGGCAATAGAGCAATTCAATAAAATGATCATGAACAAGATTTATGATGAAGTGCATGTGTAGCTCAATGTGTTTGCTATGCTAATGTAGAACTGGATCTTTGGAAAGCTTGATAGCACTTTGATTGGCACACCAAAGTGGAGTAGGTTGCTGCTGCTCTAATCCAAACTCTGAAAGGATCTGTTGAAGCCATAAAGCTTCTTGACTGGCATTAACTGCAGCTCGATATTTTGATTCTGCTAAAGAAAGAGTAAGAGAATGTTGTTTCTTACAAGCCCAAGTGATAGGTCTAGATCCCAGACTGAAAACATAACCTGCAGTAGACTTTCGATCATCAAGATCACTGGCCCAATCTGAATCAGTGAAACCAACCAACAAAGGTTTCCCCCCTATACTGTAATGAATCCCAAACTGAATTGTACCTCAAATATATTGAAGTATTCTTTTTGCTACTTTCCAATGACTTTCATGAGGAGTTTGCATATAACAGGCAACACAACCAACGACAAAGGAAAGGTCAGGACGGGAATGAGTCAGGTATAAAAGACTACCAACAAGCTGATGATACAAGGTGGCATCTACTTCAGGGGAAGTACAAGTGGCATAAAGTTTGAATCCAGACCAGAAGGGAGAAGGGGCTGGTTTACAATCTTCCATGTGGAAGCGACGAAGAAGGTCACAAGCATACTTAGACTGGGAAAGAAAGATTCCTTCTTTGGTTTGCAAGACTTGGAGACCAATAAAATAATGCAAATGCCCTAAGTCATTTCAAAATTTTGCTTAAGACTTGATTTCACATGGGTTATAAATTTAGGGTCACTACCAGTAAGGATAAGATCATTAACATAAAGAACAAGTATGATGAGATGGTTTCCTACTTTCTTGGTATAGACATTGGGGTCAAAATGGCATCTAGAAAAACTAGTGTCAAGGAGAAAGCTATCCATTTTGGCATACCAAGCTCTAGGAGCTTGATTAAGGACATATAAGTATTTCTTAAGGAGACAGACAAGGCTAGAGTTATCCTGAACATATATAGGAGGTTGCTCCATGTAAATTTCCTCTTGTAAATCACCATGTAAAAAGGCAGACTTGACATCCATTTGATGGACTTCCCAGTTATGTAAGGCTGCAAGGGAAAGAATAAGGCGGATGGAATTCATTTTTGTAGTAGGAGCAAAGGTTCCATTGTAGTCAATCCCTTCAACTTGGGAAAAACCTTTGGCAACTAACCTTGCCTTAAGTCTTTCAACACTTACATCTAATGCATACTTAGTTCTGTAGACCCATTTACATCTGGAAAGTTTTCTTCCTTTTGGAAGAGGAACAAGATCCCAAGTATCGTTCGACATTAAGGAACGATATTCTTCATCCATAGCTACATCCCAATCTGGATTTCCTGAAGCTTCTGCAAAAGTTTCTGGATCATGATTCTCAGAAAATTGACCCAAAAGAGAAGAGGCTCACTGAAAATAAGAACATGTTCGACATTGATCTCTAGGATCACTGGCAAGATCACCAGCTGCTTCACATGTTCAACGGACCCATTGAGGAAGCATTGGTGCTGGTGCAATTGGAGGAACATGAGCAGGCGGAGGTGGACTTTCATCCTCACTGTCATCATCAGAAACTGGAGTTGGAAACTTGTCAAGGAAGTTGTAAGAAGAAAAAGAAGAAGGCACAATCGCTGAATCAGGCTCACAGGCCAAAGATGGCACACCCGCCAAGTTAGGCTCGCAGGCCAAGATATTTTCATCAAATTTAACATCTCTTCTAATGATTATATCATGAGAATGTTGCTGAAGAAGTCTATAACCTTTTACATCTTCTAAATATCCAACAAATATACACTTTTCACTTTTAGGCTGTAATGCTTTCCATTTTTCATCCGGAATGTGAGCCCATGATTCACAACCAAACACGAAAGTGACTTACATTTGGTTTAATTTTACTCCATCCTTCTTCCGGTGTTATACCTTGTAAAACTTTAGTGGGTGTGCGATTAACTATGTAATTTGCACAATTTATGGCCTCAACTCAATATTGAAGACTTAGTCCCTTAGATTGGGTCATACAATTAGCCATTTCTTTTAAAGTGCAGTTCTTTCATTCAGCTACACCATTTTGTTGTGGTGTATATGGAACAGTGCACTGTTGTTGGATTCCTTGTTCAGTGCAAAAAGTAGTGAACTTGTTGTTAACATATTTTCCTCCATTGTCAGATCTTAAGTTAATAATTTGATGACCAGATTGTTTTTCAACAAGGGCCTTATAGGCCAAGAACATGTTAAATACTCCGCTCTTAAGTTTTAGGAAGTAAACCCAAGTGCATCTGGAGTAGTCATCAATGAAAGTTAAGAAATATTTGAAACCAGGAAAGGAAACAGATGAAAGAGGGCCACAAAAGTCACTATGCACAAGCTCCAAGGGAATCGAGGCATGTCAAGAGGGACATTTGTCAAAACTGTCCCAATGATGTTTTCTGAGTACATGACTAATACAAACACCATCCTTGCAAGATACCATCAGAAGACCAGTCACCATATTGTCTTTACATAGTTGTTGCAATGAGCGATAATTTAAGTGACCAAATCACTCATGCTAAAGTTTGCTCAAGTTATCACTATGAGCAACAAAAATTGAAGGAAAATGTGATGACAGAAAGTTCTTAAATTTGTATAACTAGGTAATATCATCAACAGTTTGAGTAGCAAGGACATTTTGAGGATTTTTAAAATCCTTGATTACAACTTAGTGAGGGGTAAACGTCACAATTTTACCTTCATTCAAATAATTAATTTGATAGACTGATAACAAATTGCAGGAAATTTTTGGAACACATAGTACATCACTAAAATGACCATTTTTTACTAGAACTGTTCCAGATCCTACAATACTTAGAGATCTATCATCACTAACAAATATTTGCTTGGTGTTACATTCATGCATAGTATAAAATATGGTTTGATCCTTAGCCATATGATAAGATGCTCCAGAATCAATGAGCCATTCATTTGAAGTAGAAGAAGAAGATGTCATATAAGAGGAACCAGAAGCACAAAGTGCATGTCCATGAGAGGTAGATTCTGAAGATGAATCTAGGATGATGTGGTGCTTCTTCATTGCTACTTCCAAGGATGCCATCTTCTTGAAACACTGAGATTCATCATGATTATCTTTTCCACAAAAATTGCAATGATGCTCAGTCTTATTTCCTTTTGGATTGGATCCTTTGTCATTATTTAAAGAAGGAGCTGATTGAGAGAGTTTGGGACCCTTGTTGTTTCACTTATTATTGTGAAAATTTTGTTTCTTGGGAGGCTTGGAATTTTCTTTCTGTTGGGACAATAAGGCTTTCCCAGATGTATCTGCATTGTTAATTATTCCAAGATGAATGAGCTTATCTTGCTCTCTCATTAAGGAATCACAAAAGGATTCAAGACTAGGCTCTTGATAACTAGCTGTAGTCAAGGATTCTTTCATGGAGTAGAATGTAGATACAAAAACAGAATATGCATGTCCAAGTTTGGAAAGAATATAATAAATACATTGTTTGTATTTTTTCTTAAGCTTGCATTCTTCACATAAGAGTCTAAGAGTTTTATACTTAGATAAATAGTCTTGAATGCATGAAAAATCATTTAGATTCAAGAAAATCAACTCATTCTCAAGTTGATGGCCTCAAATTTCATTGTGTTTGCTAAACACAGATTCCAACTTTTCTCAAGCTTTATCAGGTTCGTCAATTTCAGATATGTGGAATCGCAAATCAGTAGATATTGACATCCCAATCAATCCATGAGCTTCATAACATCTATTTGACTATTTATTTTCTTATCATCATCAGTGGGTTCTATTTCTTTCCCTGAGGTTATCCTGAAAAGTCCCCTACTTTGCAGAACATCCTCCATACGATATTTCTATGAGAAATAGTTAGAACTTGTAAGTATAATATCATAAGGGGTGGCCATAATGTAAAATAATGGCTGAAAGAATAGAAACTAATTGTCTGGATGTAAAGAGCTAAAAAAATATTCGATTTTAAAAAAACAGCACTGAAAACTAATTCTGGATGATGAAGTTATGCTTGATCAAAGAAAATGTTGAAGATGTCCCCAATAGTGATGTGGCAGATATTAACTTGACCAACTAAAAGAAACAACCCCCTTCTTCCCAAGATCAACCTTTGACAATCACTTTACAATAAAGTTGCTTTTAAGTGAATCACTTTTGTAGAATAAGTGATGTTGACTTTTACAATAATGTTACTTTAAATAGTCGACAATAAATTAAAAGACTTAAGTGATTCATTCTTTATTTTATTTTATTTAAGTGAGATGCACTTTTACAATAAAGTAACTTGAAAATAGAAATTGCATGCACTAAAAGTAGCTTAATAAGACTTGAACTAAAGACCTATTAAGGAATATAGAAACTTTGGACCATGTGAACTAAGTTTAAAAGGTAAGTAAAAGAATGGAAAGAGGAAGAGGGATTTTTTCTATTTTTACTCTTCCCTCTCGTTCTCTGTGCTTGCCTTTTTTTTTCTGCAAATAAAAAAAAATGAAAAACAAAAACAAAAAAAAACTTTTTCCACACAATGGGGTTAGATCTTGGTCAGCTTACCCAGAAAGTCTAGGTTTTCAAATTTTCTCGTTGTTTTTGATTTGCCGTGATCGCACAAGGTGCACGACAAAGAGCATACATAGCCGAGAAGACAAGAAAAACACTTTCCCTTTTTGTTTCTGATTCGCCATGATCACATAAGGTGCATGGCAAAGAGCATACGCAGCTAGGGAAGGAAATAATCCGATACTAAAACAATAAAGATCTACTAATAAACTGAAAAAAAATATGAGAGATTTTAAAAAAAATTAAACAAATTCGTCACTGTAACATTATACCTTCAGATTTTCCGAAATGAGTGTTTCTGGATCAAACGGAAATGGTTTTCGGTGAAACAAAAACTATTTCCCAATGGAAATGGCACTCTAGACACAATGGAATAACTCCCATAGGCCACAAATGCACAAAAACTCTATAACTAAAAACCTTCCAAAGTTTCAGCAACACCAGTTCCAGATCTTGATCAAAACTGAAAGCGGTTCTTTATAAATGCTTTGATACCATGTTCAGGTACACAGGGTACTCCCAAAAAACCAAACACCTAGAGAAACCACTTCACACAAATGAATCACAGATCAATACACCGATGTTTGTCACGTGGTTAAAACCCTCGAGAGGGAAACAGTCCATGGCCCCAGCCAAATTGCTACTTGGAGCAATTTATTATGAAAAAGAAAGAAAGTTACATGAGTTTCTCATAATCGATCAACTAGCCAAGGACCCTCCATGCTCTTTAAAATAGTGATCATGGACCAATCGGGTGTTAAGCCACAGATCAATGGTAGGTATGTTCTAAGAGAAGTTGAATCGTCGGATCACTCTATGTCTAAAACATATCGTGATCGTTGGATTAGAATATTTACAAATGCATACTAATGCATACTAAAGAAACACACTTTTACCTAATGGATATATTACACAAGTTGATATTAACTAACTCCTAAGTGTCTAAATATCCTAATAGCCACAAAGAAGGTGTTTTTCTCCGTCGTAATATCAAATGCTACTTTTTTCTTGCTAGCGAGCCAAACTTGGTGATGCATTCCATCATCTCTAGTTGTCACACCAGCGTGAGTGAAAATCCCAACGTCGATAGCCTTCATTTGTGGTTCTGCATGAATCGTTGCAACCATCGATCTTTGATTTAGGTTTTGAGCTTGATTTAAGGGGAGATTCTGATTTAATGGCTGATTCTGAGTTTGTGGCGGGTTCTGCCGTGGGATCTGCGTTTGTGGTGGAATCTAATTTTGCATTATCGGTTGGTTCTGTAGTTGGAACGTATGCTGATTCTGATTCTACACATTCTACAACTGAGGAATGTTTCCAGCCTGCCATTTTGCAATCAACTGAGGGAAGTTTTTGACATTATGTTCGTTGGATGCATAGTATGTACACTATGCATGAGGGAACTCCCTTTGATAGTGCCCGAATACTCCATAGGTATAACACTAGATTGATTTGTGACCTTGTCCTCCTCCTCGACCGAAGCCTCCTCCTCGTCCTCTAAATCCTTTGTGGAATCCTCCTCGGACTCCTCCATGCTAAAACTACAGCTAGGCCATCTGCTACTGCGGTGGGTTTGGTTTATGCTGTACATAGTGCGCAGCTTGAACATATTGTTTCTAAGGCTTAATGAATGATACCTAATTATACTTTGGTCATGGCACAACCTGTGGTTGTGCTACATACTATGGCTGTGGTTGCGATGGGATAAACTGTTCCTGCGGTTGCGACGGGACAAACTGCATCTGGGGTGGCGGTGTATACTGCACATGTGCTGCTTGTTGTACCATCTGTGGCTGTGCTTGCATTGCCTAGGGGTCCTCACCTTTCACAAAGTATGAATCATATGTCCTTTCCTAGAGTAAATCCTAAGCTCGACAGTTTTTATCGTCATGTCCTACTAACTGACAAAATGTACAGTATAGATTCTCTATCTTGGTAACCATCTTTTGCATATATTCGTAGTTCTCATGTTGATTCCCATAGACCTCACATATGCGACACCATGGTATACCGATGCAACTCAATGGATTCAAAGCTCCTGAAAGCAAATAGTTTTGGAAAATTGGACATGTATATTTGGTATGTCCACCTTGATGACACCAGGTGCACCAAAGGTCATCATGATCTTCCTTGACCTTCTTGATATGTTGCAGTTGGAGAATCAGATTGGCCAACTGTGCTTGAATCTGGTTCATCTCGACTGCGGTTTCTCCTACCGACGATGCTTCCAATTTCATCGTGGTTTCTAGAGCCTTGATCTATGTCATAATCTTTTGTTGCATTAGTGGTTGTCTGATATACGAGACAAGCATGGTGATGAACCACTCCTTGTGCTAGACATCACTCATCTGGAAGCTGACTTGAGCCATCAACATCTTAAAATACTGATCAAAATCCCAAATTGTCTCATTGGGGAACTGCTTGATTTCTTTCAACTTGGTAATGTACTGAGCCTTAGAATTTGGCTTATTGAATTCTTCAAATAGCCCTATATGGATCTCATCCAACATTTTCACGGTACCTCCCTAAGGAAACCGCGTGAATCTCATGAACCATTCTAGCACATGACCCCTAAGGGTGGTGCCTAGCTGGCGTTTCTTAACATCATCATCTACAATCTGTCAAGTGGTCAAGATCTCCTCACATAGGAACTAGTATTGCTCTAGGTCATCGGTATTGTTTCTATGAAACATTGGTAGCTTCATCTTGTCACCCACCATTCTGGGCCTTCTTCCTCCTGGTGGTATTCTACTGCTAGACTGCTACTGACACGTTGGACAAGTTGATGTAGAATGCACATTTCTTCCTAGTGGTGGAGTAGTGTGCAAAGGTGTGGACACGTTACTACTGGGGTTCAATCCTGTCATCCTTTTGGGTGTAGCCTAGGCGTGGTCATCCTCATTGTCACTAAAAGGTTGCTTTGTCCTGTGTGGTTTCTCCTCATGGCATCGTACTTTGATCGTAGCAGGACCTTTTCCCTTCCTCTGCTTTTTCTCTTGAAACCTTCCTCCTCCCCTTGTACAACAACTTGTTTCCTCGGCGACCTTTACATTTGTAGAAGGAGCAAGTTGGTAAGTCAACTTGAACGAGAGCCGACTTAGTCGATCAGCTGACTAAGTCGATGGGCCGACTTAGTCAATCTGCTGACTAAGTCGGTTGGCTGACTAAACTAAGAAAATAGGTCAGCCACCTAAGGTCATGTTTGTTCACCGAATCAATAGGTAGCTAATTTGTAACCATTCTGTAATCATATATATTAGGCTGTTGAGCCAGATGAGAGTTCAGTTTAGTTCTCTGTGTTGTATGGCCTCATTTTGTATAATATAATCTATTTATTCATTTGTCTGTTCTTATCTCTTGTCTCTGTTTTATATTTATATATGTTTTAGTGTGTATTATTGGTAACCTTATGTGATCTGTGATATTACAACATTGTTCCGTTGCCGGTAGTACATGACTAGAATGTATGCAAACAGATGATACCCGAGTAGGAGATTAAGGACTGGTGGGAACGTAAAGTTGCAAACTACTTGCAGAATTACGTGCGAAGGAACAGATTAACAGTCGCACAAGCAAAAGAAATATTTTTCACAAAGACGCATGAAAAGTTTGTCGAATCAGTGCCCCAACTTTTGAAGGAATTCCTAGATGAGAAAACCGGATGGGATTAAAGAACAACAGTTGCTGGAAAAACTGATCCATGGAGGTAGAAAAAACTTGTCGGAGTGGTTTGAGAAAATCGCCAACGACTTCTGTGAGGAACAATTAGTTGAAGATAGAACTTCAGTAGAAACAGTGAAGGAGAAATTTTACACAGATCTCGCCGAACAATTTCTGTGTTCCCTACCGACCTTGCTGTTCAACTTTTTGATCGAGAAAGGAGTAGCACATATCGTCGAACCTCGTCCATCACTTCACGAACTGCCAACAAACTCTAACTAGGTGGCGAAGTAGAGGAAGTGGGAAAAATTCATTGCAGAAAGGGAGTGGAAATACTTCCTAAGAAAATAGACCGAACTATTCGGGCTTTCTAAAAAGCGTTGGGTAAGCTATGGGGGGGTAGCTGGTCGTATGTCGAGATAGAGTATAGTGGATCCTATTCGACTAGAAACAGATACTAGTCACCAGTAATGAGAAGTCAACTAAAAGGGAACTCAAGAGAATAGTATCATACGAATTGTGTGTCGGACGTTCAGAAAATAGAAAGGGAAGAGAGATACCAGAGAAGGGAAGAAATACATGAAAGAGCCTTAGATTTGCATAGAGGAAGGAACCCTAGGGAGAACGACCAGGAAGAAAATCTGCCAGAGTTGGGTCATGACCGACATGAATAAGGAGTGGAACAAGAAGTGTCCCCTAAGGAGGAAGAATTGTGGATAGAGCAGCCAGAAGCTCACCAATTAAGAGCTCCCAATGAAGGAACAACCCTTTCTCCAGTGAATCTGCGTACTCAAATACAGAATATTGTCGAAGAAGACCTCTAAATATGAGCTGGTGACTTCAGTATATGGAGTTGACTAGGAGACAACACGTATACTGGATGACACCTCATTATACATCGACCAGTGGAAGGGAACTGGGTGACCTTTCAAGCGGCGCCCTCCCTTCAAAGTATCCACTTGCTCTTATCGACACATGAAGGAGCACCCCCCCCTTGCCAAATACAGCTTTAGAAGAAATATAACACTCAGAACTGTGGATAAATAGTTGCAGTTGACCATTAACAGCAGAAGTCAACATCAAATGACTGCAAGTCAATGAAGAATCGACAACCGACGGGAACGAAAGTTTCGTCGACCAAAGTTCCGCAGGCACGAATACACCAATAACCCCACCACCCTCATCACCCCCCCCACCTCCACCGCTACCACCTCCTGAGAGCAGTGACAGTGATTCAGACATGGGTCATGGATCGGCTCACATTCCTCTATATGAGGGGGATGAGGACCCAAGATGACATTGGTTCATCTGCGAGTCGACTTGGGAGGCCAACTAAGTTACTGACAAATATATAAAAATGGCATAGTTCACAGGAGCCTTAAGGAAAAGGGCATTGACATGGTACATGAAATTTTTGGAAAGACAACCCATAGCGACAAAAGCTGAGATTAAGGCACAATTTTTGTCATTTTTTAAAACTCCAGATGCTAAGCACTTGGCCACGAAAAACTAAAACCACATCACAAAATCTAGGGGAATCCATTCGTGAATACGATAAGCGTTGAAAAGACCTACTGAGGTAGTTGGATTGTGTTATAGATGACCAGTTACTAATCCAGTGGTTTCTTGCAAGGCTATCTCAAAAAGTATGCTGACACATCATTCTGGAGACGTTCAAAACTTACGAAGATGCGCTAATGAAAGCTCTTCAGGTAGAGATGGATGGGGAGATACCCACTTACCCCACAGACCACAGATTAGAAGAACAGCTTGAGAACATGCAGAAGTCTCTGAAGGAGCTAAGCCTCAAGAGTCAGGAGATCTGGTGACCAAATTCTCGATGGTCGACCATTCGAAAGATAACTGTCGACAAGAATATAGCTGACAAGACGTTCGATTCATACAGACGAAGTCCTTTTGCGACATTTTCTAGGAACACGGAGATCACTCGATGAAAGACTACCCATTCAACATGAAGAATGGTAAGGCTCCCTAGTGTGCCATCTGTGAGACAAAAATTCATAACACGACTGACTGTCAGTTAAACCTAAATAACCGATAGAACTATTAGGTGGTCTACCAAATGAATGCAGTGGCACAGCATAACGAGCAAAACAATCTAGCAAATGATCAGAATGAACAAAGATACGATGGTCGATGATATGAGCACTGGTATGACAATCGACGCTTAGGCTATGGAGGAAGAGGTCAATTCCCTGGGAATCGCGACAAACGACAATGTCGATCGATCCAGTGCTTCACATGTTACAAAGAGGATCATCAGTACGCAGACTGTCCATACAAGGACAGGACTGATCTCAAATTCTGTACTCACTGTGGGGTAGGGGATCACTCGCTAGAGGATTGCCCTACCATGTTAGAAAAAATTAATGCCAAGAAAAATGTTAATATCTTGTCTCATGTGCAAAAGAATGATGTAATAACCACCAAAAATTTACATATTGTAACTCAGCAAGGAACAAAAATAGGAGCTGATAACCCCAGAATTAGTAAAATAAAAGAGAAAAATGTCTATATTGACCCACTGAAGGAAAAACAAATATATAAAGAAGAAACTCATGTATTTCAAGAAATTGCATGATAAGAAAACATTCATAACAGTCAACCTAACACAATAAATGAATTAATCTAGCTCGTTCAAACAGACAACTCGGTATCCTAGTTCATCGATTTGTTGTATGAAATAAAAGGTACCAACTCTGAAAAACAAACAAAGAATATCTGCAGCTTAAATCAAAAAGACAAAAGTGATGCTGACCCACTTGTCAACCTAGAAATCAAAGGTTACCACGTCCGACAAGTAGTGCTCGACTTCATCTCACAAGTAAACATCATGACTCGTGACATTTGGGAACAAATGGGTAGACCTCGACTCTATGAGTTAGGAATATACCTGAAACTAGCCGACCAAGGCCTAATTGAACCCATTGGAGTCTGGAAAAACATCGACACGACTATCAAAGGAATCTCCACCAAGGTTGATTTTGAAATCATTGACCCAAAGGAAGGATCTAGCTCCTTCCCAGCGTTAGTTGGATGACCTCGGGGTAGAAAGATGAAAACATCCATATCCCTAGACAAAGAACGAATCAAATTAAAAGGAAATTGACAAAAGGTCATTGTACCCATTCATCCATCTTAAGGGGAACCTTGGACTGAACCTATTGATGAAGAAGTCGATGTCAGACAAGTCTACCAAATCTACAACAATGCAGACTACACAGAACCAAACATCCATGGAGAACTTCACTTAGGTAACCAAGACTCAGTTGGTTATAACTCAGATGCTGAATTATATGATTGGGAGATTGAGAACTACAAAACACAAGGAAGAGGGTGCTGGACTATACAAAAAGTGCAGAAAAATTCCACCCAATAGTGCTTCATAGTGTCCATTGTCCCAAAAATCTTTGAAAAGAAAATGAGAGAACACCCTACCTTACAATCGACCAACCTGAATACTACACAACTACCATGATATAAGGAAAGGGAATCACCAGTCATGGATGTCGAGCAAGTGTCCAAAAATATTGGTGAACATGGCTGACTTCAAAGCCTAGTTGAAACTTTTACAGGACAAGCTGCTAGATGGTGGGATACCCATCAGACAAGATTACAGACCTGACAACTGCTTCGGCTTACTTTGTCGAAAGGTTTGGAGGAAAGATGTTAACCCAACAAGCTCAGATACCTGTATTCACTCAAGGACAGAACCCAGAAGACCATATCAAAACTTGTGAAAAGGAGTGGAGAAGACTTGGATACAAGGATGAACAAGCCTGGCCACACTTGTTCCCATCAACCCTAGCCAACTTACCAAACAAATGGTTTAATATGGAAGAAGCTAGAGGTGAAACCTTCTTATGGAACGAACTCAGGGAAAATTTTATTAAATAATTTAACTTTATACCTGAAAATGAAAATCTGATCGAAACAACAAGACAAATTAAAGAATTTATCCAACTGACCAAAAAACAACCCTTACAAGACCATCGATAGATAAGGAAATGTAACAATATACAAACAAGGTCAAAACCACAGTCGACCTGATTACAATTAGAAAATGAAAACACAGACTGAAAGAGCTTTAGATGGAAATCCAACCATGTTGAGACGACAAAACCTATCTGCACAATCCTGAAAATCGAAACAACTGACAGAATGACTACAGCCGACTTCCCTGCCACATTCCCATATTTCAAAGAAGGAATTCGATCGATCAATGAAGCCAAAGCACCAGAGTGGCTAGATGCTAAAGTAAAAACTAAAGAAGTCGACATCTCAAATGATGATCGACCAAAACTAGCAAAGATTGGTGACTACTGGAATGAACAACAGACCACAGAGATAGTAAAATTACTAAAGGAGTTCCAAGATGTCTTTGCTAGGGATTACAAAGACCTAAAAGGCTTAGTCCACGAAATGGGAGAAATGAAAATTGATACTAAACCTGATGTTCGACCTATCAAGAAAAGGCCTTATAAACTAGCTCACAAATACAAGGAGATAGTCAAAAAGGAAATTGATAACATGTTAGCAGTAGGCATCATCTACCCTATCGACTAATCAGAATGGGAAAGTCCAATGATTGTACAACCCAAGAAACATGACCTGACCGGAATAAGAATTTGTGTTGACTTCAGGGAACTAAACAAAGTAACACAGACAAACCCATTCCCAACCCCTTATGCAGATGAAATCTTGAATGAAGTTGCAGGACATGAATGCTACTCATTTACAGATGGATTCTCAGGATATAACCAAGTACCAATAGCTAAAGAAGACTAAAAGAAGACAACCTTTGTGTGTGGATTTGGTTCCTTTGCTTACAAAGTTATGACTTTTGGATTAAAGAATTCACCTACAGTGTTTTCTCGAATTGTTTTCAAAACATTTCAAGAATACATCTATAAGACCATGGAAGTATACTTTGATGACTGGACAATATAATCCACCTTAAAAGATCATTGCAAATGGCTCAGACTTATGCTGGACAGATGTCGACAGATTCAACTCTCCCTAAACATCTAGAAATGTATATTTGTGACCCCCATAGGGATACTATTAGGGCATATTGTCTGTAAGGAAGGTATTAAGGTTGACTTTGCAAAGATTAAAATTATCCTCGACCTGAAACCAACAGTAAACCCCAAACAAGTCAGGGTGTTACTTGGCCACACATGCTATTACAGAAAATTCATAAAATACTATTCAGATATGACCTATCCTCTTGAAGAACTATTAAGGGAAGACCAAGAATTTAACTGGACAGAGGAATGCCACATATCATTCAAAAAATTAAAAAGAAAACTAGTCGAAGCCCCCATGTTGAAGTTTCCAAACTGGTCGATCAAATTCCATGTACATATTGATGCATCAAGACTAGTAATAGGAGCAATCCTAACTCAACCAGGAGATGATAGAATGGATTATCCCATAGTTTACAACCGCCAAAAATTAAACAAGGTTGAAAGAAACTATTTGACCACAGAATGAGAAGCCCCAGGTATGGTCTTTTCCCTCCAAAAGTATCGACATTATCTCTTATCTAACCCGTTTATATTCTATACCGACCATCAAGCCCTGAATTATCTTGTCAATAAACCACTCCATCATGGAAGGATTTGTTGCTGGCTACTTCTATTCCAAGAATTTGAGTTTGAAGTCATTGTTCGACCAGGTAAATTAAATGTCGATCCCGACCATCTATCCCGAATCGACACAAGATAAGAACAAATAGGAGTCGACGACGACTTACTTGATGCACATTTATTTTGGATAGAAGTAGTCCTCATAGATCTAGAATAAATAGCTCAGTTCTTAGAAGATAGACATGCACCAGAAGGTATGAGTACCAAGAAAAAGCAGATCTTAGCTATCAAGGTTGCACCATACAACCTCATTAATGGATTTTTATACAAAATGGGATTAGACGACATCCTCAAAAGGTGTGTACGCGAACATAAATGAGACCAAATCATGCATGAAGCACACTATGGACTGGCAGGAGGACATTTCCAAGCAGACACAACTGCAAAGAAAATCCAACAGTCAGAATAATGGTGGCCAACACTCCACAGAGATTGCAAAAATTTTGTTAGTTGATATGACCAATGTCAACGACTAGGTCAAACTCTACCTAGTACAGAAATTCCCTTGATAGCAGTAAACCCCAGTCTCACATTCAAAATATGGGCCATAGACTTCATAGGACCATTTCCTTTCCCAGCAAAAAGATCAGGTGCAAGGTATATTATTACTGCAGTGGAATATGTCACTAAGTGGGCAGAAGTTGAACCAGTCGATACATGTTTTAGTGAGATAGCTGCTAAGTTATCTATGAGAATATCATCACTAGATTTGGATGTCCACTAACCTTGATTAGCGACCAGGGGACACACTTTATCAACAAAACTATCAAAACCCTAACTGACCAGTTCCAAATTGACCACCGTCGGAGTACAACATATCATCCTCATTCGAATGGAGCGATTGAAGCATGCAATAAAACATTAACAAGAGATTTAACTAAATAATGTAATGCTAACAAGGTCAAATGGGATGAGAAAATACTTACAGTCTTATGGGCATACAGAACAACATATAAACAATCGACCAACCATCAGACTTCACAACCCACCGCAATAAATTTTAAAGGCCAACAAGAATTTTGTACCTCCCTGTTTCTTCGGGATGAAGAAACGTTTTGTTCGTGGGGAAGATGTAGAAGGATCAAGTCGGTAAGTCAACTTGAATGAGAGCCAACTTAGTCAATCAGTCGCCTAATTCAATGGGCCGACTTAGTCGATTAGCCGACTAAGTCGGTCGGCCGACTAAACTAAGAAAATAGGTCGGCCACCTAAGTTCATGTCAGTTCACCGAACCGATAGCTAGTTATTTTGTAACCATTCTGTAATCATATATATTATGCTGTTGAGCCAGATGAGAGTTTAGTTTATTTCTCTGTGTTGTATGGACTCATTTTGTATAGTATAATCTGTTTATTCATCTGTCTATTCTTATCTCTTGTCTCTGTTTTATGTTTATATATGTTTTAGTGTGTATTATTGGTAACCTTATGTGATCTATGAGATTACAACAAAATTCTCACCAGAACTCATGCCCATCTACCCCTTACCTTTCCATGAATATCCCCCCTTCTGTCGCGGTGTCAACAGCCTCCACACATCAGAGTTCAACTACTCTTGGTCCATTTTCAAGATAGCTTTTTTGTAGACTAGCTGTTTAATTGACAGGTGCAGAGACAACAAGAATCTACCTCGTGGTCTTCTAAAGAACTCCCTTTCTGATTCATTGAACGAATTATTAGTATCAACAACAAACTCGGTAATGTAGCCCTTTAGGATGCTATCCAACCACACCTCAACATCCCATGTTGCCTTATTGTCTATTTCTTGTAATTCTTGGATCAGCTCCAGACTCCAAGATGTCGACTCTCCTCCTTGGAAGTTTCCATTTCTTAGAAGTGAACTTTTCCAGCCACTCATGAAAGAAGACATGAAACTCATAAAAGAACTATTCATGAGGACCATCACGGATATATCTATCCAACCAATGGCTCGTTGAAAGTTTCAGACTCTGATTTTTGGCTTCAGCAAATTCTCGCAGCGTTAGATCAAACCACCCCTCAATCTCCGGTCGAATCAGATGCCAAAACATATCCTCCTTTTAGTCACAACTCAGGTCCCAACAATCGAACCATTTGTTGGCGAAACCCACCAACAAATCCTTGTCGACAGGGGTTCTCACTCTATCGATCCCCAACCAGAGTGATCTCCCTTAGCACCGGCCTAGAAAGGTTTTAGCCTACCTAGCAACATCCGCAGAGTGGACGAAGTCTCACCTGATATGTTCAAGGGATAGTTGTCGGAACCAAGTTTTTGACAGTGAGGATGAAGGGTATGGGATCTGTTGGGGAGACAACATAACTATTGGATCCAAAACTCTACAGTCATCATTGATTCATTTCCACAACTACAAACTGCATCATACATTTGTCACAATATCACTAGCACAAAAACATCTCAACTCATAATGCAATGGAATGTAACAGACTTTAAAACTGGTCACATTCAACATCAATATAGCAGAAATGGAATAGATCACAATGACATCATAACAAAACTATTGACTGCATCATAATAGATTAGATCACAGTAGGAATAAAAGATAAGATTTGTGCAACAACTGTCATATCATATTAACTCTATGCAAAGGATCCAAAATGAACAAGTCTTCTCCACAATAGGAGGCTGAATACATCAGGAAAAAACCCAAATAGATTGCAGATACAACATAAAATTCTCCCAAACCATAGACAGATTGCACCAAATCTCAATGATGTCTCTATTGAAGGAAAGATTGTTAATCCATTGATCTTTATTCAATTGCAACACTATTTCTATATATATAGGCTTGCACCTTTACATTCATGGTCCACTTCTAACTAACTCCTAACTAATTTAACCACTAATGACCTATATCCACAAAATGTGGTCAATTGATACAAAAATATGCATAAAATATTCAAAAACGGTTTGTTTTCTGCCCATCACATTGATCTGGCCTTGCACAGTACCACATGAGCTTGCATAGCTACCGCAACACTGCACAACTCACTTACCAAAACCCCTACCAACACCTCCATCAAATCATGTAGTTTAACTAAATGTTCAACAAACTCATTTCAAGTGCAGAACAGCCAATCCATTTGAGGTACATAATAACACAAAGTACTTCTCAAACCTTAGGGCAAGAAAGATTCTACCAATGTCTGATTTGCATCGGTTGACAGTAACACTTGTAATTTTGCAATGCCTCCATGTCTCTCGAATGCTGGGTTATGCTCCATCAAAGACCCTACCAATTTCCACTATACTGCAATGTCACCATGTCTCTCTCGATTTTTGGTTGTGATCCTCCGAAAGTAGAAAGCTGATGGTGGGTGGCATTCCCTCACATCATTTGTTTAATTAGGCACATTTTTCCAGCTTTCCTTACGACTTCACTTCACCATAAATTCTTAGCAACGTGGAGTAGCATCTGGGACAAAGTTGAATTTTTTTTTAGTGAATTTAGTGGGTGAGCATCTATCAATTGCCACGTATGATGAGGCATACACATTGCAACTATGCTACTATTTTGTGCATATTCCTCTACATGTTGCCATGTATGATGAGGCATACAAATTGCAACTGTGATGTGCATATTCCTCTACATCCAGATTGAATGCTTGGTCTTAACGCTAGTTATTAATTTATTAATTCTCCTTATTAAAATCAATCTCCAACTGCAATTTTTGGTATAGCTAATGCCATGGTCTGATTATCTTTGGTAGATTGAATTGATGGGTATTGTTTATATCTATATTCACTCTAACAATTAATTGAATTATGCAAAGTTAATAAGACTATTTTTACCTATATCTTAAGAGGTAGTCCTAACATTACTTGAGATAGAATGCGGTTGAATCAATGAGCGTAAGGCCAACTTCCCCAGCTACTATCTTTGCTTATAGTTTCAAATAAGTTGGCTCTGCAACTTCTACTGGAACTTAACCAAGTGAAAGTATTAAATTTACTAAAACTAGTGGGGGTGCATAAACAAGTACTTATTCTGATTGCTGCTGACCAAAAAGCGTACTCCTAACTTCAGGAAATGTAACCCTTGCTTATTATGCCAGTGGTGCTTAACCTACAGGTGCTGCTACTGAGGATTTTTTTGTCTTCGCTATTGATGCTACCTATGCTGGTGGTAAGCTCTACAAGTAATAAATACACATTGTGATGTAAATTTTTGTGTTGAAATTTTTTAATATAAAATAAAAATTGAAAAACATCAAATCCAGGTGCAGAAGCAACCAAGATTTGAATTAAAAGAATAATTATCAACCAAGATTTAAAGTAATAGAATAATTTAATCTATTAGTTGCACATATTTAGAAGTAACCAAGATTTTACTCGATCCTGTTGCTAATCTGTTGAAGCACCTTTTGATCTAAAAAGTAGTGAAACAAGGTTTTGCAAATGCTGGAAAATATCAGCTTTTGTGTCATGAAGTTGTTCCCAAAAACATTTTACAACAAATTTTTAGTTTAATAAATATTTTTATCTACCAAAGCGATCTCAACAGGTATAAGCTGCCATGCAACACTTGGTTATTTTAGATGTTAATTATGTATGAACTTTGGACTCTTATTGTAGGATGACGGGGTACTTCTTGGCATTGAGAAAAGTCTTGAAGTGGCTATGAAAGTTGGAGATTCTAACATTTTTTAAGTACAATAATATAATATTATTGTTTAAGAAAGAAGTAACGCTATAGCATCAATGAAATACAACACAACATTAAATTATTTGGCTCTTTACCGAAGTTTTTTTAATGGCATTTTACGCCGCCAACTTTCATTTTCTAGTGCCAACTTGCTGGACCTCCCTCTTTGATGTAACTAACACGACTTTCTCCACATATTCATTGGCTCAATGATATCTCTACATTGCATACATATGATGAGGATCCGGTTCTTTCACGATCATGATCACGTATTTATCCTAAGGTCTTACCCACCATTCCCTAAGATCCTTCTAAGTTTTGTTATATTTTATTTACATAGAAAAATGAAATTTCAAAGTCGATGTTCATCTGGGTGTGGTTGCAAGAAACCAAAATGTGAACAAAATTTAGAAGATTATCACTTGGGTTTGATTTTTTCAAAGACAGTAGCATAGATAGTGGAAGCTAAGATAGTTGTTATAACGTTAGTGCTAGTACAGGCAGACACAACACCATAAGTAAAGGCAGATAAAGAATCTATTGTTGAACCCATTGACCCAGTCCTAGAACTACTAGTAATGGAGGTGTTACTACCTCATGCTCCTGGGTATGGAACTCAGCAACTCTCATCTATGCAAATAAAATCCAAATACAAATGACCCTAATATACATACAATTAAATGCCTAAAACAATACAACAAGCCTGCTAGCCTTCCACAAAATGATATTTGCACAAAATAAAAACCTGGAAATTGCTATTACAAATATTTCTTCTGCATTATGTATGTTGTTTTTCTTTGAATTTAAAGAAAGAGAAACAAATGAATTTCAAGAAAGGAAAGAAATTGTTCCTAAGTGTAATTGTTCGACTTAGCTACAAATTGCAATTAAATTGGTTTGACATCAATTGATAAATAAATAGCCGTTGTAACTTGATATATGGCCCATAAGTCTAGCCCATAAGTCTCACCACATGTCACATCTCTAAAAACAACTATCACCTGCAGTATGCAGCCCCTACTTCACATTATACACACACGTACAATCCTACAAAAGGCTAATCGACATCTAATGTTAAGTATTAGAGAAATGTTCTAAACATTACACATGTGGTAAGACAGATGTAACCTCATCGATTTGCAAAAGTCAAATGTTCTAAACATTACACATGTGTAAGACAGATGTAAGCTCATTGATTAGAAAATGTCATGTAAGACAAATGTAATATTTGAAAATGCCTTGCATGACAAATATAACCTCCTCAATTAGAAAAAGGTATGACAACATGTATTAAATTATGTCACCTATTACATACATCTTTATATGAGCAGAGATGCAAGGGCCTTAAAAGCCTCTACAGAGCAATTTGTCCCAAGTCACTATTTTTATCCTGGCTAAAAACTGGAGAAAATATAAGATTTAAGGTCACATGGGATTCCATATTTGTGATAAAATCTGAGGTTAATCTAGTTCATGGTTTTAGGTAGTGTTGAATTGTCCTCATGGCCTTTAGGATTTTTGCAGGTGCTGCTAGTACATAGAAAACATAGCTTTGAACACTCATTTAATTAGCATTCCCCGGTCTTCATCAAGGTATGCAGCTTACATTTCTTAGTATTTTGTCAGTAGATTTTCATTCTAGTAGCATCTTACCTGGGGGATTTTAGATGAGTGGGAATTTAGAAGGGAAAGTGTACAGGATTACTCGTATGTATAATGAAATTTAACTGTATTTGTTTTTTGTTCCGAGCTTAAAATATATGTTAGAATATCAAATCAAAGGCTTTAACTGCAAGGAAGTCTCAGTGTGAGTCTGGTTATATAAAATCTTTAACAGCGTGTCCATCCATACTGTTGTGGCGTTGATAATGCCTTGAGCCTCGTTCACTGGTTTCTCCCTTCTTTTTCTATTGACTGGTAGTCTTCATTTAAGAGATCAACGATTTGATGGTAAGATGGAAAGGTGAAATTAAATACATTTGTCAATTACCCTAACTTATATGAATTTGTTTTTCATTTCAATTTTATTACATCTTTACTATTTTTTCCATTCATTTACAATTACCCTACTTATCATAGATTGAAAATTTTGCATAGTGCATAATATTTCCTCCACGTGTTTCATTGAATGGTAAGCATCAATAAGATAAATTCGACGAGTTATTCACTTTTTCATATTATAAACCTTCCTTATGTTCACCTTTAGGAAATTTATTTGATTTTTATCTATGTTTTTTATTTTTATTTATATAATTATCTCATGTGAGAGAGCAATGATATATCATTATCTTATTGGTACAAGGCAAATGATTTAAGCTTGACTAGTACTATCGGGGATTAATGGAACTTCTCTATTAATATGTTGAACCAAGAAAAAAATAGGCTCTCGATAAATGAGGACATTCTAAGATATCACTATCTTATTGGTATAAGGGAAATGATTTAAGCTTCACTAACTATTGTGGACCAATGGAATTCTTTTATTAATATTTTGAAAGCATTAGGCTTTTGGAAAATGAGAACATTTTAGTGTTTTTTCAATTCTGACTATGAGCTATAAGGTTTAAACTAAAATGCATGAGCTATCTTGGAAAATATTTGTTCAATTCTGACTATGCATGGCAAATAGGGTTTTGGAGCCTTGAACACGTAGCATCATTCAAACTTCAATTATCTAGTTTAGTCAATGCTCTCATAAATTTTCCAGTTGCTCTGGCAATGAGGTGGCTCTTCTCAGCAATTTTGTATCAGATCTTCGATTTAATGGCAGAAATTGAGCAGTCCAATATTATTGTGTTTCGTCATCTAGGTAGGAGATGCAACTAGCAATTTAGTTTGGCATATTAGGGTTCATCTCCAGTTCTTTGGCGTGATCCTTTATGTAGTCATTTCTGATTGGTTAAGTGATTTTCTACCAAGGGACTCATTTCTACAATGGTGGGTTTCATTTGTTGGGTAGTTAGTATTGTTGTGAAGTTTGTTGTGTAGCTAGACAGAATTAGTAGATGTCTTATAAGTTTTAATAGTTAGTAGAATCAGTAGATGACTATGTAGGGTTTAGCAGCATTCTCAATGCCTAGAGAATATGCACCTTATCTTAAGGCGATAGTCTTAAAAATATTCATAGGCCACATGATTTCTTATGATTGACACCATATTCCATGCTCTTTTGTCATGGATTTTGTGATGATAGGTACCGGGACAATAAATTTTGGTTCTAAATCCTGTATAAAAACCTGAAAAAGGTATGTATCTCAGCTTGTACATTTTAGCATTTTGTTTTTTCCTAATTTATTGCAATAGTAGCAGTTCATCAATTCTTAATACAAGCATACCTACATTTGGTGGTTTGGTTATGTCACTCATATCATCCATTAACAATGATGCAACATCCATATTCTTCTGTGTTCCTATTTTCTTTGATTGTGTCTATGATGGTAAGATAACAACTTTAGATGTTGTACATATTGATCTCTAGTGGTTGAATTGAGGATAAAAATAAATATGTTGTAGTTGTAGAAATTCAAATCCGAGCATAGTGAAATCCACTCATCATCGAACTGCAATTGATGTAAAAGTTGCTCATCATCTAACTGCAATTGATGTAGCATGGAAATTCCATGGTTTATCTACTTGTATAATCTTGCAGATTTAGAAATTTTCATTCTGGTAATAGAGGAATCATTTAGTCTCTATTGGAAAAAAAATAGTTTAACATGATTGCTAGTCAACTGAACTTATCTGTTTTCCTTTTTTTCACTAACTGAAATATCCATTTACTGAATCCAGTGACACTTGAACAAATATGTCAAATTATTCTTTTCTACTAATTAGAGTTGCAATTATTAATATATGCACTCTACATTATAGGCTCTATAAATGAAGGTGCACCATAGAATATATTCAGCGAAGCAAGCACTTACCCGATGGAGGAATGGCTGGTCGTTTCTCAGTGTAATTCCATTTGGGTTTGGAGTACCGATAACAGTAGTTCCATCAACATTTGAACTAGCATAACCGATCTTTTGAACGTCCAATGTGACCAGACAACAACAGGTAATGCATTTTCTTTAGATTACTGAGCATTTTGAATTCTAAGTTTGAATACTAACCAAACTCAGAGACAGAGGCAGTGGTATAGAAAATGCCAAAAGCCATGCTAAAGCGAGAGGATGCCAAATTCTAAAGACTGTTGTGTCAAATATAGAGGATGCCAAATGCTAAAGACTATTGTGTCAGGGCCAGACGGTTCCAACACCATGCAGTGCAGAAACCATGGCACGTGCATGCATAGATGCTTATAATCCATAGTGGAACATTTTGAAAAAAATGACCTTAAACATTTAATGTTAGCCAGTTAATGTCATTGTTTTCCTTAGCATTATTTCACCTTTCAATATGTTTATCCAATTTTCCATATGAGATTGGGCTAATTTGTCTTTGAAGTTTCCCCTCACCTCGATTTGAGGCCAAATAAGAGGTCGAACTTATTGATTGGTGGACAAAACGGTGTAGTAAGAGTCTAAGATAGTTATTAGTTGACATAACGATGGTGTAAAACTTGATTGAAAAGCTTTGATTAAAATAAAGATAAAAGTAAATACTGAATTGAAAACTTACTAAAATGGTTGTATGACTGCATGAATTTCTGTTTCAAGATTAATAGAATGGCAGCAAGCCGATCACAAGAGTCCCTGCTATCCCACGGCAGGGACTAATAAGCATAGGTCTTCACTAATATGCATGACCAAAAGCTAAAAAGAAAATGAAAATAGAATACAATAAGTTCTTCACCAGACTTCAATTTTTTTTTGCACTTTCATATACTCATTAATAAACCTTATATGTTTAATATTCCTTCTAAGTTTATTATCATCAAAATGATATATAAAAAAAATATTTAACTTCTCTTAGCCATTCTAATCCCATTGGTTTGAACCAACCATAACATGTCATAGGTTCACCAATGTGGTTATATCAAATTATCATGTTTATGTCTATTTGCATTACCCCTATGCTTAGCATCAAACCAACCTTCAAGTTGCCTAGCCAAATAAAATAATTTTAATATAGCAAAAAATCGGTTGACCTGATAAAAATAAAATAAATATCAAAACATAATAAAAAAATAGATCCAATTATAAATTCATATATGAAGCCTCTTGAGGTTCACATTTCCTCAACACCCTTAACCTTTCATTTTACACTAACTAAATCACATAAAAAATTTCTTAAGACAAATTGCATAAACTTTCTTTCTAATTAAGAAATCTCAAAGTATTAAACACAATTACTATTATTTTTTCCTTCGTGATTAATGTGATAATATCGGTAATGGAAGACCAAATCTTTATTATTACAATTACAATCTATTCATTTATGTTCTTATTAATTATTTAGCAAAATGAAATTTGCATCAACCACAATCTTTGTTTTAACTTTCGTTGAAAACATAAAAGGATTATAGTGATAAGTTTAAAAATTTAATATTAAATCAAGGTTTTAAATCTAATATTCTTCTTTAAGTTTAATTGCGCGGAGAGGTGCATTCTAAAAACCTAGTAAATATCAAAACATAAAAAAATAGAACCAATTATAAGTTCATATATGAAGCATATTGAGGTTCACATTTCCTCAACACCATTAAGCTTTCATTTTAAAACTAACTAAATCACATAATTTTTTTCTTAAAAAAAATTGCATAAACTTTTCTAATGATAAAGAAATCTCACTGTATTAAACACAATTGCTATTATCTTTTTTTTCATGATTAATGTGATAACTTTTGTTAACCCAAATTAAAAATGAAATATTAACTCAAACAAAACCTTTATTCTTACAATTACAATCTATTTATTGACGTTATTATTAATTATTTAGCAAAATGAAACTTGCATCAACCACAATCTTTGTTTTAACTTTCTTTTAAAATAGAAAAGACTTATAGTGTTAAGTTTAGAAAATTAATATTAAATCAAGTTTTTAAATCTAATATTCTTCTTTAACATTTGCTTCATATGGTTTCATTGGGGATGTGTAACTCCTTTCATTTTAAAACTAACCAAGTGACAAACTTTTTCTTAAAAAAAATTGATATGTTTCACCCTAGAATTCACAAATTTCACATTTCAAGGCACTCTATCACACTAACTACCTAACCACTTATCATTCACTCATCACCATCATATACAAAAATATTAAAACATTCAAATTTTATAACAATATTCAAACTTTACTATCATGTTGAAACTAGAGTTAGGGTTGTTTAAACATATTCTCCATTTGTGTGCATAAAAAAACCCTGCAAATAATATATCAGTTCTCTATTTGTTGCAGTGAAAAATATATCAACCAACAATGTAATGCAAAAAATATGTGAGCTATCTAGATATCGTTGTAATTAAAACAAAATATATCCATGTAATGCAAAAAAAACTTGAGCTATCCAGATAATTGAGAAATTAATTATATGATACAAATATTACCTGCCAGTTCACTGCAAAAATATTATCATTTTCAGTGGATGCACATACTGCAAAAATATTATCATTTTCAGTGGATACACATACTGCAACAATATTATCATTTTCAGTGGATACACAAATTGCAACAATATGGATTAATACCTAGGGGATACAAATAAATAATGAGCTTGTAACCCACCTAGAACTAAAAACAATTTTATTTTTGTGAAAAGACATTACTTTAAAACTTACTATAAAGTTTTATGTTGTTGACCAAGGATGGTCAAAGATGACTGTAATTGAATATTTTATTATTAAATAATTAAAAGAAGAGACGCCTATCCAAATAAGATTGTTCAAGAGTGTTCACTGACCCACTAGGAGGAATGATCTTGTGTAGAAGAACAAGAACATCATTTTATACAATGGTTTTAACCACGTTAGAAGCAAATCATAGTGGCTATATTTCCCTCAAGCTTCACAAAATTTTACAATAAGGGATTCATTTACCCACATACTTCATAGTATGTAACAAAAATGTTAGATTTTTATCATTTAAGCTAGAATTATATTAGGATCTTTAACTAAGAGAATAACAAGCACAACAATCAAACACAAGAGACAATGAACACAATGTTTTTCCTCGGGGAAACCATAAATGGATAAAACCCCACAACTTCCTCAGAGACAAAATCAACACCAAAAATAAAAACCCCAAAACAGTAAGATGATCTCCCAACAGGAGTAGCCTCTTTCTTTCTAGCCCCAACAACTTCTTCTTCCTCAGTTATACGCTACAACTGAGTGTGAGTGAATATGTGATAAATAGAGAGGCTCACTCTCTATTTATACTAATTCCCGACTTGAAAATATTTCACTAGGGCCTACTTCTCTAGGAGAGTCTAATAACCCTAGGGCCCCGAAACTGCAGGGACTTTAACCCTTGAACAATAGGAGAGTTACCCATAATGACTTGACATGATTTGTTTACATTATTGAATCTCTCGATAGGAACATAGGGGCATGACATGACTCAAATACATTACAGACACCTCCCAAAATAAACATCGGGGTACAAGACATATGATATACAAGTGAATACATTCCTAAGTTACAAATACATCAACACTCCCTCTTAACTAGGAAGGTATTCTCTCGACACAATTTATCAAAACAGGTCTTCTTCTCTGTATCATCTGGATCATCAATGAGTTCTCGTCATCTTCATCTTCAATTCATCTTCATCTTCAATTTATATTCATCTTTAAGTCATATTCATCTTGATCTGGATCATCACTATTGGATCATCACCGTTGGATCATCATCACTGGATCTAGATCATCATCACTGGATCTGGATCATCATCACTATATTTGGATCATCATTACTGGATCTGGATCATCACTGGGTCATCATCACGGGTGCTATCTCTTGATTCTTCTTGTCATAGAAAATTCTACAGAGCCAACCCTTTTTCATGCTGGATGTACATCTATAGAGCCAGTCCTTTTTCATACTGGATGTATCATCACAGAGCTAGTCCTTTTTCATACTAGATGTGGCATCTACACAGAGAAAATCTTTTTTCATATTGGATGTTTCTTCACAGAGATAGTCCTTTTTCATACTAGATGTGGGATCTACACAGAGCCAGTCCTTTTTCATACTAGATGTGTCTTCACAGAGCTAGTCCTTTTTCATACTAGATGTGGAATCTACACAGAGCCAGTCCTTTTTCATACTGGATGTGTCTTCACACAGCTAGTCCTTTTTCATACTAGATGTGGGATCTACACAGAGCCAGTCCTTTTTCATACTGGATGTGTCTTCACAAAGCCAGCCCTTTTTCATGCTGAATGTGGGATCTACACAGAGATAGTCATTTTTCATACTAGATGTGTCTTCAAAGAGGCAGCCATTTTTCATGCTGGATGTGGGATCATCACATACATTTAACAATGGAAGGAACCAATCCTCTCACCATGTTAGAAGGGCACTGCACTTACATCTGACCATGGAAGGAACTAATCCTCTCACCATGTTAGAAAGGAATATCACAAACTCATAACTTCCTCTTGGGAGTAATCTCGATCTGGAGAACACCAAGCTTCTCCCTAAAGTATTCAAACTTCACCCTAGCCAATGGTTTAGTCAACACATTAGCTATCTGTTCATCCATCGCAACATACTTGAGCTTCACTGCCCCTCTCTGCACCGTATCCCTGATATAGTGATATTTGATCTCGATATGCTTCGACTTGTCATGGAACACCGGGTTCTTTGACAACTTCACACAACTCTGGTTGTTGCAATATATACAAGTCGCATCTAACTAGATATCAAATAGATCAGACAATAGCTTCCTCAGCCATAGTTCCTCACAACTAGCTGAACAAGTTGCGACATACTCTGCTTTAGCTGTACTCAGTGCCACATAGGATTGCTTCCTGCTAAACCAAGAGATCACACCTGATCCCATACTAAAGCAGCACCTTAAAGTGCTCTTTCTATTGATGGCACTACCTAGCCAATCTGAATCAACATAACCCTCCAGGTTAATCTTCTAATCATCCTTATACTTGAGCCCATAATAAACTGTACCCTTCAGGTACCTCAGAATATGCTTTGCAACAATCAAGTGAACATGTCTCGGATCTATCAGGAACTGGCTCAAGGTGTTCACAGCAAATAAAATATCCGTTCTTGTATTCGCCAGGTACATCAAGGACTTAATCATCTGACGATACATGGTGGCATCAACTGACTCAGATGAAGCATCAATCAATAGCTTTAGGTTCGATGCCATAGGTGTGTTTAAGGCCTTACATTCCATCATCCCAAATCTCTTCAAGATCTCTACCGCATACTTCCCTTATCTGAGGAAGATTCCATCCGCATTTTGCCACACCTCCATGCCTAGAAAATAATGCATCATACCCAAGTCCTTCATTTTGAATGCTGCAGCAAGATTTCTCTTTGTATCAGTAATCAATCCATCCATACCTGTCACAAACATATCATCTACATATAATAGGAGTATCATTGGATTTCCTTCTTCAACCTTGTAGTAAAGGTTGGAATCTGCTTTACTTTTGGTAAAGCCCAAACTGGATAGAAAGCCATCAATTCTGTTGTACCATGTCCTGGGTGCCTGTTTCAAACCATATTGGGCTTTCTTCAATTTACACACATGAGTCTCCCTATCATGTGTCTCAAAACCGAGTGGCTTCTCCACATACACTTCCTCTTCCACTACACCATTCAAGAAAGCAGTTTTGACATCCGTCTGGTGTATCTTCCATTTCATCACTGCAACCAGAGCAAGTACTGATCTGATGGAAGTGTATCTGGCTATAGGTGCAAAAGTTTCTTCATAATATATTCCTTATTTCTGGGAGAATCCACATGCCATGAATATTGCTTTATATTTTTCTATGCTACCATCTGCAGCATGCTTGATCTTGTAGATCCATTTGGAAGTCATCACAAACTTCCCCTTAGGTCTTGGGACAACATCCCAAACATAATTATTCATGATCGATTGGTACTCTTCGATCATAGCATCCTTCCATTCTTTCTTTTCTATCGCTTCTTCATAGTTGGAAGGTTCTTTATCAATGAAATCACATAATAAGGCTACATAACTGGAACAAGACCTGGTTCTTTTTCTTTCTTGTGAGATTCTTCTGGATACCCATACCTTTCTGCACCTTGTATAGCTTCTCGTACCCAAGTAGGTTTCCTTTTGTGAGGATTCTTCTCTTGAGGTGGATCTACATGTTCTTGAGGTTCTTCTATTTCTTGATCTTTGTCTTGATATTCTTCGTTCATGGTTGTGTTATGAATTGTGGGTGCTCTTGTTTCTTCAGGTTCTTTAGCAAGTCTCTTTCTGGATTTGTTGTAAGCCGAGTTTTCGTCAAATGTTACATCCTTACTGATTTCGATCTTCTTGAATCTTGGGAAGTATATTCTGTAAGCCTTTGAGCTTTCAAAGTATCCCACAAATATACCCTTCCTTCTCGAAGGATCTAACTTTGTCCTCTTTTCTTTTGGAATGTGTATGTACAATGGAAAACCGAATATTCTAAGATGACTGACTTTTGGTTTCTTTTCGAAAAATACTTCTGCAGGTGTCTTATTATCGAGTACTCTGTGTGGAGTATGGTTATGTACATACACTGCTATTTTGGTGGCTTCTACCCATAGATGCATGGGAAGATCTTGATCATGAACCATAGCCCTTGTAGCTTCCATGATCGTTCTATTCTTCCTTTTTGCAACTCCATTCTGTTGTGGGTTATATGGAGTGGTTAACTC
The DNA here is from genome assembly GCA_001517045.1 of Pseudotsuga menziesii. Taxonomy (NCBI): domain Eukaryota; kingdom Viridiplantae; phylum Streptophyta; class Pinopsida; order Pinales; family Pinaceae; genus Pseudotsuga; species Pseudotsuga menziesii. Next base: position 11,738 of record LPNX010998081.1, on the reverse strand, counting down.
CCTCTTAATCCCTGAATCTTTGCATAAGTCTTTGAATTCATTCGATGTGAATTCTATGCCATTATCTGATCAAAAAATATTGATCTTCTTTTCTATGTGGTTCTCGATCGCTTTGAATTCCTTGAACTTGTTGAATACTTCATCTTTGTTCTTCATAAAGTATATCCATGTCTTCCTAAAAAATTCATCAATGAAAGAAACATAGTATACATACCCGCTTAATGAACTGGATGACATCAAATCGCATACATCGGAGTGGAAGATGTCCAAGATTCCTTTTTCCTTGCTCTCACTACTTGGAAATGTCTTCTTTCTGTTCTTTCCTTTTGCACATCCTTTGAGGACACCATCATGTTTTGTCTGCATTTCTGGAATACCTTCAACAACTTTGTTTTCAAGTGGTAGTGCTCTATAATGCACATGTGCAAGCCTTCTATGACAAAGTTCATTTGGTTCTACTGATTCATGAACCAAAGCTTGATCTGGTTGGCCCTTCAATTTGTATAGACCTCCTTCTTGTTCTCCAATCACTATTGCATCATCAAACGTCTTTCCCTTTGGCCACATAAGAACTTGGCCATCTACAAAAGCAACTCTCATTCTTTTTGCATCCAATGCAGATATGGAGAGGAGGTTCTTCTTCATTCCCGGTACAAACAATAAATTTTTCATCTTCATAGACTTTCTAGAGTCTAGTTTATAGGAGGATTCACCACTACCTTTTATTGGATACTGGTAGTCATCCCCAAGTTTCACCTTGTGACGTGACTCATGTTCAGATAGTTTCACAAATGATTCTTTGAATCCTGTCATATGTTTGGAAGCACCACTGTCTATAATCCAATCATTTCTTCCATGTGAGATAGTTCCCATGAGAGTGGAGATCAACACATATTCTTCATCATTTGAAAATCATCACTTTCTTGTATGATTCTCTTTGTGGAAGGTTCATCATCCTCTACAGCATGAGCATGATGTCTTCTTTTGTTTTCCTTTTTCTTCTTTTAGTTTCCTTTGTTAGGGCAATATTTGGATATGTGACCTTTCTCATCACATGTCTAACATCTAATAGTAGATAGATCTCTTCTAGAGTGTGAAATCTTACCTTTTGAGTGATGATGGTCCCTTTTGGTTTTCTTGGTGTGAAATGTGAGAGCTTAATATTCACTTTCCCATAGTCTGCTGAACTTGACTAACTTCTTTCGGGCACAGATCCCTTGAATGAAAGAGTCCCATGCCCTAGGAAGACCATTCAAGGTGGTCATCACAATCTTTGCATTCTCCACTTCTTCATCTACTACTTGCAGTTTTTACTTGATCTGAGAGACCTTTGTAAAGTAAGACTGGATGGTCTTTGCATTCTGTATCTTTACATTCTTCAGTTGGTTTCTTATATTCATCTTCCAGTTTATGTTCTTCCCTTCAAACAGTTTGGTCAAGGCATCAAACATAGCTTTAGGTGTCTTTAGGGAGGACACCGGTGGTATGAGCTGATCCTTGATTGAATCAACAATAATCCTCTTAGCCATGACCAATTTCTTCTTGTGTAAGGCCTTAGCCTCATCTCCCTCTGGAACTGGAACCTCCTCATTGATATAGGAGTCCAACTCATTCTCTTCTACAACCAGTGAGATCCTATACTTCTAGGATCGGAAGTTATCATCTCCCTCAAGATTTTCATCAAGCTTGGTATGATGAGACATCTTAACTGAGAACCTAAAATGGAAATACAAAGGATTTAGATCTTACCAAGTCAAGATGTCGGATCTGGATCTAGAGCTGAATTTCTGTAGTGTTGGTTTAGAAGCAGATTAGGGTTTGACATTCCTATAGTTCTGTCCAACCAAATGCTTTGATCTTGATCTCTAAACATTTATTTTGAGGAGAAGATCAATCCAGGCCTAGGCTCACTCAAAAATTCCACTTCTGTGGAAAACCCTAATTTCTAGCAGGAGTGTTGGGTCAAAAACTGAAAATGCTCAGAATCAGATTATGCTTCGACAGAAAGATGCGCCCTGGAGAGGAGAGTCAACCCAACCTTATTTTGTTGAAAATGTGTGGAGACATATCCAAAAAGTAGGAAGCCCTAGTTTCTACAGCTACATGGTGTCTTCTTCTCAGGTTAGCTCTGATACCATGTTATATTTTTATCATTTAAGCTAGCATTATATTAGGATCTTTAACTGAGAGAATAACAAGCACAACAATCAAACACAAGAGACAATGAACACAATTTTTTTCCTCAGGGAAACCATAAATGGAGAAAACCCTGCAACTTCCTCGGAAATAGAATTGGCACCAAAAGTAAAACCCCAAAATAGTAAGATGATATTCTGACAGTAGTATCCTCTTTCTTTCTAGCCCCAGCAACTTCTTCTTCCTCAGTTATTTTCTACAACTAAGTGTGAGTGAATGTGTGATAAATAGAGAGGCTCACTCTCTATTTATACTAATTCCTAACTTGATAATAACTCACTAGGGACGACTTCTCCAAGAGAGTCTAATATCCCTAGGGCCCCGGAACTGCGGGGAATGTAACCCTTGAACAATAGGAGGGTTACCCAAAATGACTTGACATAACTTGTTTACATTATTGAATCCCTTGGTAGGAACATCGGGGCATGACATGACCCAAATACATTACAAACACCTCCCGGAATAAACATCGGTGTACAAGACATAAGATATACAAGTGAATACATTTCGAAGTTACAAATACATCAACAAAAAATGGGAAAATCTTAAATTTAAACCCTGGTATAGTCAAAGGCATCTAAACAACATTTTCATCTCTGCCTTTAACATAGTTAAGGAAAAAATATGAGAATGTTTACCATAAAATGGAGGAGGCTCGTTAAAAAACCCTATAAACAAAACTAGAACCAGAAAAAGAATGCGGGTACCAACCTTTCCATAACTCTTCACACCGTCAAAGTCTGAGGGGTTCAAAGCTGCAAGGTCTTTCTAGAGCTTGCAACGTCGACCACCCTCGACCTGAAATTATCCAAGCCAAGAAGCGACGTTGAACCCCTCCCAGTTCAAAACATTACAGAGGTTATACTTCAAATTATAGTTTTTGTGTATAAACTTTGAATACAAATAGAAACGAAATTTTAACTTACCACGGCTTAAAAATATCAGGAAAGGAAATTGAGGTGTCAACTCTAAAAAGGAATCGATAGCAGGTCGGAACCATGCACTTTGTGAAGGTTCTGTAACCACTACCATGGCTAAAAGCACCATAGAGCCGAGAGCCATCAGCTCCTCTTACAAATGAACAGTAGAGAATGACCAAAACTCTTGGCCTTTCACTTAGTGTTTAAACCTTTATTTCCTTTACTATTGGATGAGACCATTTCACATGGGCGCTTGTAATATTACCTCCATGTAGATAAGTTTGTTCTCATACCCACTTTCCTATAGTTTTAAAAGAAAAACTCAATGGTATTTCAATCCATGGCATAAGGTTTATTAAAACAAGGTCAAATCATAGTTATTTTTTAAAAGTGACCATTTCTTAGCTATGGTGCCAAAGTCATCTTTGAACTCATAGATTTTTTTTTAACTCCTTAGGAACTTTTAGCTCGGTTTAGGTTTGCTTGTTCTGGGGCTAAAACCTTTTTTTGGACACACCTACATTAAACATGCATTAGCTTTTATAAGCTAAGTAAGACCTTTAGCCTGTAATCCTTCTATACAAGTTAAACACCTAAACTGTAGGATTTCGACAAAAAGGATTGAATTTTCCAACAATTAAAAAAAAGTACTTTATAATAAGTCTCAAATGTAATAATTCAGTAGAATGTCATATGAATTGCTATGCAGAAATATTATTCAAGGCTTTTTTCACAGAAATTTTGAAATATAAGATAAATTTAAAGTTGGTTTCAAGATGAAGGGTTATATTATACCAGAATAGGTCTTTTAATGATCTAAATTTTGTGTATTAATTTTTTTTTAACTATGGATATTTGGGAGTTGTTACAGATCTACTACAAACATTACATATCCTCCCAATCACCGAGTCTGGAACAATATTAGCAACAATATTATCATTTCCGATGCTTTTGGAGACTACAAGAATATGCATACATGCATGCACCATCCACTGCAACAATTAATTTGTGTGGATATGGAACTAATTTGGGTAGGTAACAAATAGATTTTTAGGTATAAGAGTATTAATAGAGTGCCATAACAATATGATATTAATGAACACAAATATTACCTGCACATTCAAATATATGAAGTGATACCCCTTCACTTGTCATCCATGGCATTGTGCAATAATGTTCAGGGATACTCGTAGCATGATAATTCATGGAAAACTTCCTTTCAACTACACATATTATGTGTAATATCCCAAATTTTGACCTTACACTAATGGGCATAAGTCTCAGTGGCATATGATATTGCTTTGATGTTTATATTAGGTATATTGGGCATGATACCCCACTACACATGAGAATGATGATTTGTTATATATATTGGGTATAAGCCAATGCATATGTTTTATTTATCATATATGTGATTGAATGTGTTGGCCGTGGACCCTGAAGCACATGATTGATGAGACTTTGTGTTCAGCATGAGCTCTAGAGCACATCATTGTTTTGATTTGTGTGTTGAGTGCGAACTTTGGATCACATGAGTGATTTGATGTTTGTGTTGAGAAAAAGCTCTTGAGCACATGATTGTAATGATGTTTGTGTTGAGCACCAGCTCTGAAGCACATGACTGATTTGATGTTTGTGTTGAGTGCAAGCTCTAGAGTACAAGATTTTTTGATGTTTGTGTTGAGTGCCGGCTCTGGAGCACATGAGTTATGAAATTTTGTGTTGAGCATGACCTCTGAAGCACATGGAAAATAAGAATTGGAAGTGCTAGGCATAAGCCCTGGAGCATTCCAAGTTTATGTTGAGCATAAGATTTGGAACATCAGATCCTTGGCCATTGTATCCCTAGGTGTATTATATCAAGTACATCCTATCATTAGTGTTGAGCAAGAAGATCTAGAATTGCACTAAGTGTAACTCTGTATTTTTACCGTTGAGTATGGGCTCTGAATAACGCTAGGAGTTATTGAAAATTAATTATGTTGAGTTAAAAAAATTCAGGAAAACATCAACCTTATCTTACTTATTTTTAAGTTGATTAAATGAAATTTTGAATTTCTGTATCTCATCAAGTACTGAAGAACTACCACAATATATGAGGTAATCCAACATGCAAGGAGTTTTAGAGCTTCCTAACTTTGTTGACCAACCCTACCTGAAGGCCTTAATTAAGAAGTGACTATAAGCTAAAGAAAAGTACCATGTGATTTGGGATCATGCTATGTGATACCCAAAGTAAAAATGTTAACAAAGATATATATATAAATATAGTTTATATATGGTGTGAATAAAAGAGTAAGCATATGTATTAATAATAGTAACAATAAATAACAATTGAAGGGTCTATGTATTAGTATTTATTAAAATAATTAATTAAATATTTAAATACCTAAAAAGAGTCAAAATAGGAACTAGTCAAACAGTTCCTAAGTTAAGATAAATAAATATTAATTTCACATAAATCAAATAAAAGATTATTTCAAGAAAACAAATGATTCTCTATTTAACTGTCCATTTTCCTAAAGATTGGCTATAAAGGCCCAAGCCAAAGAGAGGCTTGGGGATCTCATCTAGTCTATATGATCATTATTCTCCTAAGAGTTCTTGGAGAGCATTTTTCCAAAAAGGAAAAGTAATATGGTACAGAACCTGTTATCCTAAATATGTGAAGGCTTACCATTGGGAGCTCTAGACTACTTGCATGTCGGAACCAGCTTGACGGGATCCAAATTGAAACCAGAAACAGTTTTGGGTCATGGTTGGGTGGAACGTGATAGTTCTTAAGTTATTTGGTTGACATATATGAGGTCAGAATTATCTATGTTCTTGTTAATTCTGTGTGCTTGAGTGTGCAGGGTTCTAGCCATTCAAATTGCAGGTATGAGGTTTTACCTTCCTTACAGTTCATACATATTTTTATCAAAATAGGGTTTATAATATTGAATGGAAATCTATATATTATATGTATACTCAGATAGGTTTTCTTTTTGTTTACAGAACCTCAAAGCATGAACTATTTGCATCTCAACCCTAGGAAAATATAGTTTATATTATTTCAGTATTATTCTTTTTATGGTCATTCCTACATACCTTCAATTTAGACTTCTTTATATTTGTTAAACTATCTAACATAGTTCATCTTAGAATTAACTCAAGATTATTTGAGATAACCAACTTTCTGTATATTGTTCAAACTTGAATAAAAGTTAAACAGAGCTTTTACAAGGATAGACAAAATATACCTTATTAGCACTTAAAACTAAAAGAGTATATTAAACATTGCATCTAAAACATGTCGATAAACTATTTATAAAAAATTATAAACCTACAGACCACAGATTAAATCTCTGAGTTGTAGAACTTCAACCTATGTTCAAGAATTTAAAAATAATTAACAAACTATCAACCAAAATAAATAAATTAAACCATATATCAAATCTCTCACACCATTAAAATCCAACTCTAACCTTATATTTCCAACGCTGGCATATTTCATATTGCCAACACGAATGCTTCCATTTTCCATAATAAAATCAAACATAAACTACATATCATAAACGTTGTTAAAATCCTTCAAAGATAAACATTAAATCCATGGATTAGAGGAAATTTCAATTCAAAATGGGTCTCCTAAGGAAAATAATAAAATAATAGTTAAAATAATAAAATAATATTTATTAATTTTGGAGGAAGAAAAGAAAAAACTACTTTTTTGTTCGTATTTTCGATATATCTCCGTGTGTTTTTACTCAAATTTCAATAGGGAGAGATCATTGGATGCGGAATTAAATTTTTCATCCAAGGGGTACCCACTTTGCATACTTTTTACGGACCCCTTTACTCAAAAAACAAGAAATACCTTAAAAAACGTGATGATGACATCATCATCATGTTTTTTCAAGTATTTCTTACTTTTGGGGAAACGGTGTACATCAAAAGTATGTAGAGTGGGTATTCGTTGGATGTGGAATTTAATTCTGCATCCAAGGAGCTCTCCTGATCGAAATTTGGGTAAAAACACAAGGAGATATGTCAAAAATACAAACAAAAAAGTAATTTTTTTTATGATACCTATCCCAAAATTTATATTAAAAATTTGTTTAAGACCTATATGGTATTTCAAATTTAAATAAATTTAATTGGCTAACACATGATGAAATGGAATTTGAATTAGGATTGAAAGGACCATTTTGAGTTGAAGTTTCCTCCAATGCTAGAGCATAAACGTTGATAAGTTCTACAAAACGCAGCCTAGCCATCGAATCCTACACACGATTGGCTGCGGAATAAATCCCACTTATTACATTTCAAAATCTCTTGCACAAGGCCCATCCATCGAAACCTGCAAATGTTTGGTTGTAGTCCAATTAAAATACAAAAATATCAAACTACTAAAATGATAAACATAAACTAGAACTCATGATTTGTATAAAAAAAAGTATTAAAGACAAGAATCATTTTGTTTATCTTTTAATTAAAAACGCATCCAGGATCGAATCCTATGAGATGCAAAAAAACTAGAATAATTAAATCACAAGACTAAATCATTAATCAACCCAAGATCGAATTTTGTAGGTATCCTGGCTAAAGCAAAAACATAAACAATAAAAGGAAAACTACAAGTCTAACTCGTTAAAACAACCCATGATCAAATCCTGTAGGTACCACTGCTAAAACCAAACATAAACGCTGTGACATACGCAGTAAGGGTTTCTCCTCTTAGGCTTCCCACAAGAAATTCAATTATTAAACCGGTACTTTAAACAAATCTGTGTTACGCTCTCATAACCAAATACACAGTCAAAATAAATATTAATGAACATAAAAACCATGTTTGCAGGCTGTGTATTCTTCTAGGGGTCAAGCCAAGCTTCCAATCTCATGACCATAAGGTGAAACCCCAACCACTATAACTATTAACTCATGCACCAACACAATTATCATGACAAAAATACAATGCATAAAATATATAAAATACACACTCACGATATCCATGGTGCCATTACAAGAAATGAAACTGTAAGCCAACATACGCACTAGTCAAGTTTAAAACATAGATCTTCCCTTCAAAATGATAAACCAATACATTACAAATCATTGCAACACGATGAAATATTACACAGAGAGGAACTATTATGACAGAGCCTTATACAGTCACATCCCTTGGATGCCCAAACTATCAAAACCCCGACCAAAGAAACTAATGTGTTTTCCCCACCCATAGTTCAAAACTCTACCACAAACAAACATGCAGAGGTAAGGGACTTTGCATTTTTGGGGGCTTACCCATATAGAGGTTGCACAGACCACCTAAGGAGCCACCATCGAAGCCATTCTTAAGCCACCCTCTTCCACTTGCAAAACCAAATACACAAAATCCATGAGAAGTATGGAAACATTAACGAAATTAACCAAACTCTATAGTATGCAAACCACATCAAAAGCTTACCTTATAGAAGAGCGGGAAGGTTGTTGCATTGCACAACATAGCTCTCGAGAGCTTGATA
>LPNX010998058.1:7137-25158 GCA_001517045.1 Pseudotsuga menziesii | reverse complement strand
CTTTGTCTCGAATGGATGAACATCCTGTACAGTATGGCTTTCAGAGGCAGCGCGTGCAACTTAACACTGGTTGCGCTTCATAGAATGGAAAGGCTGTAGTGGACTCGTTGACTGGCTCACTGCATTATTCTCATAAAATAAGCTCAAATGGACAGACAATCAGGGCAGGTTGGGATAGCGTGGATGGAGAGACCAAGTTGCGATAGCGTGGATGGAGAGACCAACAGCACAAGTTGCGATACCGTTGACCTTCTTCAAACTGTTGGCCGAGTATGCTATTTCAGCAACGATATAGTCTGAATTAGGGTTAGGGTTCTTATATAAAAATATTTCACACCACAAAGAAAATTAAACTTCGATATGTAGAGTTCTCTATATGTGCTTAAGATTGGTGAGTATCATACTGCAAGTAGCCCATACCATACCAGTAACAGACTGCAATAGTTACCATTCATTCCAGGATTTTCATAATTGCGGTTTTCAATAAAATAATGCCAAATTGCATGGAATCTTGTTATTCAAGAGTACCCATTCGGCCTCGAAAGGGTGAGCATCACAGAGCAGGTTAAGAGGGCGCAAGATCTACTAGTTTCTGCTTGATTTAAAGCCACCTCATTCTTGCTTTTTGAGGTGCAGACTTCTCTTCATGACTGTTCTGTTCTGGAGAGACAGAATCTTGAAAAATATTTTAGTGCTGTGTATGTGGAATTGATGGATGCTGATGCAGTTCCTGTTGAAGCAGAGGAGACAATTTTATGCCTGCGAACAAAGAGCGATAAGGATGTTCTCGAGGACGGGTACAAATGGAAGAAATATGGTCAGAAATACATAAACATAGAATTCATCCCAGGTATTTGGTCACGGGAGTAACATATATAGAGATTCTTTATGATTAGTGAGATACAATACTTTTAAGTTGCCTCGCATATTCATGTCGACTGAATTGAGTGTATTGCTGAATAAATGAACAGGTTTTATTTCAGATGTCGAACCTCGGGATGCCTGGTGAAAAAGCAGGTCGAGCGCTGCTCTGAAGATCCTGAATACGTTGTGACGACCTATAATGGAATTCATAGCCATACTGTCGCGCTGATGAATTCTTCTCCATCAACTCAGAGAAATACATTCGACTTGCGCTTTCAAGTGTTCGGCCTGCCAGGAGTTAGACCTAGAGATGATTAGCAAAGGTTATCTGGATTGCTGATTCTCTCCAATCCAACTGGGCAGGAGCAGAGTCAACAATCATCTATAGCTTTAGCTTTAGATGAGACTAATATACAGTACAGGAAAGGCTAAAGTGCTGGAGAGTTGGATGATATAAATCCTACGGTTAAATAAGTTTTTCCATACAGAAAGAGGATGGATGGAATGATTCGAATTCAATAGAGATTATGCAAATATTTCTAAGTTTGAAATCAATGTCTATAGCTGAAATTGGAGTTAAAGATTTTAGGTTTTCGTCCGTTTGCTAAAAATTTGTATGAAATACAAATATACATTCAATATGATTACATTGATTTCACATTGACTCCAGATGAATCGAAGAATCAAATGAAGAGTAATTTGTTTGTAGTGAATTATATAAATGGTAGGCCATTTAAAAATAATATAATATAAAAGTCAATCCAACATTTTTTAACTATCAATTTGATCTATACAGTGTTATTGTTATTGAAAGGTGTACGTATAGTAAGACATGGACAAATTCAAAGTATTATTAGATTTGAAATATTTTTAATATAATTAATAAAACTAATAAATAAGGTTTTATTAATTTTAATTTTTCTAAATATCTTTTTATAATGTTTCCTTAATTTAATTTTTTTTCTAAATATGTTTTAGCATAAGATTTATAAGATTGATAAAATTATTATTTTTAATGTAAAAATAGAATTAAGTGGGATAGTGTCGTGTTAGGTTTGTCTATTGGAATAGGTTTGGACCATGACACATGGTTAATGGGGCAAATAACAACTTTAATCCTTAATTGAACATTCTTGTGCCCAAGTTCTATCAAGAAACCCTAGACACATTATCAATATGATCCCTTGATAGGGGGTCTTTAACCTATGAGCTAGATGTGGGTGTAATTAAGATGTTTCATGAGCCATGGATGAGTATTGAGGCCCTAATCATAGTTTTGATAGGGAAAAAGCATCTTAAGCCCTTGAAATTGGTTGGTGGAGAGATATATAATATCAATTGCGACAATCATTGTTCTATTTGTAATTGATCCCCCCCAATACCTCCTTATAGTCAATGTTTTATATCGATGAGGCGGTGACATCATCCTACAACGATGTCTCACACATGATGAGGTTGTACAAGTCCTAAATGGATACGAGAGTAGTGCTTGTGGTAGCAATCTTTCGGGAATGGATACCGCCCAAAAGGTCATCCATGCCAATTATTTCTTGTAAACCCTTTTTTATTGCATTACGACTGTTAAACATTTTCATAATTCTAAACTTTTCGCACCAAAATTCAGAAACCAATTGGTGTCTAATCATGGTTCTCACTTCAAAGAAACCATCCCGAAGGAACTTATGCATCTTTGAAATTTGAGCACTATTTTTCCTCCATCTACTACCCTCAAGGTAATGGCTAAGTTGAGGCCATTAACAAAATCCTCAAAACAATGCTCCAACGGACAATGGATAAGGACAAATTCAAATTGAACCATAGGCTCTTTCTAACCCCATGGGCATATTGAAAATCAACCAAAACCACAATAGGGTTTACTCCATTCCATCTCATGCATGGAGTGGAATCAATTTTCCCTATTAAGTGTTAAATCCCTTCCCTACACATTGATGTTGAACTTTTACAAGAGACCAACACTTTGGAACAACACTTGATCACCCTAGAAAAAGTATATATGTGGATCATTATGAGGAACTCCAAACAGCAATCGAAAGCAAATTATGATACCCACGTCCACCAGTGCACATTCCAGGAAGGTGACCTTAAATCCTTTCTATGTCCAAGCCCATGATAAACTTGGAAAAGGAAAATTTGAGTCTAACAGAAGGAACCCTATGTCATGAAACACTACCTTGGCAAGGGGGCATACCTTGTACCTCAAGATTTTCTATACTTGATCCGACCAAACCATTATTTGTTGTCTCATACCTTTTTATTTTCTCATCTTTTCCCCTTTGTGAAAGGAGCCTCATGCCTTTTTTCCTTGGTCTTATCAAATGGATCCTTATCCTATCGTCTATGTTGGTTATTCAACCACTATAAGTAGATGCTACCCAATTCTCACCTTCGCTGTGTGCATTAGAGGAAATTTCAACTCAAAATGGGCCTTTTAACTTTGATTCAAATTCCATGTCATCATGTGTTAGCCAATGAAATTGATTTAAATTTGAAATAGTGTATAGGTCTTAAACACTTTTTTAAATTTAAATTTGGGGATAGGTATCATAAAAAAAACTACTTTTTTTGTTTGTATTTTCGACATATCTCCTCGTGTTTTTACTCAAATTTCGATCGGGAGAGCTCGTTGGATGTGGAATTAAATTTTGCATCTAATGAGTACCCACTCGACATACTTTTGATAGACCCCTCTACCCCCAAAACAAGAAATACCTGAAAAAACGTGATGAAAAGTATGCCGAGTGGGTACTCGTTGGATGCAAAATTTAATTCCGCATCCAACGAGCTCTCCCGAGCGAAATTTGAGTAAAAACATGGGGAGATATTTCGAAAATACAAACAAAAAAGTAGTTTTTTTCTTTTCTTCCTCCAAAATTACTAAATATTATTTTATTATTTTAACTATTTTTTTATTAATTCTTTTTAGGAGGCCCATTTTGAGTTGAAATTTCCTCTAATGGTTCCTTTATTTCCTGTCACATGACTTGATCCACATCAGTGGCGTGTGTCTTGGTGTAGCCACCAATAACCAAGTGGAATATGATGATGTAATGGGCCTCTTAGCCGATTCCTTCCATATGTGAATTCATCACTTTTTTGTTTACCTATATTCCCAACTACATGTTGCATGTTCGTCCTCACACAGGTACCGTTGTCTGCTCGTTACCTTCACGCGCAGGAGTCCTCCCATTTCACGCTCAGTTTGGAAGTCGGTATTTTTCTCTTCCACTGCGTGGTTTATGTATGTATTACCGGTGACTTCGTTGCCCAAGGGGGAGCCGTTGTTTTCCCCTGTTGTGAGCTGCGCTCATTGATAAGCTTCGGGGCTGTGGTCTTCCCCATGCCAAGAACTTGGTTGTCTTTCCATTTTCAGACTGTGTAAGTTCCATGGTGACTTCCCTGTTCAGATTGGGTCGCTGATTTTCCCCACGTGGTTGGCTGTGTTTGCCGTGGTCATCTTTATATTTTAGGGATTGTTGTAAATTCGCTTGAGAGTCATTTTGGCCACGATAGGGACAAGAATGACTCTGGAATTGTCTTCCCTATCTTAAGCTGTATCAGCTGATTGATTGCTTGAGTGCAATGGTTGGTCTTCGGACTGTGTAGGGAGCAGGGATGGGGGCTTAGTTTTGCTTGACAAACCTGGTGGCTGGAAACCACCCAGACAGAGCTAGAGGGATGGATTTCTTCTCCACAACCCCTAAATAGCACTGGAAGGGAATGCAGGGCCTGAGGGACTGTGTAGCAGAGAAGGGACTGATTCCTTGTGTTCGGTGTGTGTGGGTGTTTTAGAAGCCAGGCTAATTCTGGTGTAGGTGTTCTTAGCTCTGCAATGAGATTGCTAGCTTAGCATTGAGCCTTTCCCAATCCCCTTGATGGCCTGATAAACCCAACTGTGTTTGCTTGGCTATGTTTTACGTATCCTTAGCTATGTGTCATTCTGCTAGTTCCCTTATTCCTTGGAGAATCATGCCCAGCTCGGGGGTGGCAGCGCTGCTGAGCGATTAAGGAGCACGCTGGCCTATGGTTGGGTGGAACGTTGCAGCGACGTAGCTAGTTGCGGACCGAGCTCTTCATAAGATAAGTGATCTTGTGCATTTTACTTCTGCAACTATAATTTCTGTTAATGAAAATGATGAACATGTTAAATGAATGCTTGTGTGAATGCACGTTAATTCCGCTATGCAAGATAAATAACAATAGCTGTGCATGATAAACAATTGGTGCATGTTTTACTCAATGTATTTCCTTCCAGCATTCTGTTTCAGTCATTTTGTGCATGCATATGTTCATGGGGCTCTTAGCCCGGATGGTTAACGCCATGGTGGTCGCGTCCTCTTCGCCGGTTGGAGGGACAGGGACGTGACAGTATGGTATCAGAGCCCATGTTGCAGCATGTTCCTGAATGGACCACCAAGAGGTAGTGACAGAAGCTGGATTGCTTTCTGCCCAGCAAGGATAAAAAATTTGATGACAACAAACTCCTAAAAATTTGTCTAAGTGTTGACAGTCGGAACACTTAGTGGTTCAGACTTTTGACGTAGTGGAAGGGTTAGTGGAAGAGACTTCCGCTGTAGCGGAAGAGCTAGAAGAAGCGCACCCGATGGAGGATGTTTGGAGGGAAAATTTGAAAAATTCATCTAAGTGTTGAGCACTCAGGCCACTAACAGGAAAGACTTCTGCCATTGCGGAAGAGCTAGGAGGAAGGACTTCCGACGTAGCGGAAGCATGCCCGACGAAACAGTTGAAGAGAACCAAAATGTTTTTTTGTCCAAGTGTTCCGCATCGGAACAATTAGCGGAAGGGACTTCCGCCGTTGCGGAAGCCAAAAGCACTAAGGCTTCCGACCAGAAAGGCCGCCGACGCCGAAAAGTTTAAAATTGTTCTAAGTAAGTGCCGATCGGAAGAAGAAACTGTTTCGTAAGCCACCGTTGTGGATGCGAAAGCACTAAGTCTTCCGACGAGAAAGACTGCCGACGTCGATCGGAAGAAGAAAGTGTTTCGTGAGCCGCCGTTGCGGGAGCCAAAGCGTTAAGTCTTCCGATGAGAGAGACCGCCGAAACGTTGGAACAATTAGTGGTTTCGAGATCCGATTATGCAGAAGAATTAGAGGAATTGGGAGCCGATTCTGTGGAAGAATTAGAGGAATTGGGAGCCGATTCTGCGGGAGATATAGTGGAAATGAGATTCGATTCCATAGTTGAAATAAGATCCGATTTTACAAGAAGGAAATTTTGAGTTTTCAATAGGATTTCCCCAGCAGATTGTGACTGTTATTCAGTGAATTTTCTATGGCTGAAAATGAGAAGATAGTAGCGAAGATATACATTCTTTGATGAAAAAAAAAATCTAGTGTTTGGGAAAACTTGTAATTTTATAATTTTTCCAAGAAAAGGTAAGTAATGCTGGTTTATATTAATGTTATGTATCTAATAGTTATGTTACTAACATGTTCACAGAGTCATAGTCACTTTCCTAGGAAGTATTCCAGGTAGTGCAGTTTGACAAGTAAGTGGTGGTCCAGTATGAGAACCCATGATGGGTATGATGCTCGGGATTCGCATGAGCGAGCAGGAGATGCCATGGAAGAAAATGTCTGTAATAGGAACAATGACATTGAGTCTAATGGAAGGAGATTCCAAGAGACACCGTCAGATGTTGCAGCCACCATGAGAAGCTTGATCAAAGCTCAGGAAGAGCAGCATCAGTTGAATGCTGCAATGCTGCAGAGTTTGAAAGACTTGCAAAGGAAGATAGATTTTGGACGAGGTAGAGTAAGACCAGAAGGCAGTAAGAGCAGTACCAGGAGGAGGAGAAGGAATTCCAGTGGATCATCTGATTCTGAGGAATCCAGCAGGGATTCAAGTTCATATTCTCATAAAAGGAAAAGAAAGAGACACCATTGGGATCACTCTCGGGATGAATTTAAGAAGGCTAAACCTCCTACATTTGATGGTGAGATAAAGACTGGACAAGAGGCTGAAGCTTGGCTTCTTGGGATAAAGACGTACTTTCAAGTGCATGACTATTCAGGAAACATGAAGGAAAGAGTTTCCATATTCAATCTGAATGGAAGAGCATCCATTTGGTGGGAGCACTTCAAGCAAGTAAAGAGGATCAGTGAAAGGAGACTTAAGTGGAAGCAGTTCAAGAAGTATTTCAAGCAGAAATACGTCTCTGACAGGTATTATGATGACAAGATTAAAGAGTTCCATGAGCTGAGATTGGGACAACAGACCATGGAGGAGTATGCGAATAAGTTTTTGGAGTTGTTGAGGTATGTTCGGTATATCAAAGATGAAAAAGTGAAGGTCCAACGTTTTCTGAGTGGATTACCTCAGTCGTACAAAGATAGAATTGATTTTTATGAACCTAGAACTCTTGAGGAAGCAATAAGGAAGGCTAAGTATTGTTATGAGCAAAGCAAAGGTAAGTCGGATTACCATAAGGCATGGAAGGACAAGAAGAATGAGAAGTTTGACCAAAGGAAGAAAGGTTTCAAACCTTCTAACTTCAGGAACTAGCAGAAGCAGCCATCCTAAGCTGGGAGTAAGCCAGTTGGAGTGACTGAAGAAAAGCCTAAGGATCCACAACAGAACAGAGGACCACTTCAATCTTGGAAATGTGGAGGACCCCACATGCGCAGAACTTGTCCACTCGAGAATGAGAACGCAAGACCAGCTTATAAAATTCAAGAAGCGGAAACAGTGGGTCAAGTAGCAAGGGCAGTTCCTAGGATTTATGCAGCACTTGAGGACCGTCAAGCAGATCACCAGTCAGCTATGGTTGAAGTAGCAGGTAAGATTTTTGAGCAATCTGTTTCTATTTTGATTGACCTTGGTTCTACTCATAGTTACATTACTCCTAGAGTAGTGGATATTTGTGCTTTTAAGAAAGTAAAGCATAGGAAGTCTTGGTTAGTTCAGCTAGCCACTGGAACTAAGAGAAAGGTCAGTGAAGTGGTAGAGAAATGTCCATTGGTCATGAATGGATTGGTCACTTGTGTAGATCTGAATGTTCTACCGCTTGGTTCCTATGATGTTCTCATTGGAATGGATTGGTTAGAAGCTCACAGGGTGAAGCTTGACTGTTACAATAAGACTTTTGAATGCATGAATGAAGAAGGAAACCTCGTAGTTGTGAAAGGTATTCCAAAGGTGATTTCAATACGACAGGTTTCAGCAATGCAGTTAAATAAGTTCTGTAGGAAGGGTTTCCAATTGTATGCAGCTCAGATTTTGGAGGAAACAAGAGATGAAACTCTGAGGTTGGAGGACTATCAGGTGCTACAGGAATTCAGGGATGTGTTTCCTGATGAGATTCCAGGGCTTACTCCAAAGCGGGACATTGATTTCACAATTGAACTTGTGCCAGGAGTAGCACCAGTGTCCAAGGCACCCTACAGGATGAGTACATCGGAGATGTTAGAGTTGAAGATGCGGCTGCAAGAATTGTTGGAAAAGTAGTATATCCGACCGAGTGTGTCTCCTTGGGGAGCACCGATTTTGTTTGTAAAGAAGAAAGATGTTACACTCAGGTTATGTATTGATTACAGACAGTTGAACAAGGTTACTGTGAAGAATAAATATCCTTTTCCTACGATTGATGACCTCTTTGATCAAATGAGAGGAGCAAAGGTATTTTCCAAGATTGACTTGAGGTCTGGTTACCATCAGGTGAGAATCAAGGATGAAGACATTCATAAGACTGCCTTCAGGACAAGGTATGGGCATTATGAGTTTGTAGTGGTACCATTTGGTCTCACAAATGCACCAGCTACATTTATGTGCTTTATGAATATTGTCTTCAACAGGTATTCCAAAGGTGATTTCAGTACGACAGGTTTCAGCAATGCAGTTAAATAAGTTCTGTAGGAAGGGTTGCCAGTTGTATGCAGCTCAGATTTTGGAGGAAACAAGAGATGAAACTCCAAGGTTGGAGGACTATCAGGTGTTACAGGAATTTAGGGATGTGTTTCCTGATGAGATTCCAGGGCTTCCTCCAAAGCGGGACATTGATTTCACAATTGAACTTGTGCCAGGAGTAGCACCAATGTCCAAGGCACCCTACAGGATGAGTACACCGGAGATGTTAGAGTTGAAGATGCAGCTGCAAGAATTGTTGGAAAAGCAGTATATCCGATCGAGTGTGTCTCCTTGGGGAGCACCGATTTTGTTTGTAAAGAAGAAAGATGGTACACTCAGGTTATGTATTGATTACAGACAGTTGAACAAGGTTACTGTGAAGAATAAATATCCTTTTCCTAGGATTGATGACCTCTTTGATCAAATGAGAGGAGCAAAGGTATTTTCCAAGATTGACTTGAGGTCTGGTTACCATCAGGTGAGAATCAAGGATGAAGACATTCATAAGACTGCCTTCAGGACAAGGTATGGGCATTATGAGTTTGTAGTGGTACCATTTGGTCTCACAAATGCACCAGCTACATTTATGTGCCTTATGAATAGTGTCTTCAGCAGGTATTTGGACAAGTTTGTTCTCGTTTTCCTTGATGACATTCTTGTTTATTCTAAGAATGAGGAAGAGCATGAAGAGCATTTGAGATTGACATTAAAATTGCTCAGGGAGCATCAGTTGTATGCAAAACTAAGCAAGTGTGACTTCTATAGAGATAGAATTCAGTATTTGGGTCACATTATCTCAGAGGAGGGTATATCCGTGGACCCTGAAAAGATTGAAGACATTATGAATTAGCCTACTCCAAGAAATGTGACAGATGTAGGATCTTTCATGGGACTTGCAGGATACTACAGGAGATTCATTGAGGGATTCTCCAGAGTTGCACATGCCATCACTTCTTTGCAAAAGAAGGGGATGAAGTTCGAATGGACATCGAGGTGTGAAGAAATCTTTCAGAGGCTGAAGAGTCTTCTCACCAGTGCACTAGTATTGAAGGTTGCAGATCCAGAGAAAGATTTTGTGGTATGTACCGATGCATGTGGACAAGGGCTTGGAGGAGTCCTTATGCAGGACAACCACGTGATATGTTATGAGTCAAGAAAGCTGAAGGAGCATGAGATGAACTATGCCACTCATGATCTAGAGCTTGCAGCCATAGTACATGCCCTCAAGATGTGGAGGCATTACTTGATGGGCAGGAGATTTGAGCTCAGAACGGACCATTGTGGATTGAAGTATCTATTTGATCAGCCTACTTTGAATGCTAGGCAAGCAAGATGGCTGGATTTTTTATGTGAGTTTGATTTTGAAATCAAGCACATAAAGGGAAAAGAAAATAAGGTAGCTGATGCACTCAGTAGGAAGGTGCAGGAAATGCATGTGGCATTCCTTAGTATTTGCCAATCAGATTTGAGGCAGCAAATTGTTAACCATGTTGTCGGAGATGAATTGTATGAGCAGGTAAAAGACAAATTGCAACAACAAAGTCTTGAGAAGAGGTATGAGGGATATGAATTGGAAGACGATGGACTTCTCACTTATAAAGGTAGAATTTATATTCCGAATGTAGCCGATTTGAGGAGAGTTGTCATGGACGAAATCCATCAAGCTCCGTATTCTGGTCATCCAGGATATCAGAAGACAATTGCTACGGCTAGGAGGCGGTACTTTTGGCCAGGTATGAAAAGGGATATGGCTAAGTACATTTAAAGGTGTATAAAATGTCAACATGTAAAGGCTGAGCATCAACATCCAGCAGGTTCATTGCATCCTTTGCCAGTTCCGGAATGGAAATGGAAAGTTATTTCCATGGATTTTATTACAGGATTGCCAATGACTTGTAGACAACATGATTCCATCATGGTTGTGGTAGAAAAGTTGACTAAGACAACACATTTTATACTGGTGAAGTCTACGCATCAGACGGATGACATTGCAAAGATCTTCATGAAGGAGATTTTCAAGTTGCATGGATTGCCTAAGGCAATAGTCTTTGACAGAGATGTCAAGTTCACTTCCAACTTTTGGAAGGGGTTGTTTGCAGATTTGGGTACGAAGCTAAACTTCAGCACTGCATACCATCCTCAGATAGATGGTCAGACGGAGAGAGTTAATCAGGTGCTTGAAGATATGCTCCGCATGTATGTGATGGACAAACCAACCAAGTGGGAAGATTACTTACACTTGGTAGAGTTTTCTTATAACAATGGGCAACATGCATCCTTAGGGATGAGTCCGTATGAAGCTTTGTATGGAAGAAGGTGTAGGACACCAGTGACTTGGGATAATCTAGTGAACAAGATTGTGCTTGGACCAGAATTGCTCAGGGAAATGGAGCAAGAGGTTGTAAAGATCAGGCAGAATCTAAAAGCAGCCTAGGAAGGACATAAAAGCTATGCAGATAAGCATAGGGTGAACAGGGAGTTCAGTGTTGGGGATCATGTTTACCTCAGAGTGAGGGCAAGGAAGAGTTCCTTGAAGATTGGTAGTTGTGCCAAGTTGTCACCTAGATATTGTGGGCCGTTTGAAGTGCTTGAAAGAATAGGGCCAGTTGCATATAGACTTGCATTGCCTGCTAGCACTAGAGCTCATAATTTTTTTCATGTTTCTTTGCTTAAGAGATATGTACATGATCCTAACCATGTGATAAATTGGGATGTGATTCAAGTGGAACCTGAGGGAGAGTTCCGAATCGAGCCAATGCGCATCCTCGACAGGAAGGTCACAATGCTTCGGAACCGAGCCATAGGTCAGGTAAAGGTGCAATGGGAGCATTTTGGACCTGAAGAGGCTACATGGGAGCTGGAGGATGCCATGCGATTGGCACATCCATTTTTGTTCAATTTTACGGAACACTGAGGCGATGCCAGTGTAACATTTTGTTCAAATTTTGCAAAGCACTGAGGACAGTGCTATTGAAGGGGGAGGGGAATGTCACATCCTCGGTTTTGACCCCGTTGCATTAGATGTATATACTGTAATGATCATGGTGTGGAACTAAAGGCCAAGGCCCCGCCATTGATCGGTTATACTATGTTTTGGATTTAGACTTGTCACTGATGGTAAATCGCGGCATGCGGCATATATTATGTTTATCATCATGTAAATATGAATCTATAATTAATTAAATGAACCCGACCAGCTACGATCGCGGCAACTAAAATGAGAAAGGGGCATGATTTTCACAAGGATAAATATGTGGGGGAATTTGTCAAACCTTGGCCAATGGGGTAAAAATCCATGTGTCACCTTTCTTTGTTTACCCAACCACCTCCATTGAAGAATGACTGCTGGTGGTTGAGGCAGTTATGGTCTTTGGGAGTGGGGTGGCAGGACTGTCAGTCCTCACCCACACGCACACTCCACCAGCAAGAAACACTCACGCACTCTCTCCACTGCGCGTTACCTCCACAGTCTGTTCCCTCCTCATGGTTGTTCATCCACACGCAGACATTCCACTCTCCACGACAGTGTTGGAATGTTGGTGCACTCCAATCCACATCCTCTCCATTGTCTATTCCTCCATGCACAAGCTGGGAGCTGTTCGTCCTCACGTAGGTACCGTTGTCTGCTCGTTACCTTCACGAGCAGGAGTCCGCCCATTTCACGCTCAGTTTGGAAGTCGGTATTTTTCTCTTCCTCTGCGTGGTTTATGTATGTATTACTGGTGACTTCGTTTCCCAAGGGGGAGCCGTTGTTTTCCCCTGTTGTGAGATGCACTCACTAATAAGATTCGGGGCTGTGGTCTTCCCCATGCCGGGAACTTGGTTGTCTTTCCATTTTCGGACTGTGTAAGTTCCATGGTGACTTCCCTATTCAGATTGGGTCGTTGATTTTCCCCACGTGGTTGGCTGTGTTTGTCGTGGTCATCTTTATATTTTGGGGGCTGTTGTAAATTTGCTTGAGAGTCATTTTGGCCACGATAGGGCCAAGAATGACTCCGAAATTGTCTTCCCTGTCTTAAGCCGTATCAGCTGATTGATTGCCTGAGTGCAATGGTTGGTCTTTGGACTGTGTAGGGAGCAGGGATGGGGGCTTAGTTTTGCTTGACAAACCTGGTGGCTGGAAACCACCCAGACAGAGCTAGAGGGTTGGATTTCTTCTCCACAACCCCTGAATAGCACTGGAAGGGAATGCAGGGCCTGAGGGATTGTGTAGCAGAGAAGGGATTGATTCCTTGTGTTGGGTGTGTGTGGGTGTTTTAGAAGCCAGGCTAGTTCTGGTGTAGGTGTTCTTAGCTCTGCAATGAGCTCACCAGCTTAGCATTGAGCCTTTCCCAATCCCCTTGATGGCCTGATAAACCCAACTGTGTTGGCTTGGCTATGTTTTACGTATCCTTGGCTATGTGTCAGTCTGCTAGTTCCCTTATTCCTTGGAGAATCATGGCCAACTTGGGGGTGGCAGCACTGCTGAGAGATTAAGGAGCACGCTGGCCTATGGTTGGGTGGAAAGTTGCAGCGACGTAGCTGGTTGCGGACCGAGCTCTTCATAAGATAAGTGATCTTGTGCATTTTACTTCTGCAACTATAATTTCTGTTAATGAAAATGATGAACATGTTAAATGAATGCTTGTGTGAATGCACATTAATTCCGCTATGCAAGATAAATAACAATAGCTGTGCATGATAAACAATTGCATTGGTGCATGTTTTACTCAATGTATTTCCTTTCAGCATTCTGTTTCAGTCATTTTGTGCATGCATATGTTCATGGGGCTCTTAGCCCAGATGGTTAACGCCATGGTGGTCGTGTCCTCTTTGCCGGTCGAAGGGACGGGGACGTGACACCTGGTGTTTGCATCTATAAAACTTTCCTAAAAGAAAAACCAAATGAAAACATCTCTTGGAGACCTTACTACCTTCACCTCGGGCTTTAAGTCTACTAGAGAGCCATCCACACAAGAAATATTAAAATAAAACGATATATACAATGACAATGGGATTGAATTTTCTTACAAAAAGTAGTGTTTGAGGAGCCTCCCATTAACCGGAGCTCAAGATACCAATCCACCTTCCATTTCCTCCAATCCATAAGAAGTCTTTCCTCTGAAGGTGATGATTTTGTATGGGCCTTTCCACAAGTAATCAAATTTCCCATGTTTCCCCTTCTCCTCGTGGGGTGCATCCCATTGCAACACCACGTCTTCTATCTGGAAATCATCAGGTTTGGCTCTTTTGTCAAAAATCTCTTTCATCTTGTCTTGAAATTGTTGAGTACCATTGAAAATATGCTCTCTTTCTTATTGTAGCTCAACCAACTGATCCATCCTCCTTTGGGCGGGATGAGTTTCAACGTCTTCTTCCCGCAACAATCTCATTACTGGAAATCCCAGGGATTTAGGAAAAATTACCTCTGAACCATAGAAGCTGGAATGGTGAGGTGCCTATAGACTTCTTCACACTAACTCTGTCATCCCACAAAGCGGGAATGAGCTTAGTGTTCCAAGACTTCTTATTTTCCCGCAGCAGCTTCTTTATGATCCTCATAAGACTCTTGTTTAAAGACTCTGCTAGTGCGTTTCCCTGGGGCTAATAGGATGTGGAATACCCCAACTATATTTGATATTTGAAGCAGAAGGCGACCATATTCTTTGATTTAAAGGCCGAAGCATTATCAGTGATTATCTTTTTGGGATCTCCAAACCTTGACAGAATGTGATCCTCTAGAAATTGCATGATCACTATCTCAGTATCCTGTCTCCTGGGGATGGCCTCGATCCATTTTGTGAAATAGTCGGTGGCGGTGAGGATCCATCTATTTTGTCCTGAATAATGAGGATTGATTTCTCCAATAAAATATAGCCCCATTGTTGGAAGGGGGCTTCAACCTGAATAGGCTTCAAATGTAATGACACAAATTTTCTCCTACCTTCAAAAATATGACATTTATGGTAGGAAGCCACTTTCTTATGAGTATCAGAAAATATTGTAGGCCAATAGAATCCTGCTCTCATGATTTTGTTTACTATGGTTTTCCAGTAGTGATTAGCCCCACACTCCCCTGCATGAAATTCTTCAATAGGTCTCTTGGTCTCGTGTTCATTCACACAGTTTACTGGATCTTTTCAGTACAACTTCTCGTTTAAGATACAAAACCTTGTTGCTTTCTATTTGAGGAACTTGGCCCTTGTTTTATCCATGCCGTGCGGAGCCTAGAGATACTGTAAGACGAAAATGACATGAGTTTACCACGAGGATGATAAAAAGTGCTCACCTACTCGGGGACGTGGCTACCTTTGAGGATTCTGCTCTTTGACCAACAATTCAACAATCATGTGCAAGCTAAGAGCACCACAGTTGGACTGGTCCATAAGCTTGGCTAGCCCCTCACCCTTATCAACTTTGTGGGCTTGATTTCCATTTCAAATTATTCTTTCCCATTTTTAAAAAATGAAAACTCAATTTAAATTAATACTTATAATTATGTTAAAGAAATTTTCATTTTATTTATACAAAACTTAAAATCAATTTTAATATTAAATTTTTGTTACTCAATTTCATTAAATAACTAAATTATATTTTAAATATTTTATATTCTTTTATAAATAAATAATTATATTTAAATTTTTTGCAATTCTATTTTATTTATATATAAAAAAATATAACATTATATATTATATATATATATATATATAAAAGTGTACTCCAAATTATGTTTTCCTTAATCATAATATTCTTATTACATTTATATCTTTGAATATGTGAAGGGAGGAGGGGTTTGTAAATAGATGAGGATTGGGACTTGGTGAACCAACCTTTTCTCTTGGGTATACATAACACCGTTTTAGTGGATCATCTAACTTCTTTTTAAAGTAAACTTAGCACACATACGACGAAGCTACCTTCAATTATGAGCTTGAATTACTCTATAGGAAAAGGATGTGGGTTTTAGTCCCTCTAACAATTACTTTACTGCTCACAATGTGTAAGGGTGAGTGCAAGAAGATGATGGACCTTTTTGGCGCGTTAGATGCAATAGAAACCTGAAAAATCAGGCATCCCTCAACTTACTTGGATTTTTTGAGATACTTATGCAAAATATCTTGTTGGAGTAGGATCCCGCAGCTACAGAAGAAGCTGCTAGTTTGGGCGGAAAGAGAGAAGTGTTAGTGGAAAAAGCACAGGGCGGAGCTACGACGCCGTAGCACGTTTCCAGCTGGAGAGCAGAGCCGGAAACCATGAATTTTTGGGATAGAAGAGTCAAGAAGGCAACGGTACCTGAGCGGCCGAGAGAAGAAAGCTCAACCACTGCATTGAAGGCAGCGGCGGAAGACAGGAGGGCTCAGCGACCCTCATAAAGAAGAAGGAGCAACGAGGCTCAAGCATTGAAGACGAAGGATAGAAAGAGAAGCGGTGCATAGTACCCATGGTCAGTGCCGGGAAGCATGGAAGACTGCAGAGAGCTGCGGTGTGACGGGAAGCGGCTACCTCAAGGACAGAGAGGACCGACTGTCACTATTAAGGGTATGTGTTTACTGTTGGGACAGGCCCACAGTGTTGTAATGGCACGACCTTCGGTCTGCCTATAAAAGCTTGCATTTTTGTATTGTAAAGGGTTGGTTAGCTAATCAGTCAGTAGATAGTTGGTCGGTTGATAGCTTCATAGATTCAGGAATCAGTCAGACAGACTGCGTTGTAACGATCCAGACACATAGTTGTCTGTGAGTCATTTGAGTCTGTATGTAACCAATCACAGAGAGAGAGCAGAGAGGGAAGAGATTAGAGAGAAAGGAAACATAGAGATAAGATCAGATATCTAGAAGAGACCTCGCGCTGCATTTGTAGTGCAACAAACTGTGCTAACTTCCCTCAAGATATATAATAGAAGTACAGTTTGGTGGACGTAGCTCCCATCCCGGGGGTGAACCACGTTAAATATGCGTGTTATGTGTTGAATGGATGTGATTGTATTTGCTTATTGTTACTGGTTATTATGCATGTAATGATAGTGGCAGTAGATGAATGAGTGTATTGTTTCGCTCATGATAATGCAAGAGGATAAAGATAAGTTGAAGTATTGCAGTAGGCTATTTAAGGACTCTTTTACGTCTGTCACTAATCACCAGTTACTCACAATATACTTCTGAGAAGTAGAGTTTCGCACATCGGCACAATCAATGTTAAAAGCGCAAATTCGTAGTGGTAAGATATCACAGAGAGGCGGTATCGCATCGGCAGAGGAGCTGCGGTGCGTAAGACTGCGAGCTGAGGGCTTAGCGTTGAGGAAAGGACGGGTGTTCTGCGGTGCGCAGAGATGCGGTAAGGTTGGGAATATTGTGAGTAAGTGGGAGTTGTGTGACGTGGGAGGAATCATGTGACTTGCGCAGGGTTAAGCATCACACGGGTAAAAGTGTTGCGAGTAGAAGGGGATGTGCGGTGCGCAGAGCTAGTTGATCTAGTGGCGCGCAGGAGTAAGAGAAAAGAAGTAGGATGCGCAGAACCTGGTCCAAGACACTTGAGTCTTGTCCAACCCATGAGATTCACTTCGGGTGAGACTTCAGATCGCTTCGCGGTCTGTTGCCGAAAGGGCCAGTGAGTTTTGGGTGTTGTTGATTAATTATAGTAAACCCGGGTCTTCCCATGCAATCAACAAATGGTTCCGTTGCCGGTTTAAACGACTAGGAGTCCATGTTCTGTTGGCATTCTACACGAGAAGAATTTCACCAGTGGCTGGATTCAGAATTAAGGGAGTTCACCAAGAAAGAGAACAGAAGTCCGAGACTAAGCACAGAGGCCTGGCTAGAGAAGCACATCGCTTCAGACATACACGCTATATTTTTTGTAACCTACGGAAACGAGCTTTTCAATTGGTTATCCAAGTTGACAGATAGCAACACATTCAAGAAGAACAGAAACATCGTCTGGACACCGGAGATGATTCAGACCGTACAGAACCTTGTCAACCCGATTACGAGAGCAGTGGACTTTTGGCTCACTAGTGTGCTAGAAGGCTACGTTACAGAGTTTGCAGTTGACCAAAGAAAGAGCTTCAGCGCAGCCGAACGATACTTCTTCAAAGGATATCGTGGTAAGTACCTAAGATCTCTAAACTTGTCCCTTAAGATGTTGCTATATGAAAAAGGAACAATGGATCTAGTCTCAGACGAATAAGTAAAACTAGTAAAGTCCCAAGAGTTTGAAAGTGATCTTGATGACATTGGACGAACACGGAGTGGAAAGAAGTATAAAGTAGCATTTAGTTATCCTACATTTGAAGATA
>LPNX010998024.1:27934-53707 GCA_001517045.1 Pseudotsuga menziesii | reverse complement strand
GCTTGTTTAGGGTTTTTTCCTCCTTTTCCTCATTATTTTATATTTTTTCTTCCCTTTTGGGGATTTTGCTATTTTAGAGGAATTTTGGACATTTTTGGAAGAAAAAAGGGGTTTTTTGGCCTTTTGGAGGCATTTTAGGCATTTTGGAGGCTTTTTAGATGGTTTTATGGCCTTTTGAGAGGCATTTTAGGCCTTTTGGAGGCATTTTAGTGGGATTTTCAGGGAAATATGGTAGGCAAATGGACAAATGAGCCATGTAGTGGGGTAGATGAGGTAGTTAACCATTTTTGGGTGTTAACAGGCATGCTCACTTAAAGGAACACAAATGTGTCCCATGTGACATAATAGTGCATCCTGGAGGTGAAAATTTGGAACTTGGTTGCCATCCAAGAGCATCTTATATGGGTGGCTGAATTCTAGATCGCTCTTGTAGAGAAGCGACCAATCAGAAGTCTTGTGGCCACAAGAGTTGAGCACGGTAGTTATCACCACTATCAATGGTCGACTGAGGTAGTCTGTAACATTATTAGTGCTGCCCTTCTTGTACTTGATGTTTAAATAAAACTGTTGTATATATGTGGACCACTTTGATGGTGATCATTCTGTAACTTCCCTTGTGTCTGTATGAACTGCAGGGGTCAGTGGTCTATGTGGATGATCGTTTCCTTCCCCAAAATGTAATGCTTCCATTGTTGGCAAGCCTGTACAATGCAATACATCTCTTTGTCATAAGTGGGATATTTTCAGACTGTGTCGGATAGTGTCTCAATGTGATATCCCAATAGATGCACTTGTTGAGTAAGGACTGCCCCAATAGCATAGTCAGAGGCATATGTCTCGATCTCAAATGGTTGTTGCAAGTATGGTAATGTGATCACTGGGGCACAATAGAGGCGATGTTTCAACTCTATGAACACCTTCTGTTGAGTTTCCGACTAGAACAATTTTGCTTTCACTCCTCCCTTGGTGACTTGACTCAAGGGCCATGTGATATGAGAGAATCCCAACACGAACCTGCGGTAGAAATAGCAAGACCCCGAAAGCTGTGAAGCTCTGTTAGAGTGGTTGAGGTTGACCAATCACAAATGAATTGGATATTGGTTCGATCCACATGCACCCCACAATAATCAACAATGTATCCCAGATACTAAACCTGGGTCATGCCAAAAGTGCACTTGTCCAAATTGGCACACAACTTGTGTTTTCATAGTGCTTGGAGGACCTGTCGGATGTGGTGGAGGTGCTCTTCCCAAGTTTGGCTGAAGATCAGGATGTCATCAAAGTACACTACTACAAATGAGTTGGTGAATGGCCTCAATATGTCGTCCATCAGTCTCATGAAGGTTGTAGGAGCATTTGTCAGCCTGAAAGGCATGACCAGCCATTGGAAAAGGCCCTCCTTGGCTTTGAAGGCAGTCTTCGACACATCGAGCAGTTCGATCGGTACCTAGTGATACCCGGACTTTAAGTTCATCTTGCTAAAATATTTCGGCCCTTTAAGTTGGTCCAGGAGGTCATTAATTCATGGGATCGGGTACATATTTCAAAAAATAATCTTATTCAGTGCCTGATAGTTAATACAGAGTCTCCAAGTCCCATCCTTCTTCTGTACTAACACGATGGGCTCCCATAGGGCGATGAACTTGTCCGGATGTGATCCTTCTGCAGCAGCTCGTGAATCTGCCTCTTGATTTCATCATTCTCTAGAACATAGCACCCATAGATTGATCCATTGGGTAGCGACGCACCTGGGGTCAAATCGATGGGGTGCTTGACCTGACAGTGAAGAGGAAACCCTGTGGGTGAGGTGAATATGTCTTGATACTCCTCCACGACCTTGTCCATTTGTTGTTTCTATGCAGAGGATCCATGTATAGAGGTTGTGGCCATGATATTCTTCTTGCCCTAAGAGCAGATCATCAAGAAAACAAATTTCCCAGTTTTGGAAATGAGCTTACTACATTGTTTTGCAGTAACCAAAGGGATAGCGACAGGCGGTGGTACCTCTAGTATCCTGTACAACTTATTTCCCAACATAATAATAACAACGCGAGGTCGGGACTCATACACAACATGTCGCTTTGATAAGTATGGTTGGCCTAATAATACATCATAAACATCAAGAGGAGAAATGTCACATAATACCTCATCGATGAAGGGCTTCATGCTGTAGGGAAGGTGACACTGCTAGCTGATCCAGAGATCCTGTCCTTGGTGAAGCCACTCAATGGTGTATGACTCCTGGTGTGCTATTGTTGGCAAGCCCAACCACTTCAGGACCTCTGCTGAAATGAGGTTCATTTGGCTCCCACTGTCGACAATGAACTGTAGCAGGGAACCCTTTACCCACATCTGGGAGTGGAAAAGACGCTCCTCCTCCTCTAAATCTTATGGTTCTTCTTTTGGATCTTTGTGGTGGCAATAGTGGTGTTGGGCTCTGCACCGATAATTTTCTTCCCTCTGGCATTCCCCTTCTCGGGTTCCAATTTAGTGTCAGAGTATGCATCTGATTCGAAAGCCTTTATCTCAGCCAGCAGTGACTGCTTGGCTTGATACTCACTTGTGTTGTGAGTGGAACCCTTATGGATCTCACACCACTTTCCCATGTCTTTCTTCAGCTTCACGGTTCTTCTCTTTCCTTGCAGATTTGGCAAGTTGTCTTGAGTCGCCATGCCTTAGATTTGTCCATGGTTTTGTGGTTTGGGGGGCACCTTTCGCTTGCTTTTGATTTGCAGATCCAAACTCTTGCTTCTTCTGTTTGAACTTTTGCTCAATTTTGGCAGCATACCGGTATGCCGTACCAAGCGAGGAGATGTCGAGGAACTCCATTTCCTCCTGATTGTATAGGTGAAGACAACTACAGTACTTTAGAACCAAATGTTTCTATGAATATTTGATACCCAACTTGGTGTGTAGGGTATGGAATAGATTCGTCAACTCATGCACATCTTGATCTCTTTGTTGTCACAATGTAGTCCATTGTATGTACTTGTCCTCTTAGCTCCCCACAGGATAATATTGTTCCTTTATGGTGTCTCAGAAATAATTCAAAGTGAGTATGACCGAGAATAGAGGGTGTTCCTCCTCCTCCTTTCTCTCACAGTAGTTTTCCCATCAGTCCTTGACATGGGGGGCATCTTTGAGTAGTGAAAAAGTAATCTTTCCCCGGTCGAAAAAGTCATGAACTGAGAAATATCCTTATAATATATTCAACCATCTATCTATGACGTCTGCATCTAATTTTCCATCAAATATGGGAATGTAAAAGTTTTCTTGTACCTTAAAAGGGGTTGCACCTCCAGAGTGGTTGCTAGATGCAGATGCGTCACCAGGGGGAAGTCGTTGAAGGATCTGAGTGAAGTTATCCATCATCGTGTTCCTTTGCTTTTCAAGGGATTCCTCAAGAAACATTTTAATAGGATATTCTACGCCCTCATCTTTCTTTTCGTTCCCCATGGGCAGCCATCGGGATTTGCGAGGCTGATCTTGCAAAGGTTCAACCAGATCGAGCCTTAACTCCTTATACCTCGACCTCGTTGGGGACATGCAAAGAAGGATCGAGAAAGAGCAGATAGATTTGATACCACTGATCCAAATTTGTGCAGGAAGACAATAGAATACACAAATAACCATAAAAACAAAGATGCAACAGAAATAACTCTTCATTTCATTAATATCAAAGAACTGAAACTTGTTTACAGACAGGATGGAAATAAACTAGCTAGAGCGCTGGTAGCTTATCTCTGAGAAGAGATGTGGCGGATACATGCCTCTGAAATTTATGTTACAATAAGGCTCGAAGGCCTATATATTATTTAGAAACAATGGAAAACCCTACACATCCAAAAACCTAACCCTAAGAGGTGAAACGCCGGAATATGGGCCCCATTGGGTAACTTGGTACGTCAATTTCCTGGGGTCGTAACTTTGGCATACTATCTCCGTTTGACGAACATGATACATTGTTAGAATGATATATTTAAGGACTACATCCATTAAAAACAAATGTCAACTCCAAAAAGAACTCATATTTGCTCGACCATTCGATGCCGAAAAACGTCGTTTAGGGCCTAAAAATGGTCCGAAAGTTTAGGACCCGAAAACTGCCAAAAATAGTAAATTGTGCTACAATTAAGGAAACTGAAAAACTGAAAGAAACAATGGTGGGGGTCCAAATGGAATAGGCAGGTGGCCACCAATATCCTCCTGGATCAAAGAGGTGGGATGAATCAATATCGTTGATTTCGTAACAATTAAAACCACTTTTAACTATTTATTAAAAACATAGAATCAACAAGATACACAAAACAAAGATTTTATCATGGAATCCCGATTGGGAAGACCACCAACTCTTTATATACTGCAAAATTATATTTACAATAGTTTTTGTCAGCTACGACTGATAGGATGCTACAACACCCTTTTTACCAGCAACTACTAAAGGGAGGCTACGACCCCCTTGTTTTATCAGCTGCTACTGAAAGGATGTTACTACAACCTATTTACCAGCTAATGCTGAAAGGAGGCTACAACCCCCTGGTTTCATCAAGTGCTACTAAGAGGATGCTATGACACCCTATATATTTGTTACCACTGGAAGGAGGCTACAACCCCCTGGTTTTATCAGCTACTATTCAAAGGATGCCACGACACCCTATTTACCAGCTACCACTAGAAGAAGGCTAACCCCCTTGCAGGCCTATAGCCTTCCCTAGCACCACCCTACCTCCCTAATCTTGTTTTATCAAAATTCCAGATCCTTTTTCTTCAACTCTGTCACATATGATTCTTTATCCCACTAGTCTCTTCCTCTTCTTATTGCTGCTGCTTGGATCTGGACTTCAGATACAACTTCGGTTTTTCTCATTTAGTATCTGACTTCTTATTTTTAACTTCTTCAGATATTCATATTAAACTTGCATACATACAACTTCAGATCTTCATATTCAGACAGAGATAATTCTTCATCTTTTTGGTCTTTTCTCTTTCATTAAATCTACATCAGTCTGGAATCTAAAGATTTGGTCTCTGTCTTCTCTTGCTGCTACATCGATCTGGACTGTAGAGACACACTCTTCCTTTCGAAACTCTGTGTATAAATACCTTTAACACTCAACTCATCACATCTCTTCATTCTTGGAAACTTGTGTCATTTCATTTGAAGATCATACCCTTTCACCAAACACACCTTTTCACTATCGTATTCTTTCACTAATTATGTCTCTATTTGATGAATAAACATACTCTGTTTTTAATTAATTCTCTGTTTTAGTCCACTTCATAATTTAAAATACTTAGCTCTTCTTATTATTTTGTTTTCATATATGTTTTAACACTCTATTTACATCTCTGTTTTATTTATTCCCCTAGCTTAAAAACAACACTATTTTTTTATTATTCCTGTTGCGCATATTCTTTTAAATATTCAGGCATTGTTTACATTGTGCAGACATCATTTAAAAACTCACTTTATGTTACAGTAGCGTATTCCTTTTTACATTGTGCAGACACCAATTTCTTTCTTTTATT
Organism: Pseudotsuga menziesii; assembly: GCA_001517045.1. NCBI lineage: Eukaryota > Viridiplantae > Streptophyta > Pinopsida > Pinales > Pinaceae > Pseudotsuga > Pseudotsuga menziesii. Next base: position 48,178 of record LPNX010998024.1, on the reverse strand, counting down.
ATGCAGACGTTTTCTGGAAATGCCTTAATTATCTTGCTTTCCCTATTTTTCTTAATTGAGAAGGTTTATATCTCACACATGTGATCACCAAATGGAGAAGTAGGACCATGACTAGATGGAAAGTTCACCAATGAATAGATCCATATCATTATATAAATTTCTCATCACAACCACAACTTCTGCTGTGCATTTCAAAATGACCTTTAATAATTGGTTTTAACATTTTGACAATTTTACTGAGACAATGCAATTCAATCCAGAAGGCACTTTTGACAGACTCATATTTAGCATGTGTGACCTCTAGAGAGAATACTAAAACCATGGATGGATAGACAGGTCTCCAAGGAATAGAATCATGGCATTAGACAAATTTATTGACTCCACGACAACATTTTGCGGGCATTTGTAAATGGCCTTTTATAACTGGACAATTTTACTGAAACAATGAAAATCAAGCAAGAAGGCACTTTTGGCAGATTAATATCTTTATCTTCAAACAACTTTTGGAAAAACGTAAGATATGGTTAGATGTGCCAATCAACAATATAGATGGATGTACCTTTAGAATAATTTAATCCATAACGTACAGGAAATAGTAGACATTTAACAGAGGCCACTTAGGGAGTTTTATAGAACTGGTGCAAAAGGGCATGAAACCTTGCTTTGGCAGACCCGTAACTTTGACTTTAAGCGCCTTTTAGTGGAACTGAGACCATGGTCAGATGCACACATCAACAAAATAAATTCTGATGGCCTCATATGTATTTTTATCAATATCCTACGAAAAATGGCGAGGATTTTACTAGGGCACTTTAGACCGGTTTTCCAATACTTAGCCAATTTTTCTTTTTAGAGTTTCAGCTGGAGTTTCAATCAATTGCAATCTGAAACCTCATTTTGGAGGGCCCGTAACTTTTTCTTCAAGGACTTTTAAAACAATATGAAATCACGATCATGTGCACAATTCAACAAGATATAGCCTTATACTCTTAGATTATTTTTATCTTTAATCCATGATATATGGCGAGAGTTTCTCAAGAGCAACTTAGACTAGTTTTCCAACACTGAGTTAATTTTTCAGAGTTTTAGCAAGTTGGCATACTTTTATAGAATGGTGTCATATTGTAACAATGACTTCATGAGAGGAATAGAACATCATCATATGAATTTACGACCTCATCATACATGCCATATGCCACATCATCACTTCATTTGTTATTCCTTTTTCTTTCACTAAGTTTGCACTGCCATCATATCCTTGGTTATTCCTTTGTCATTATTAACCTCCTTTCACATCAATGAAAACCATACTCAACATTTGATATGGATACTAGAAACATATGATATACATGGAACAATCGTCAAGGAGGAGTGCACCACATGCCATATAGAATATACATATTTCTTGTCATTGAAGACATAGCCAGAGGAATAGGAGAAATATTAGCCAGTGTCCTCCCGACAACTGGATCAGACTACTAGCCTATATGCATGTAGTGGGATTGGTCTGACCAACCAATCATAAAACCATTTAGATTTGAGCAATTATTCCCGGAACATAAAGAGTTTGAGGACTTGGCACGAAAATGGTGTTAGGAGATGGTCGGTCCCCCCCATGGGGACAGGGATGTATCAATTCTAGCAAAAGATGAATCTTTTGAAAGATAAAATCCACAAGTGGAATAAAGAAGACTTTGGAAACATATTCTAGGACAAGAAAAGGCTGATCGAAATCCTGGAGGTCATACAAAGAAAAGGTATGGAGCAAGGGTGGGGAGAAGAACTTAGACAACAAGAGAAAGATCTTCTCACTTAGCTCGAAGCTTGGGAAAGACAAGAGGTTATTTTCTAGAAACATAAGTTAAGAAACCAATGAATTTAGGAAGGAGAGTGGAACACCAAATTCTTCCATAACACGATGATCCAAAGGTGTCAACGGTCAAAGTTTCACAAACTAAGGAAGACTGAATGGGACAGGTAGAAACTACGGGGGAGATAGAAGACGAATTGGTCTAACACTTCAGGGGAATCATGACTGAAGATCAAGCTGATAGGTAGCAAGATATTGAAAATATCACCAGAATCATACTAAGGATTGTCACATAAGAGCATAACGAGATGTTGTTAAATCCCATCGACCTTCAGGAGGTAGAGGAGGCTATGAATCAAATAGCTCTCTGTTACAGCTGATTTTACCACACATGGTGAATCACACTTTTATGGCCTTCCCTGTCCCTCTGCAGACTCCTTAGACCCCATGGACCATTTTTGTACCTTTGATGTTTCTAAGATCATCCCTAAAAACATGCTAAAATTTCCATACGCGACTTTTAATCCCTTTCTCGTGTATATACGTGGATTTGACCCCTAAAACCGCATACATCGGGATGTGTGCAAAAGGCCAAATTCATTTGGAGTTTTCCTTGATGTGGATCCGACTCACTTGTCTCCTGGCCTTCCATATGCCTTGAGATCGCTCGGATTCGACCCTTCATTACCCCATTGAAGAGTTATATAAGGAACCCTTTAGCTACATTGAAGGCATGAGGAATTGAGAGCAAGGAAATTATAGTCCATTGTTGCCGGAGGTTATACTTGAGTCTGCATCTGTTTGTCCCTTGGAGCACTTTTGTGTTCTTCCCAAGCTTTCCTTTTGCTTGTGAGCTTGCTATCGAGAGATGGAGGATTGAAGTGGCGGAGGCCCAAGTGGGGGACTCAGTTTCTCTGATTTGCAGACGTGCCGATAGAGGTTGTATCTATTGTAATCTCTGTTTTTATATTAATAGAAATATCTTTTCCTGTCCAATAATATGTGTTTAAATGAGTATTTTATCCATGGATGCTTTTAAATGCCTATATGTTATTGATTATATATGCTAGAGTAGGTCTAAAATATATATAGCATGCTTGTCTTGTTTGCTGATTGTTGAGGAAGCAATTTATCAATACAAGTTGGATTTGGAAAGCTCAACGGGGATCTACATCAACCATCCAAAATAAGGTACAAATTGAGATCCTTTAGTGTTGGATATTTGATTTCTCTTGCATATTGTAAAGGATTGATTTCTGGAGTCAAGCTGTCTATTGTGGTACCCCAAGCCATAGGAATTTCTCTCCGTAACAGTCTTGGGAAAGCGCCAGGGCCAAATGGATTCATGTCCAACTTCTTCCATCACTTCTAGGATCTAATAAAACAAAAATTTTGGTAAATAATGGAAGAAGCAAGGAAAGCTCAGGGAATACTAAAGGCTTTTAATGCAGCCTTCATGACCCTCTTGCCCAAGGTGGAAGGAGCCGACACTCCTAGAAAGTTCAGACCCATTGACCTATGCAATGTTATTTATAAAATTATCTCAAAAGTGATAGCCAATAGACTAAATCCACTTCTCCAAATCCCGATCAATCCCAAATAATAGGGGTTTGTTGAAGGAAGAAAGATTATGGATGGAATCAACCTGGTCCATGAAACCATTGATTCTCTGAAAACCACCAAAAAACCAGGCATGTTGGTGAAGTTGGATATAGCTAAAGCATATGATCAGCTAAGTTGACAATATATGAGAGGTATGTTAGGGGATTATGGTTTGAAAAGAGAATGGATTGAGTGGACCATGAACATGGTTACTTCTCCATTCTACTCAATCTCGTTGAATGGTTCATCCACCAAAATTATGAACCCGACACGTGGAATTCGTCTATGGGACCCCCTCTCTCCATTCCTCTTCATCTTAATGGAAGAAGGGCTCAACAAGTTAATCCAAGATCAATCATCCAGAAGAGAAGTAAGGGGGTTATATCTCCATGAGGGGATGGATAACCAAACTCATCAGTAGTTCGGGATGACGCAATGTTAATGGGGAACCCTTCAGTCCAAGAAGCTCAAGCCTTCAAGAGAATTCTAAATCTCTTTGATAAGTTATATCGGCTCGAATTCAACCCAGAAAAATCGCAGGTTTTCCTCTTCAACACCCCAAAGGTTACCTAGAGGAACATTTCACAGATCCTATAATTCACTAAAGGATCTTTCTCGTTAAAATACCTGGGAGCTTCGTTGTCAGAAGGGATCATCATGAAGATTTCATGGTAGGATATGATTGATAGGATGATGAGAATCTCATGGGTTAGACTCTAAGACCTCTAAACCTCCCAAGTTGCTTGGTCCTAGTCAAGGCGGTCCTGTAGGCGATGCCGATATACCTCTTTTCGGTCCTATTAGCTTCAAAGGTAGTCATTAAGGAAGTTCATAGTCTTCAAAGAGAATTCCTCTGGGGGGTAGGGAAGAGAAAGCCAAATTTTCTCTGGTAGGGTGGGATAAAATATGTCAACCTAAGGATAAGGGGCGTTTGGGAATTAGGGACCCAGAAGTGGTGAGTGGGATTCAAGGAGAAAATATATGGTGGAGATGGTGTAACCAAACCTTAGAATCATGGGCCAAATTATGGCATGTGAAATATGCCCAAGATAAGTTAACATGTTACTTGCTCATATTCAATGAAGAGAAGGTTGGGTTGCACGTATGGATGAAGGCCCAAAGTAATAAAAAACTGGTGCAGGACCATAGTTTATGGTAAATTAGGGATTGTCGGGTAGCGAACTTCTGCGATGACTCATGGAATCAATGTTCAAAGTTAGGGGAAGATCCCAGATGGAAATCCATAAGGAAAAGTGGTCTAAGAGAGGGAAAAACCAAGGTATGGAATTATTTGGTGTAAACAAAGATAGGAGAGGATGGGAAATGGCCAGAGTAGGACTGGTGGGAAAGAATAACAATAAATGAGGAAACTCCAGCCCTCATAGTTGTTATCAGGGAAATATATATCCATAGGCAGGCATGGATGGTCATGTTAGGATTATTATAATCCTCCCTTTCCCATTTATAGTCTATTGATCATTTTTTCTAGAATAAGGAGACATATTTACTATACTGGAAAGTGGGGAACAAATATAGAGGTTAACTGCCACTTACTGCATGTTCATGCATGAGTTTAAGTGCCTTTGAGATCATTCCCTACATTTTAGGATCCACTCTGAGTGCCACCAGTAGCCTCCAACAGTTGGTTGTGGTAGGTAACCAATTATGCTGAGTCTTTCTTCAGTTACATTTAGTTAGATCACTTTCAATCAATATAGCGCCAGTTATGCTTGGCTGCATGGGGAAGTGGCGCCTTTTTCCACCTACCTTGTTAGTCTAACTGGTTTAACTAGTTTAACTGATTGTCAGACTGATTTAGTTATCATGAGTTAGACCAGTGGCTCCCATGCACTGATTTAGACACTCCTAGTTATCCAGTCTGCCATGATTGAGTTGCTATATTCAAATCTTATCCACATTATTCAAATTCTCCTTATTGTAACATTGTTTTACACTACTAGAATTAATGAAGGTTAATGTTGTAATTTATTGAGTAATTCTTATCATTTTTCTATGAAATTTGTCTTGTTAAGTGTACTTTTTTCATTCCATACTACTGCACAATTATACCTTTCAATTGCACTCATTTCCTATAGATCAATGGTTCAATAATTCAAACATGGTATCAGATCCTTGTTTAGGCTAGTAGCAAGTCTATCCAACGTCCATTGTACACCAGAAGCAGCTAGGTTTCCACATAATTCCTGCAATTTGTGCCTTGCTAACTCTGGATTCGTCTAGGGAAGTCTCTGTAGGTCTGACGGACCCTGAGAAAGTGTACATGTCTAGGTGGAAGGCTTGAAACTAGCATGATTATGAATTGATTGTAGTTTTTGCAGTGTTACTTGGAGGTACCTATGTATCTTGTTGAATAATTGTTTATTCGGTAGGAAAATTGATGGATTATACCGCTCTTGTACCCCAGATCCTTACACCCTTCAACTATGTTGATTGGAGGGAAGATACACAGGTCTCCTTGTGCAAGATTGGTCTATTTAGGATGACTATGGGTAGTGATACAAACCCCCATCACGCTACTAAGAAAATTAAGTTCTTGAATTGGTTGGATGAAGCCTTTGGCTTCCTTTGCACTCACATCTCCTAGGATTTTCTCTTTCACCTTTAGGGATTCGAGACTTCGAAAGAAGCTTGGGAAAAGCTTGAAATATTTTTTGGAAAGCAAGATGAGCTTCGAGGCAACATATTGGAGAATGAGCTCATTGCATTGCAGCCCAATAGTTTCAAAACTATTCATCAGTTTTTCACAAAATTCAAGTCTCTAGCATTACAATGTAAACAATACGGAATAGAGAGGAGAGACGAGCATCTTGTGCTATCTATGGTTAGGAAACTTGGTTCTGAGTAGTCTGTCTTTGTCTCTACCTTCCATTTCGGAAGAGCTTCCATCCCCAATTGGAAGATGCCTTCTCTAGATTTGTTTGATGAGTCCTTAATATAGGAGCAGTTTAAGTTGGTTCAAATGGGAGTGTTAGAAACCTCCAAGAATCAAGCTCTTTTGATGTTAGACTCTAACAATGTGCAATCCAGAGGGAAGCATAAGGGGAAGGAGCCCAAATCCACTGATTTGAATCCAAAAGAGAATCAAATATCTTTCGATGGAGCCTTGGGTTCCAGAAAAGAGAAGACTTTCATTTAGAAAGCTAGTGCATGAAGAAGGCCCTCGACCAGTTGCCAACACTCATTGAACATAATAATATTGCCCTTTCACAAGGTGCAGATATGTCTAAGGCTAGAGAGAATATTGAATAATATGAGAGGTTCCTTGCTTTGAAAGCATGCCGCATTCTGTCAAAGGCTTACTTGATAGATTCTGGGGCATCCAACCACATGGTTTCCACCAGGGAATCCTTCACCACTCTCACTCTATCAAGAGGACCTAGAACTCATATGGGATGTGACTCCCAAATCCTAGTTACTTGGAGAGGTTCTATTACGAGTTCAATAATTTACTGAATGTTCCATCTTTTGTAGCAAGGCAAGTTGTTCAATATGAAGAAGATGCATAATCTTCCACACAGTCAATTCGAATTGAAGAAAGTCTCCTTGGAGTGACTCCTTCTCCTGATGCTCCAAAAGTTTATGAGATATCTGATATCTCATATTCTCACATAGCTTATCTAGAAGATTACATTCAAATATCTATTATTGGGGAAAAACTCTCCTTCCATTCTATGCAAACATTCTCTAGTGATTCTTTTATTTTAAATTCTGTGCAAATTTTGCCATTAATTGTTTTAGAAAATGAAGAGGAATTTGATTTATCTATCTCCAATGTTGCTTCTGGTGTGCATAAAAGTAATAATTTGGATGTTTAGGAAGAAATATCATATTTTAGGAGTGATCCATTCACTCTCTTTGATACAAAGTTTCCACAAATTCCTACGTGATTGCATGCACCAATACTCAGAATTTTGTTGAAGAAGGAGAAAACTGTGCATATACCATTTCGGTGGGGAACTTGGAACCTTTGTTTCATACTCTTGGATATGATATGGCCTTATTTGGATATGATATGAACTTATTTGGTTCGATTTTTAAGTTTCAAGAGCCTCTAGTCATGCTTGTAGTTGTGCTTGTCAATTTTGGTGTGAAAAATCAAGTACCGCGAGTCTCTTTCAAAATTGTTGCCGGGGATTTGATGTCAGTTTTCTCTCATGGGTTTGATGATATTATATTTTGTGAATAATTAGATTTTTTTAAGCTATGTCATATTATGGACTCAAGCATTCTCTCTCCACTGTCCCAGGGCTTCTCTACCTTTGTATTTGATCACATGCTCATCTCCTCATAGAACTAGTAAAGATGGAGACATTCTGCATTCGCCTGGACACTTGCTCCTAACACTTGGAGTTGATTTTACCTCACATGGTTTGATGTTTAAGGCTACAATATATCAGTTTCTTTGGTTTTATTCACATGGTTTGAATGCTCTAGCACTTTTTCTCTCTCATCAGTTGATCTCAGTTGCTCTACATGGGTCTAGTTTTCATCTTGCAACTGTCTATGTTTCTGATTCAGTTGAGCATATTTTTCTTCTTCCAAAGGGGAAAATTCCTCCAGACATAATAATTTAGTTTGGAGAGGTTCACATGCACAGTTCCAGGATGTTTCTACACAGAAGAACCAAAATACTGCATTGCTACTGCAAAGTGCTACAGATTGTAGCAAAATTTTCACAAAGTTTTATTCAAAACTTATTTTCTTGTTTCACTTATTATCTTGGGGGGGGGGGGGGGTTCCCATGAGGTTTTCCCCATTTTCCTTAGTTTATTAAGCAATTTTATTTTTCATTACATTTTATGGGTGATCTTTGGCCCAATTTCCAGGGCCCAAAATTGTCAAAGTCAGTATTACGGGGGTGTTAGGATTATTATAATCCTCCGCTTTCCATTTATAGTATATTGATCATTTTGTCTAGAATTGGGAAACACATTTACTGTATTGGAGTATGTGGAACACATATAAAGGTTAAATTCCACTTACTGAATGTTCATGCAAGAGTTTAAGTTCCTATGAGACCATTCCCTACATTTTAAGAGCCACTTTGAGTGCCACCAACAACCTCCATTAGTTGGTTGTGGTCGGTAACCAGTTATTCTAAGTATTTCTTTAATTACATTTAGTTAGATCACTTTCAGTTAGTCTAATGCTAGTTATGCATGAATGCATGGGGAAGTGGCTCATTTTTCCACTTACCTTGTCAGTTTAATTGGTGTAACTAATTTAACTGATTGTCAGATTGATTTCGTAATCATGAGTTAGACTAGTGGCTCCCATGCAGTGATTTAGGCAATTCTAGTTAGCCAGTCAGTCAAGATTGAGTTGGTAGATTCAAATATTATCCACATGATTCGAATTCTTGTTATTGTAAAACTGTTGTATACTGCTGGAATTAATGAAGATTAATGTTGTAATCTACTGAGCAATTCTTATTAGTTTTATGTGAAATTGGTCTTGTTCAGTGTACATTTTTCTTTTCATACTACTGCACAATTATACCTTTCAATTGCACTCATTGCATGTATATCAATGGTTCAATAATTCAAACAACACAAGCTAAGATGAGGTTACTTGATGAAAGGAGTTTTCAACATTAAGGAAGCTTGCGACATCAAGACTAGAGGAGGGGAAGAGAGGGACACAATATGGCGGAAGGAATGGAATATGAACCCATGGAAAAAAATGACTACCTTCAGCTGGCTGGTCTTAAAAAGAAGGATCCCGATGGGGGATAATCTCAGGAAGAGGGGGTTGCATGGCCCTTCTCAATGTCATGGTTGGATGGTTTCCCCTTCTCCCCATCTCTATGGGATAGGGGAGCGATGTTATTCCACATAAGTGATAGAGTTAGGGGAAAACCAGATATAACCCTCAAAGAATGGTACTTGAAATATTTTAAAAAACTAATCCTGGGCACGTTATGGATGATGTTCCTAGGGATGTTAATATGGGTTCAGTGAAAGGAAAGAAACAGTCACATATTTAGGAACAAGAAGTCCATCTAAGATGAAGTCTGGCAAAGGCTAGTCTGTAACCTTCAAGAGACAATTTAGAGTAAGCCGTGGGGAGAGAGTGACAAGGATCTCACGGAGGCGAAAGCCCATATAGATGTAAGATGGGGGTTAGGAAAGAATGACCTCAAGGGGTTTTAGAAGAAAAACCTCGTATGTCAACCATTGAACCCAAAATTATGGTTTCCTTCGATATCAGGTTCCTTCAAGCTACATTTCGATGGTGCGTTAAGGGGAAACCCAAGAGCTACTGGATATGGGGGCGTTTGTAGGGATGCACCAAGGAGGATTATGAAAATATACCATGGTGCCATCGAGACTGATACTAATAGCTCAAATGAGATAGAAGGTCTTATCCAAGGCCTCAGGTTTGTTTCAAGAGAGGGTTGGTTCCTAGTTACCATTAAGGGAGACTCCAGAGTCATCATCCAGATGGCTAAAAAACTATTCATGGATTAGACGACGAAAAAGTCACTACCAGTTGGCATGTACTGAGCAGACTAGAAACTTTGAGCTGTCTTATTGCCACATGCCCTGCCCTGTCATTTGTCCATGCCAAGATGGAAGCCAATAAGGTGGTTGAACTCATGGAAAATGTTGGGTTGGATGGTGGTACAGACCTCAAAGAAGGAAAATTGGATGAATTTGAGTGAGAAGAGTGAATGAGCCAATGCCAACACCTGGTGGGAGCAGATCATGCGGTGGTGGGAAAAGCGAGGGAGAAAATACAGGTGATGCATAGCCATGGCAACTGACATCAAAGGGATGTGACATATGTGTCGACCAACCTACAACAATCATAGAAAAAATATGGGGAAAGGTCCACCTACTTTCTCCCAGGGTATGAAAAAGTACGATGACCAGCGAATGAAGAGATATGGGAAGGATACAATTCAGCTCCCACACCAGGTAATTAAGATCTCCATCATGTAGAAAAACGAGATCAGTACAAAAATTAGAGGTAACAAATATGGGATGGGAGGTGGTATGCGCCATCCGATTATGGCAATTATGGGATTCTGAGCTATATTACAGAGCGAAAGAGGAGGCCTTTCCAACCACATTTCACGCATCCTTGTTAAGGTAAGTGTTATTCTTTTTGGTGATAATTCTCTGAGTACACAAAGAAATTGGTTTGTTATCATAAGGCCACCTATTTCTTCTAGACATCTCGTGCTTGATGTAAAGATGGCGCCGAAGAGGCAAGGTAGTGCTGGAGTTGGTATGGTGTCGAGGTCGAGGGGTTGCAGAGGTATCAGAATGGGAGGAACTGGGAGAAGAGTCACCTAGGATCAATACTAGGCAGAGAAATGACCAATTTGTTCTGGGAGCATATCCATTTGGTGGTTCACGATGAAATTGACAATATCGAAAAGGATTTATGGGAGGAGGTTCAGACAATTCCTATGGAGGAAATTCGCACAGAGGTGGAAGAGTGGGTGATAGACCCAGGAACCACTGTGGGGATGGTTCCATCCTATGATAGAATTCTCATGGTGTACTAGGTCATGAAAAATCTCATGGCTCAAGTATCCATGGATGGTGAGGGCAAGTGTCAGGGAGACCACGAGTAAGTTCAGGCTTGGAAGGAGTATCACTAGGGAAGTCATCTGATGCATTGGAATATTTATCTAATTGTAGCCAAGATGGACCTGAAATTTTATGCCCCTAATATGCGGACGAATGAAGTAGGCCGCACTATCCAAAGCGAGTTACAAAGAAGATAGGTGGAGAAGGACGCGACTCAAAAGGGGCTGAAGGAAGTGGGGAAGGGAAAAAGCATAGAGTTGGGCAGTGCAAATGTCAAGGACCGTGGGAAAGCTCCTATTTGAAGCAATGCGGGTAAAAAGAGTACTTTTCAATATCTTTTCTACATCTCTAAGTGTCTTTAGATTTAATATAACCTTAGTAGTTTATCCCAGTTAAAGAGAGGACATGATTCTTTTTTTAGAAGTCCCCCACTTTGAAGTCTGAAGTTGTTTTGATGTTTTGTTTCTACAAGTGCATGGTGAACCTTGAACTCTGCAAGAGTGATATGTAACCAGTTGTTATTATTAATATAGTCCTTTTTATTTACAAAAAAAACTAAGCTAATTATGTTCAAGATCCAGAAGATCCCTCAAGTTCATCTGAGCCCAAGTTCAGTGCCATATGGTACACTCACCTAGAAGTGAGGATCATGATTTTAGTGATTGCCAAAATATAGGGGTGAATGCTTTGAAGTTTAGATTTGTTTTTTAATCTTTTGTATAAATAAGACCCAAATGTGTATATATGTTTGAATTTCACGCTATTTACCGCACTATTTAAGTTTTGATACAGTCCATGATACGTAATCCTTGTTTTTTCAATAAATAAGAACGTTGATCTTGTATGAGTAGTTATAGTTTCTCATATGTTCCTATACTCATATTGGGTAGGGGCCCCTCAAGACAATACAATGACACTTTCATTCGGTTACATGTTTAATAGAGTAGATCCAATTTAATAGTGGTTTCTTTGCTGATCATATGTACTATGTTTTTCCTGTAGTTTTATGCCAGATTTCCTATAGTACTATGTTTATGATTATTGGCATTTCATGTATGACCATTTGATTACAATATTATAATTCCAGTTTGTTTTCAGTAGTTTTTTCTTGTTCAAAGGCCGTTGATTTAAGATTAAACTTGGGCATGTTTGAGAGACAATAAAAACAAAAAGTATTCCTTAAGATTATTTCTAAAATCCCCTACATAGTGACTTGACAATCTTAATATTTCTTATTTTTAGCTTGCGGATAGGATTGAGATCCACTAGCATATGTGAAAGTATGATTGGGTTTAGAAGGACTAAATATAAATCTTCTGATTCGGCTAGTTATATTTTGTTGAGTAGGAATTAGATCCTTAAATGTTTCATATATTTTTCACAATATCTCTGAAGTTTGTATGGTCCTTGAGTTGACAATTTAGAAGTTGATGTCATGGATTCCGACAATTTTTTTGATAATATTTGGTCTCACCAATCTTTTTAGTGTTGTTTCCAAGGAGGTGATAAACCTATAAGGGAACTATACAAAAAAAGAGGAATTTCATATAGATATGTTAGTACGCATGACTCAGTTGAGAGACGAGTTTGAAATATTTTTACCAAAGAAGCCTGTTATGACCGAGGAAAGATGGAGTGAAAATGATTTTCAAAACTTTTAGTTCATTCAATTATAATTTATAGAGGACCCCCTTGACAACCCTATCGCATATTTGGGAAATACAACTGCTAATAGAGAAATTGATCGAGTGAAATCTTCAGTTAAAAATTCCATGGAAAAAGAGGAGCAACCTGAAGCCTTTGAGTTTCCTATCATAACATCTAATGACCACGCTAGGATGAAGAATATCAACCCTTTTTCTCTCCTACATTTTCATGTATTAACTTTAGAAGATACCTGTAATTTTCTCTTTGAATTTGAAGTAGTTTGCAAGATTTATGATTATAACTCAGATGCTCAAAAACTTAAACATTTTCCTTCCACCTTAAAATATTTAGCTTTGAGATGGTTTATGAGTTTGGAGGGTAATAGCATTGCTTCATGGGATAAAATGAAACAAATTTTCATAGAAAGATATATGGATTATTGCAAATCTAAAGATACAAGATATGAAATATTTAGGATGATGCAGGGAGAGAATGAATCTTTAGAGGATTATGAACAAATATTTTAACTAAGTTTTAAGAGATCCCATATCTGCACACTCGATGAATAATCCGTAAACTAGTACTCGGAGAGGTACAAGAATATTTGATGGAAATCTTAAATATATTAGCCAATGGGGATATATTTCAACTAAATTATGATGAGATAAAGCTAATATTTAAAAAATAATCTAGGTATATTAATAAGAGGGGAAATAATAATAGGAGTGTTGTTTTTCCATTGTCTAAAAACATAACCTCAACTCTTACAAAATATGAGATAGGAGGTTTACTTGGAAATATGAAGACTAATATCCTTTACTCTCTTTCCATGCAAATGGTTCAGTGCAAACAGAGAGGAAAAAGGAAGAAGTTGAGAAATCTTTGGCCATTTTTTTCCCAAAATATCGAAAGAAGCATGAGAAGAACTAATTTCCTTTGACACAATATATATTTTTTGGAATATGTATGGAGAACCATATAGATGATAATTTCCCATTACTCCCTTCTTCCAAATCGACAATTCAAGAGTCTGTACCAAGGGATAATGCAAACCCATTTTATTTTGTTATCCAAAGAAGGCTTGGCTTCTTAAGGCCTTTTCAACCCTATAACCAGCCTTACTTTAATCCATATGGGAATCCATCATCTGATTGGACCCATTTGAGCCAATATAAATGGCCAAATCTAATGTCATTTATGTGGAAGAACACTTAGTATCCATCGAGTCAATCCTATCATCATTTTTCTTCATTTCCTCAAAACCAACATTATCCATATAATCCTACTACACAATTTAAAAATAAATTTCCTTCCTCATCCAATTAGAGACCTCAACAACAACAATAAGTTGCTTTTATTCAGCCACTACATTCGGCTCAACAAACACCAAATAAACCTTATATTCTTTCCCATAATATAACAAATCCCAATAAACCTAGTCAAATTAAGCCTGTCTACAATCATGAGACAACTGATTTTCAAACCTACTCCCTAGATAAAGTAATCCTCAATAAAGTAAACTTGCATTTAGGAAAGATAGTACCTAACCCTCCTGTCATCTTTAAAGAAACACAAGATAAATGTGCAGCTTAGGGTGATTCCATTACTCAAATAGCAGGAAAGGAAAATATCAACCATAACCCAATACATCATTTCCCTCAAACCCCACCATTTCCTAAAAGGATAGATTCCAAAAGGATTGGCAACTCATAGAATACCCTTTTGGAGGAACTAAATTTTTTGCATGTGAATATTCCTCTCCTTCAAACCATTAATGAAGTGCCAATCTACAACACATTTACTATAGAAACATGTATCAATAATCCTAGCATAAGGAAAATAGATCCTCCTACCATAAACTCCATAGAACAACTTGCATATTTAATGCCAAGGAAAGCCATCAACCATATAGATCCAAGTAGTCTAACATTATGACTAAGGACACAATGACAATCTTAAAACTGCACCCATTATTGTGACATACAATAACCATCCCGCAATGCAGTTAGTTCAACCACCTGTCTTGAAGGAGTATTGGAAGATATCATCGTTTTAATAACTTAATGGGAATATCTTATAGAATTCATAATATTATACGTTAAATACAATCTTAGTGGATATCCTCTTATTTTAGGTAGTCCTTGGTTGGCAACCGCTAATACTTACATTGGGTGTAGAGTAGGAGATATGACCATCACAAGCGGCCTTTCCAAAAAGAATTTGACCCTATATATGCCTACTAGATGATTCATCAACATAGAAGATCCTTTATGGATATAAGAAGATATTTTCTATCAGATTATTCACCCAATTATTGGCACAAACAAATCTCTCTCATCTAGGTATCTTGACGAACATATAGTCATATCTAACTTCTTGAAGAATATTTACCCTAGTCCTCAATTGATTGAGGATATGTTCATATATGAGGAAGAGGAAACAATTGTAGCTATAAATGAACAAGAATATATTTGGAAAAGAGTGTATTGCATTGAAAAACAACTATCCTTTATCAAAGTCATTGAGATCCTCCTAGGGAAAACCCTACAAAGCAACAAAAATCTACATAATGACCAAGAACATCAATTGTTAAAAGTTCTCACTAACCATAGTGCAACCTTTGCTTGGAATTATACAAACATGAAAGGAATGCATCCAGACATATACACGCACTATATCTACATCAAGGAAGATTTTATTCATGTTAGGAAACCTTAAGAAGGATGAATCCAACTTTAATAGATAATTTGAAGGATGAATTACAAAGCTATTAAATGCAAGTTTTATCTATCCCATTTTTTACAATGAATGGGTGTCTCCTTTGGTCATGGTTCCAAAAAATGGAGGTAAATGGATAGTATGCATTGAATACAAAGAACTCAACAAAATAACTAAGAAATATCACTTTCCATTACCCTTTATTGACCAAGTATTAGATAAATTATCCGAAAAGAAATTCTTCTCTTTTATAGATGGTTTTAGTGGGTACAAGCAAATCCTTATTCACCTAGAAAACCAAGATAACAACATTCACTTTCCATTAGGGAACATTTGCTTATAAATTTCTTCCATTTGGTTTATGCAATGCTCCTGCAACTTTTTAGAGAGTTGTCTTATGTTTTTTTGTAGACTTTATAAATGACAACATGGAAATCTACCTGGATGACTTCACACCTTATGGAGAAACCTCTCAAAAGGACTTTCATAACTTAGAAAATGTATTAATAAAATGCATAGAGATGAGCTTATTATTGAGTAATGAAAAACGTGAAATATTCATGATCGAAGAGATAGTCATAGGGCATCATGTATCCTCTCAGGGCATAAGAGTTGACCAAGATAAGATCAAAATCATCTAAAGCACACTCCCAACTAAAAAAAATAAAGACATAAAATGTTTTATAGGGAATGTAAGATACTATGGAATATTTATAAAAAACTTTAGCAAGATAGCTACACCTATGTTTACTTTTTCTAATTAAGGATGCATATTTTGTTTAGATAGAGGAATGCAGGGAAGAATTGAATGCATAAAATAGAGAACAATGACAACTCTTGTATTGCAAGGAACTAAGTGGGGAATTCCATTAAACATACACTTATATTCCTCTAAGAAATCAATTGGATCAATACTTGGCCAACGACAGGATAAAGACATGTTTCCCATTTATTACATCAACAAAAAATGGTCTAAAGTTAAACTTAATTATACAATGATAGAGAAAGAGTTCCTAGCTGTGGTTTACTCCATCAACAAATTTCGCCACCACATCACATGCTATATAATGTATGTACATACTAATCACTTAGCCATTATATATTTAATAAACAAACCCTATGCTAATGGTAGAATAATCAAATGGCTATTACTTTTGCAAGAATTTGATTAAACTACTCTTGATCAACTAAGAAGACATAATGTTGTTGCAGATTTTCTATCTCATCTAACCCATTTTGTAGATAAGGAGTTTATTGATTAATCCTTTCTAAATGAGTACCTTTTTATTATCTCAATAAAGACACCATGGTTTTCTGTTGAAATATTGTAACTTCGAAGAATATTCTTTATGTATCTTTTGTGGTCCCTGATGGTCCAACCGGGAGAACCATTTGTATTTCATTGTACCCCGATGCTCCTAATCAGAAGAACTAATAAGAGTCATGAGGTAGTCCCATCAAATTGTAAAGGTGGGTCATCAGCACCCCAGTGTGGTTACTTGAGCCTACATGTGTAACTCGAGCCTACATGAGTTAACTTAAGCCGACATGTTAATTGAGTAAACTTTAAGTGAACGGATGAATATAAATAGAGGTGTAGTGCTCCTCACTTGAGACACACACACTAACTTGGAATAGCGCACTTGTGGAGGAGAGGAGTTGCTGGAGAAGGAGGAGAATCATGTTTTTGATCTCCTTGTTGGTTTTACCTTTTTCCCTTTTTTGGGGCATCTATATTGAGGAATCTTTTACTGGGTTTTTCCCTTTAGGGTTTTCCCAGGATAAATCTGTGTTGTTCTTGTGATACTGTTTCTTTCAGTGATCCTGTTTTATATGCTTTTATTATGAAAAATGAAATGATATACTGATGTCTTAATTAAGCATATGAAAATTTAACATGGTATCAGAGCTAACCTGAATAGGGCAGCTTTCACAAGTTACAGAATCTAGGGCTTCTTATTTTTTGGTTCTCTCTCCACAATCAATCAGCAAAAGAAGGCTAGGATGACTCTCCTTTGAAGGGTGCATCGTTCTGTCGAAGCGGAATTCGATTCCGAGCATTTTCAATTTTCGATGTGGAAATTAGGGCTTTCTACAGAAAAAGAATTTTTGAGTGAGACAAGCATAGGATTTTTCTCCTCATCAAAACTGAAGTTTAGAGACCTGGATCAATATTTTTGGTTGGGTGAATCTCCGGGAAAGTCAAACCCTAGTTTGACCCCGAGCTAGAAAAACCCTAAATACTAAAACTGCTACGTTTTGGCACATTTGCTATATTCCGAGATTGGCAAAGGATCAGGAGCTGAAAATTGCAGGGGCCAAAGATAAAATCCTGATGAACATTGTGTCCAAAATTCATCCTCATATTCTTTGTATTCCAGGAGACATGTTCTCTCCAAGTTAGGGTTCCAGCCTCTTCCAGAATTCATCCCTAAACAGGACACCTGGGGAGAATTGCAATATATTAGGCTACAGAGGTCCAAATGGAATTCCTGAAGATTCTCCAAAAAGGGCATGGACTATAATTTCGGTGGTCAGAATATCAGACTCAGAAGATGAACCAGTGACACGTGGCATGCTGTACAACTTCGCTGTTCTGAACAGTCGTGTAACAGGTCACCTTGGGAAAAGGATCATAAATCCCAAACGGTGAAACCAATTCTGATGAAACCTATGGTGGTGGATCAGGGACATGCGAGGTTACCTTAGTACAAAATTTCAGACATATAGGAGTATAAATTTCGGATATATCACAGAAATAGTAACATGAATTTCTGCAGAAGAGTTTGGAAAATTAAGGCTTCCTGTTCCGGGAGTTTCCCTCCACTGTTTTCAGAAATGGAGTACATTGGACAGCTCCATTTGAAGAGATCTATCTGTCTATCCAATCAGATCTGAAATATTCCAAGTTTTAAAATTAGGGTTTCTGTGACAAACCCTAGATCATCCAACTCCAGAACCAGAACAGACACTTCAAATCGGTAAGATCTAATCCTTTGCTATGTTCATTTGAGGTTCTCATTTCAAAGTGATCTATCACATCAGCTTGATGATAAGCTTGGTGAAGTTGCCAACTTCCAAGCCTAGAAGTATATGATCTCTCTGAAGAAAATAGATTGGACACCTACATGAGCATAGAGGTTCTAGTTTCAGAGGGAGATGAGGCTAGAAGCCTTTCACAAGAAGAACTTGGTCAAAGCCCAGAAGATTATTGATGATTCAGTCTCAAATCAACTTGTTCTACAAGTATCTTCCCTAAAGACATCGATGAGGTTTTATTCCTTGACCAAGCTATTTGAAGGGAAGAACATAGATCGAAATATGACCTTAAGAAACCAACTGAAGAAGAAGTGAAGAATGCAGAAGTGGTGATGGCCACCTTGAATGGCCTCCCAGGATCATGGAATTCATTCATTCAAGGAATGTGTTCCAAAAGGAATTGATTACTTTCAGCAGACTTTGGGAAGAAGAATAATCTCGTCTCTGAAGATCAAGCTCTCATCTTCCAAAGAAGATCCCCCAATCAATGAGGAATATGAAGATTCAACTCTTGAAGAACTTCTTATCCACCTCAGCATTTGGATAAGAAACGATGCTATCATGAATGAAGAAGACGATAAAGTTGAAGACTCAAGAAGGAATATACCCATGAAACAAATAAAGATAAGTATTCAATTGTCATTTCATGATATTTTTTTGTTATACATTTGATTATATTCAGTGATGTGTTATGCATGATAGATTGTTTGCATTAATGACTGTATACTACTAATATGCATGTGATGGGTAAGTAGCTCATGGTGCTATACAACTCTCCATTGCTACTTATCAAACCTCTTCACTGACATATTGGATTAAAGCACAATCTCAATAATGTCATGGTAGAGATGGAAGGCATCTAGAAAGTTTATGTGAGATATGGATGAATGCTGTATTAACTAAATAGTTGCATGATGCATAAGAATTTGTCGTTATACATATGTTTTATGAAATATCTCTAACCATGAAACTGGTACATTTGAATTGTAGGAAAGGTCATGAACAACCTCCTACAAGAAAACAAGGATGAGACTTGTTCTGAAGAACAAGTCATGACAATTCAAGATTCACTCCAATAAACATGAATCTGAAGCTCCCAGGGTCAGAGACACCATGACGGAAGAAAGAGCTTCATAGAATGGTAGATCCACCTTGAAGGATGAAGACCACCATGGGTACAAGAGATAACTCAAGATGAAGAAAAGAATGCTATAAAAGAAGCTATGATCAAAGAATAATAGTTGATAATGGGGAATGATGTATACGATATGATGGAACAAGTGTACAAAGCGAGGTTTGTGATTCTCCCTAGAAAGAATAGACTCTATTGAACATTATATATCAAGCATAGAACCACCTATACAGAATGAAGAGGGAATATGATACTCCACTTCAGGGGGAGTGACTACAGAAAATTATATCTGAGTTCGACATGGTACGACATGATGGATAGCTTTGTGATGGATTGAGACTTTACCAAGAGTAAAGTGGGTTCCAACCTTCAAGGTTGAATGCAGAAGACTAGGATATGTTGATGACCTGAGAAGACAAATTCATAGAAGATGTTGTGATACTAGAATGATGTTTGGGATATAGTGCTCAAACTGAAAAGCAAGAATGTGGTATCTTACAAATGGATTTGCAAGATAAGATATGTTGCTGATAGAAGTAAGGTAAGAGTTGTGGCTAGAAGTTTCTATTAGTAAGAGGGAATTAATTCTGAAGAGACACTTACTCCAGGTAGCAAGGTACACTTCCTTCAAAACTATCATGGTATTTTCTTCCATGATGAAGTAAAGACAAGCCTTCCTTAATGGTATGATTGAGGAAGAGTCTTACATCGAATATTCATGAGGATTTGAAGCC
>LPNX010998024.1:12780-25752 GCA_001517045.1 Pseudotsuga menziesii | reverse complement strand
TGTGATACTGTTTCTTTCAGTGATCCTGTTTTATATGCTTTTATTATGAAAAATGAAATGATATACTGATGTCTTAGTTAAGCATATGAAAATTTAACATTTTCTGACATAGAAAACTACCTAACCACTTGGAAAATTCCAAAACACTTTAGCTATTAAGAATGTTGTAAGATCATCAGGAAAAGTGCAACTTATGCTTGGATCAAGGGATATTTGTTCAAGAAAGGACCATATCAAATATTGAAGATGTGTATAAGGGAATATGAGGTGCATGACATTCTCCATGCATGTCATAATGAACATTTTGGAGGACACTATGCAAGAAAAATAACAACTTACAAAATCCTACAAAAAGGTTACTATTAACCTACACTGCATAAAGATGTTGAACAATATATTTCATGTTGTGATTAATGCAACATAATGGGGAAAACTACAAAGAGAAACCAAATACCACTACATTCTCAAGTATCATTTGAACCATTCAATAAATGGGGCATAGATATTGTGGGGCCAATCAATCTTCCCTCCAACTAGAAATATCACATTCTGGTATGTACTGATTACCTAACAAACCTAGCAGAAGTGAAGGCTTTCAGAGTTGTAGATGAAAAAAGTGTAGCAAAGTTATTAATTGAGCATTTTTTTACTATATTTAGAGTACCAAGGGAATTATTTTATGACCAAGGTTCTCAGTTCACTTCAAACATGATTGAAGAGATCATGCAACAAAACACGATCACACATAAGCAATCAACTACATACCATCCCCACTCAAATAAACAAGTAGAGGTAACTAACAAAGAGCTTACAAGGATACTCACAATAATAGTCCAACATTATAGAGGGGACTAGGAAAACATATTGATTGAAGTTGTCTAGGCTTACAACACCACTTGGAAATAACCATAGGGTTCACCCCACATGAATTTATCTATGGAAAGAAAACCATGATACCTATAAAGTTTGAAAAAAAAGACACTCAGAATGGCTACAAATTTAAATATGGAATTGTCATTAGCAAAAAAAGACAGAATACAACATATAAATGCTCTAAATGAATATAGACATGAAGCATTATTTTGTACTGATATGGTTCAACAACAAAGAAAAACATGGAATGAAAGATTCATAAAGACCAAGATTTTCAACAAAGATGATTGGGCACTCTTATATGATTCTAGGTTCAAAGAGTTTAAAGGTAAATTAAGAACAATATGGGATGAACCATATCATATTGACACTTGCTATGAAATTGTTTAGTCAATATCAAACAATAGATGGTGCTCAAGAAACTATCCAAGGTAATGGTCATCACCTGAAGTTATACAAGAATCCCATGTCCAAAAAAGACTTCACAATGCAGTTTGACATGAAACACATCGGTCTGATTGAGGGCACTCATGCCCTCATTCCAATTTAAAATTCCCCATCATTTATCATGAAACAAAAATTAAAAAAACATTAAAAAAAAGAAAAGGAAAAAAGGAAAAAATTCTTAAATGAAAACCCTTAGGAGCATTTAAGATAATCCATTCCTTGAAAATATCATCCAAGGAAAGACTTGGATTTTAATACAAAAGGACAATTTTTTTATTATCTGACTAATATCTTCTTTTGTAGAAATAGAAGACTCAACCATTGCTACATGCACTTCATATTTTCAATGACAACTTTTATATACCCTATACAATAATACGTTTCCAACTATAAGTTAATCTCCAACACAACTATACTAGAATTGAAATTCAACCATCTTTAAAAAACTATCAACCAACACTGAAATCACAATCAAACATCTTCATAGTTACCCAATGCTAAAATTCACAAATATGCATCATCAATCAAAGGCACACAACCCCTTCTATCACTACATTCATTTATTATTCATCTAATAAAATTAATTTATCTAAAGTTTTATTCGTATGTCACTAATCACATCGAAAAATAAGTTGGTGGGGGGGAGGAATTGCAACACATGGAAATTGGAATTATACACAAGTTAGCTGTAGTCATGCACATAAGTGGAAACAAATCCAAAGCATATATAAGTTGCGAATAATTCGTGTATGAGGTAATGAACCTAAGACAACATTACTAGACTTTCAATACTATTTCACTTGATCAACACATTAACCAAATAAGGAGTCTGACATCAAGGAAAATCTCGAGAGGAAAGTGGTGTCAGAAATAGGCCAAGTTGATTAAGAAATGATGGCATTCTTTCATCTACCAAGAACCCAAGTAATTCAAACTTCAAAGAGTTAACTATAAAAATTCATTTTTTGAATGTGAAAATTGACGCTTGAGAAACATCACTAGGGAGAAGGACAACGAATAAGAAGCAGAGCATGAACATATTTTTGTAGGTGCATAGGGAAGAACACATATTGGCATACTAGTAAGGTCACTGGTTGCTTCAACCATTGTATATTTTTCTTCCAAGAATCCTGGACTTAGGTTATGCTAGAAAAAATGAAATTTATTTTATGAATTTATTAAATATAGAAGGTTGGGCGATCAATTTTTGAAAATCTTGACATGAAAACTAGTTTAAAAACACAAAAAAATGATAGCAGGTTGTAAGAAGAGTGGACCCATAGATCATTTCCAGCTATATGCAAACCTATAAGTGTTGAAAATATTTCAATGGGTGGGATGGACAACTTATTTTTCCAACTTGAATGGATTTGAAGATGACATTGCTCTTTAATTTGCTAAAATCTCAAGTCGTTGAAGGAGAATGGGTTTAACATGAATGTAAGAGGGATGCAAATAGTCCTAAATGAGGCAACACTAATTGATAGCATAGGGATTCTAGCAGGAAAACCTTAGGCCAATGAAGGAAAAGAAATGGAAAATCGAGCATTTAAGATGGAATTATTTAAATACCATGGAATATATGAGGAGGGTAAAAATGGAGTAGAAAGAGATACTCTGCCAAACACTTGGAATAAAGTTGTGTCTTTTATCCTTACATATATAACTTGTACAAGAAGGATGAGTATGGTCCATGCTTACCATTTTATATTTTCAAATATGTTAAGAAATCTTTCTCATCAGGTGCTAGAGTAGAATATTACTATCCCCCAATTCTTATTACAATCTTTGGGGGAGATGAGTCTTAAGGTACAGAAAGGGAGGAAGGATGCATTGGCACATCACTACCTCATTAAATTGGTCATATTAAAAAACCTAGAAGATCGATTTCCCTAAATATCTTGGGAGGAATTCATTAATATGAGTAGGAAGGTTATACAAGGACAAGCAAGAACCCCCAAGGTTAAACCTCATGTCACTACAAAAAAGAAAAAAAAAGGTATCTCAAGTTGGGTATTCTACTAAAGAAAGGGATTATAAAAATATCAAACTTGAGGATGAGGATGAATTAATTGCATAAACTCTCATCAATTTTTAAAGGAAGGAAGAATACCTTTATGAATTAAAAAGATAATTAAGAATACTAAGGAAACAATCCCAATATTTCAAAGAACATAGCACATCCATAGATAAATATGAAGCATATCCTATAAGTCATGGTTCAATTCATATAGAAGATGACCTAGATCCCATAGAGACGGGCTTAATTCACATAGAAAGCGAAGTAGATCCTATAGAAGATGAATAATCTCATGTAGGAGAAGAGGACCCTCTGAACCATGATCATGATCTTACCAATAAGGAAGATTCAATACAACAAAAAGAAATGCAGTTACAAAATCTAATGATAGAAATGGACATGGCTAAGCAAGAAATATTAGAATGCAAATAAATGTATCAAGACAAAATTAATGCCGAGAAGACTAACAAAAATGCATTGTCATCTTGAGAAATATCCATACTACAAGAAAATATCAAAATATTAAAGATGCAACCCTTAAATAATAAAAGGTGTATTGAAGAAGAAAATAAGGCAATAAATGAAGAATCATACAATCACAAAATAAAATTATTAGAAAGGCCTTAGATGATGGATGGATTCGAAGGTACCATGGCCAGAATGATAAAAATATTCACTGATATGATGAGTTGGAGACCTCCTTCTAGAGTTTACAAAACATTTTTAAAAGAGAAAAGGCACCATTTTTAGTTGGATAGACTGAAGAACCAACTGCCATGTGAAATTGGTACATTGGAAGACTTCATGGGTTCTTGCTAGCAAATTAGATACAAAGAGAAGGACATATTGAGTGATTTTTACATGTATGATTACGTGTTGTTACATCCCCACAAAATGGCCCCCAATACCATAGGTAGGAGATGCACAACTAAGAGCATTATGTTCTTGGCTACACAATGAGCTCGAGAGGGAACAAGAAATGTCAATCTATCATGCAGAGGAATGAGGCAATGAATTATAGAGAAAAGATGAGGATAGAAATCCTGAGGAGGTTATTAAAGATCATAAAACTCTATGTGCAGATAAAGAACTGATATCAATCTTAGAAGAGAATCAAATAGAGGTTGTAGCCCACTTTGAAGAAGTGGTTAGGGAATAGAATGAAGGGGTTGTTGATGAATCCCATGATAGGTGGAAGATACTATCACCTAAGATAAAACATATGGAGCCACACTCCCTTGTGGGATTGCAAAAAACCCTAGTTAGAGTTCAATTGTACAAAAAACATCTGTAGAAGAAGAAAATAGGATAGATTGGACCAACATTCACTCCTGCTCTATTTATTCGCCTCATCGTGGGATATAATATGAATGAAAATGAAGAAATGAGAAATCGGAAATAAGGGGAGAACACTACAGGTTACTACAATTAGCGAGATTCCAGTAGGATCATTGCATATGATGGAAGAGAAGTATATGCAAAACATTTAGGGCCTTCAGTTCCAAGAGATTGACAAGCATCCTTACAATCTTGCAGTTGGGGGGAGTGATGATCCTCATTTTTGGTACGTTGATTGGCCATCTTTAGACCATGTTATTTCTACCCATTCATGTACCCGAGAAAATAAGTCATAGAAGGATACCTCTTCCTCATATTTCCTTAATAAAGCATTTGCCACATCATTATATTTTTCGTTTTTGTAGATGTTATCATAATCATATCCAAGCACATTGATGATCCATTTATATTTCTCTAGGAATGAAAATCTTTGTTCCAAAAAATACTTCAAGCTGTGGTGATATATGAGAAACAATTCCCTAACATATGATGTCTCCATGTGTTTACTGCATGGAGGATGGCCATAATTTCTTCCTTTTAGGTAAACTTGTCCGAATCCTTATGACCCCATTTCTTGCTAGTGAATGCCAAGGACCATCCATATTACCTTAAGATTGCACCCAAACATTTTCTAGAAGCATCACATTCCAATACAAAGGTATTAGTAAAATATGACATGGTTAATACTTGAGTGGTGCACATGACATGATTTAAAACTACAAAGTCTTTTTTCTATTGCTTCATTCCATGCAAAGGCATAAACATTACGACACATGCACACATTCCTTTCTTTCTCTAACACCATGAATATCATTGGGGATGAATATGGTCTAATGCTATGAAGAATGACTCCCACTTATAATATCTATTGAGTGATCCTTCCAATTTCATTCTTTTGTACAAATGGGTGCCTATATGGCTATAGATTTGGTGGTTGACTTCCCAAAATCAAGGGTATATCATGATTATGGTTGCCTCTATATGGGGGTAAACCCTTTGGTGTCTCAAAAACTTGCTAATGTTTGTCCAAAACGTTTTGGGAGTTAATATTTATTTTTAGTGTGGTGTTTTCTAGATCTTGTATGGCATGGAGGTGAGAAATAATTCTGGAGTGTTCTTTCTTCAATAATTTTTCTATTTGATGAAAACTTATGATTTTAGAGGATCTTGGTTGGAGCCCTGTTGAGAGTGTGAGTACGAGAGTCTTGGATAAAGATCAAGTGTAATTACTTAAAGTCAAAAGCAATTAGCCCCAATGTGCATATCTATTATGCCCCTAAAACTATATCATAAGCACCCATATCGATGGCCAACATATGAGTTTTGAGATGATAATCACCCAATTAGAAACTGACATTTTCATAACACCCCCCACATTCATCATCCCACCATTGGATATCATAATTTGAAAGTTGGGAACTGAGTGGACATAAGAGTGGAGTTCTTCAACCACTCATCGGTGATCAAAATTGTGGATGCTACCACTATCAATCAATACTACCACTTTGTGGTGCTTGATGTGACCCATCGGTTGTAAGGTTTGCGGGGATGAAATATCAGAGAAAGCATGAAGAGAGATGAGTGGTTCTTTTAAATGGACTTTAGTTTCCACTTCTTCCCACATGAAATAATTTTGGTAAACAATATTCAACTTAATGGTATCTTCCATAATGATGTATTTGTAATGGGTAGGAGTAGTCACATCAATTTGAAATGACTTATGTTCTTTGCATTTGGTATGTCGCACGATTAGTGGTTACATACAAATAAGATTTGGTCACAATTGGTGGTTACATAAATGAACCCTAATATCTATCCTATTGATGGAGGCTTTATATTACATTAACAATCCTATGACGACCTAAGTGAAATCTTATTAATATATGAATGAAGTGATATATCATTTGCAATACATATATTATTTCAATGGTGATAAAGGTTTGTCACGAAATTTGAAAAGGTGGTGAGATGGATATAATTGCATGCATTAATGCTTTGATTTCATATTGGTAAGGGATAATTTGGCACCATGACCAAGAAATATGATTTTTTCATTTATGAGCTACCAATTTTGATCTACGTTGTAAAATGTGGTTCTTGTATCAGATGACATAACTCATACATTTAGCATAGTTGTGATATTTTGATTGGTTGATGAACACTGTGTTATGGAAAGTGTGATAAATAGGGATTTGAGTACTTAACTCTGCATTGAATGCACCAGTACACAAGGTGTTAATGAAATATTCTTAGGTTTTGACCTAGTTTATAGGTTTTTTTAACCATTTGTTTGAGTTTTTGTTCTCCCACGGCCCGTGGTTTGCATCTAGAGAATTACCAACCATTTTTCTGCTACTCAAAGAAAATTTTTGAAGGCACCGAAAGGTATGTAGACTAACAATAAAATATATATCAAATAATGAATTTTCATGATAGTTTATTTTGGCTCTACTTGACTATTATCATTCTTACAATTCTCCCCTTCCTTGTTTCCTCAAATGAGAGTTGCTTGAAATATAAATGGTTTGGTTTCAACTTGATGGTATTTGTAGAGTCAAAATGGTGATCAATGCCTGTGTAAAAAAAATATCAGTCATAGTCATTGTTTGGCCTTAGAAAGTGTCATTGTTTGAGTTACTTATTCATGAATGAGTCTATATAGACCCTCCCATGCTCTTATTGTTTATCTTATTTCATATACATTACTAGTTTGAGAACCTCAGTTCGAAGGATGAAGTTTGAAAATACTAAAACATTTCCAATTGTTTTCATTCTCAAGTTGGTTTGATTATTTTGGTTGGGGTTGAAGACACCGGTCTCAATTTTTTTTGAAGTTTTAATTGCCATGAACCACTCATATTCAAGTTCATTATTTATTTTAAAGTCTGGGTCTTGAACCCATAACCATGCATTGTAAGTTATTTTTTTTGCTAGGGTTTTTGTGTGCATGCACTTTGATTGCCAACTGGGCATTGGAACCACTTTGAAAACCCTCATGTGTAACCAACCTCTCATATTACAAGTCATCACCAGTTTGAGTAAGATTGATGAGATAAATATGATTTGAACTTGATCTACAAAAAGGATGTTCAACCCATTCATATTGCAAAGCTTAAGCTTTGCACACTTCTTGCAAATTTGGCCATACTTCTTGAAATAAATTGATGCTCGTTGTTTATTTTAAAGTTAAGGTCTTGAACCCATAACCATGCACTGAAAACAATTTTTTTTGCTAGGGTTTTTGTGTGCATGCACTTTAATTTCCAACTGGGCTTTGGCACCACTTTGAAAACTTAGATGTTTAGCCAACCTCTCATATTACCAATTATCACTAGTTTGAGTAAGCTTGATGAAATAAAGAGGATTTGAACTTGTGCTACAGTAAGGATTTTTAACCCATTCACATGGAAAAGCTCAAGATTTTCACGCTTCTTTCAAATTTGGCCATACTTCTTGAATTACACTGATGCTAAATAATCGTTCGAATCATTTGCATAATTGATTTGCTACGGTTTTGAGGAAATTTATATCTTAGTTATGCATCATTGAGTTTTATCCATGAACTTGGAATGATCAAAGTGTTATGTAGAACTTTTGAATCCATAATGGTCATTATGCATTCCATACTTTGACTACTTTTAATTCACAATTAAGAGAAGGTTATTTTGAATAACAAACCCTTCGGAATTTTATGGACTATTGGCGAAATTGATGAATTTTATGAATGCTGGTACAAATATTAATACTCCTATAACTTTTAATGTCAAATATATATGGCACATGAATTATTTTCATGTCCAATTAATTTGAATTTAATCAAGGATTTACCATGGAAATCATATTGGCATTAGTTTTTCCTATATTGTAGGTATTATCAAAAGAATTAGTATTGATGATTGCATGCACATTTCATATATAGTTGGTATATGAACTCTGAACTGACTGCTTTGGGATTAAAATATATCAGTTATATTCTATATCCTCATAGTCACAGTGATATTGTTGCATGGTTTTTAACAACACTTCATGATCATTTGTTCATATGAATATGGAGTTTGGTTTGGTTTTGTTTTGCAAAATTGAAGTGATAATTCTGCCACCTTACTACTGATATGACAAAATAAATAAAGGGATAATGACAAATATTTATGTGTTAATTAATGACGAGTCTCATGACACAAGTTATGTGTCTTATGTCGACCATGAAGATACATTGGCTCATAAATTGTCAGTGAATGAACTTGTGTAATTGATTTTATATGACTGTGTGGAAATGTCAGATCCATGGTTGAAGCTGACAGTGACTGATTGTCATACTAAATGGAAATTGGTTGGGATGATTGGATGTTTTTTGTATAGTTTGATACTATGGGATTGTTTGAACATGTACCATTACTCATTCACCTCACTTTCTCTCACCATTTTGTCCACTCAATTCCCCTCACATTTATGGTGATCGCTCTTCCCATTGTAAAAAACAAAGTTGATAATGTTGAATGTTTTCAATTTTGAAAAATAATTATTTTAAGAATAATGCGATCTCCCAAATTCCCTTAATCCCTTATAATTTGATTGCATGTGATGATTAACTATCTTGGTACAACGCCATTAATAGACTTTTTTAATTGCAAATTTATTTGATATCTTTTTCCACTTTTGAGTACTTGTACTGATATTGCTTTACATCATTATAGATGAATTTATTTAGCAAGGGAGGCAATAGAGGAAATAGAGGCAACATAGGTGATAGAGATAACTGGGGTAGATTCCACCAACCTCTTTATCAAGGAGGAGTAAATAAAATACTAAGGTTTTCAATCAACTTTTATGTTGATTCAGAGTAGTTTAACCCACTTCTCCAAATTGGATTCTTAAATTTGGCTAGCCAAGGCCATATCCTAGCTGCCAAACCTTATCTCATACCTCTTTCTTATTCTCATAAGGGATTCCTTGGTACTCCCATGCCTCCACATGTGTCCATGCATCCCAAGCCCTAAAATAATGATGGTTGGAACCAAATTGTGCATAATTAGCCATCTGGTGTTTCTGGATTGCCTTCTCTATCATTGCCTTTGCCTCATCCACCACCTATGTAACATGCACAACAATTAGTTTCGGCATCCTCTCAGGATCAACATTTATAGCCAAATGTCAATTCCAATTCCTCACCCAATCCATCACTGAACATTAAAGGAAAAATGCTCGCATATAGTCTGTCAAGTCCAATTCTTCTGAATCTTCCTCCCATTCAATTACTTCTCACCCTTTCATGCCATTAGGTAATATAGGAGCTAAAAACACCACCCATGTGATGTACAATCAACTAATCAGGGGGAAAGATTAGTGAAACAAAAATGTCAGTCAAGCAAAAAGGAATATTTATAAGGAAGTGGATAAAGACTAATTGCTTCTCACAAGGCATATGGGTTTTGATGTAGTTCATGATGTTTTTATTTAGTATATTTGTACTAATGGATATATTTTGATTATGCTTTAGGGATGACTTAATTTTGGACATGATAATTTTCATTTTGACTTATTAACGAAGCATGATGGTTATGATGAAATATTTTTATTATTTAATATTTATGATTTATGATGGATGTTTGGCTTATCATATGTTTCATTCTTAGGAAATGATAGGTGGATGTTGGGGAATAATAAAGGATCGAAAGGGTTCCCACCTACTATTATATATTATATTCCTTTATCATGTATTATTTAGATAAACTTTCCTTATTTCATTAATATAACTTAACTAAAAGCCATAACTAAAAGGTAGTTTTACACTACCTTAACTTCTTTTCAAAATCTAAAAGGGAGGCATAAGGAGAAAGAAGGAAAGAGGAAAATTGAGAAAATTAACTATGATAAAAGGTTTTCTCTTATACAAAGTGATATTTAATCTTATATTCTTTCATTTATGAGTCTTCTTAGAGCTAAGTTTTTCTTGTTGAAATCAAGAATAACGTTGAAGGTGGCAAAAAGTATCAAAGTGCATCATCTCTATTTATGCCTTGAAGGTTGTTCACTTGTTTTGAGAGTTTGTTTGATTTTATTAGTTTATGAACTGGTTTTCAGTGCTAATAAGAATGATTTTTGTAGAGTAAATATTGTGACATCTTTATGCATGAATGGTCCAATGAAGTCTTCCTTGATTTATTCTTTTGTAAACCAAAAATATTAGCGTGATGCATCAATCCACCGTAGATTTCTAGGAATTGTTATGGTCCTTACCCTTGTAGGGATATGAAAATAATTTTTCAATTGTAAACTTAGAAAGAAATCAATAAAAGTTGTTGTTGATTATCTCTCATTTTGGTATGATTTTTGATCTATTATCAAGTCTTTTCTCTGTTTTACTTCAATCACTTTTTATTTATGAAAAATCTATTTATAATAGTACTAAATATTTTATTTATTTTTTCCTTTTAGTATAACATAAATATCCATAACTTTATATTTTCTTTTGTATAAAATCCTTGCACATTTTTCTTTTATTGTAAAGAATAGGATTTAAATCGGGGTAACTCCCCCGCCTATTNAGTATAACATAAATATCCATAACTTTATATTTTCTTTTGTATAAAATCCTTGCACATTTTTCTTTTATTGTAAAGAATAGGATTTAAATCGGGGTAACTACCCCGCCTATTCTGCATTATCTTGACAAAATTTGAAAATGTTGGTATAAATACCTCCATTACTTTCATCAACATTTATTTGGAGACCATACTAGGGAGTTCATCTCTCCTAGTTTTTTGTATTTTTGTAAAGGATTTCTCTCTCATTTTGAGATTTTCATGACTTTGCCTCAGTGTGTGCAATGAAATATCAAATTTAGTCTAGAAGATCAAACCAATATCACTTCTCGTTTATTTGATCTTATGCTTGATATTGCAAGATTTGCTCAAGAACTTGAAAATTGTTGAGAAGTAATTCACCAGGAAATTGATCGTGAAGAACAAAGAGAAAGGGATGCTAGGTAGGCCATTAATCTTCAACCTGCATAATAAATTTTCATGTCCAGTAATCAACAACACTCTTCTAAAAAAATAGCCCAATCTCCTGAATTTGATCATTTTATAGAAATTGGTAGAAGAAAATAAATATTACAATATCTTCAATATGATCTTAGAAGAAAATTTCCTGATTCCTCATATTCTACAACAATAGCTTCTTTCCCTTTTACTCCATTCAATATTAATTCCTCTGGAAGCAGTGGTAGTTCCATGGGTGCGATTTCATCTCAGTCCTCATCTTCTTCCTTAATTGGAAGCATGTACAATCATAATAACATTGTTGCATCTA
This sequence comes from Pseudotsuga menziesii, assembly GCA_001517045.1. NCBI lineage: Eukaryota > Viridiplantae > Streptophyta > Pinopsida > Pinales > Pinaceae > Pseudotsuga > Pseudotsuga menziesii. The sequence goes on along the minus strand of LPNX010998024.1, from coordinate 13,763 downwards.
CTACAAATATTGCCAAATTTATTAAGCAATTTGGGTTATTCAAATGTAAAGAGGATATTGATACTACCCCTTGGCATGTATCTTCCCCTTTAAATATTCCTCCCGCTACAACTCCCTTACCCAAATTCAAAAGTCATTTTCCTATTTTTTTGGGAAATGGCATTGTTTTAGTTAATGAACATTTAACTTCCCTTTCCAATGCTTGTCATAACATAGGTGCTAATGACGCAAAAACGTGTATGCATTTATTTGTTAATTATTTAGAAAATCAAGCGACAAAAACTTTCTTTGACTTTCCTCCAAAGATATTCTTGTTATGATTATTATAATCCTCCCTTGTCCATTTATAGTCTATTGATTATTTTGTCTAGCATAGGGAGACATATTTACTTTACTAGAGTATGGGGAACACATATAGAGGTTAGCTTCCACTTACTGCATGTTCATGCATGAGTTTAAGTTCCTATGATAAAATTCCCTACATTTTAGGAGCCACTATGAGTGCCACCAACAACCTCCATCAATTGGTTGTGGTAGGTAACCAGTTATGCTGAGTTTATCTTCAATTACATTCTGTTAGGATTATTAATCCTCCCTTGTCCAATTTGGTCATATGTCTAAATTAGGAGTCATGTCTAAATCGGGAGTCCATCTAGTCTATTTATAGTCATTAGCACCATTGGGTAAACTTGACCTAATTGGGGCACATGTTTCAGTTACTACAGTGTGGGGAACACTAATTGAGGCTCACTGCCACTTAATGCACTTGATTGCATAAGTTTAGGAGCCTCCTAGATCAATCCCTACAATTTAGGAAGCCACTGGGAGTGCCGAAACCAACCAAGGTCAGTTCACTTCAGTTAATGACTAGTCAAGCTAAGTTAGGAGTTAGTTACATTCAGTTCAAGTCCTCCACATTCAGTTAGCACTAGGTTTACTTGACTGCACACATGTGGGGTGCATTTCTCACCTACCACAATCAA
>LPNX010998024.1:0-12491 GCA_001517045.1 Pseudotsuga menziesii | reverse complement strand
TGAGACAAGGTCTCTGTCGGGTGTCTATTGGACTCGGTAAAGAGTGTTTTAGTAAGATTAACTGGCTGAATAAAAGTGATGGAGATTTTGGAACAATAGCAACGGGTCTTTCTCCTAGATTGCGCTGCCTCATTAGATCTATTGAAGACCCGAAGGAACTCTGGACAAGATTGGACAGAACCTTTGGAATGATTTATGAGGATCATAATAGCACTTTGGAGAGAACATCCAGCACCATAAGCATCCTTGATCCAAAAATCTTAGCCTCCACTCTCTCTGATGAAGTTGTTCAAGATAAAGAATATGATATTGAAGAAAAATTATGCTGCACTTCCATGCAAACATTCACCGGTGATTTTCCTTTAAATTCTGTGCAAAATTTACCAGTAATTGCTTCCGAAAGTGAAGAGAAATTTGATTTTTCTCCCTCTAATGTTGCTGCTAGTGTGAAAATATGTGATACCTTGGATATTTTGGAAGAAATATCAGATTACCAGAGTGATCCATTCGCTCCCCATGATCTAGTTTTTCCAGCAAATTCCTGCAGGATTGCATGCACCAAAATTCAGAATTTTGAAGAAGAAGAAAGCTGTGCATCGACCGTCTCGGTTAACCATTTATTTGAATCTGATATTAACCTTATTGGATATGATATGATCTTATTTAGATCTGATATGATATTTCTTGGTTTAATATATCAAATTCATAATCTTTCAGTATTGCTTGTAGCTGTTCTCATCAACGGTGTGAAGAAACAAGTACCGCGAGTCTCCTACAAAACTGCTGCTGGGGATTTGATTCCATCTCACAGTTTTGGATCTATTTTGAACCTATTTAGATCTGATTTACTTTCTGATCTGATATTATTTGGTTCATATTTTAAAATCCAAAAGCATTCAGTCATGCTTGTAGCTGATCTCACCAATTCTGGTGTGAAAAATCAAGTACCGCACTTTCTCTTCAAAACTGCTGATGGGGATTTGGTGTTAGTTTCCTCATATGAGGTTGCTGATATTTTATTATGTGATTCATTATCTATTTTAGAAGCTATATCAGACTATGGAGCTCAAGAATTTGCTCTCAACAGTCCCAGTGCTTCTCTACCATTGATCACATGCTCATCTTCTCATAAAACTAGTAAAGAGGAAGATTTTCTGCATCCGCCTGGACACCTGCTACTAACACTCGGGGCTATTCTTACCACTCATGGTTTTCTGTTCATGGCTGCAACATATCAATTTCTTGAGTGTTCCTCACATTCTCTGAATTCTCAAGAACCTTTTCTCACTTTTCAGTTGACTTCAGTTGCTCTACATGGGTCCAGTCTTCATCCAACAGCTGTCTATATTTCTGATTTAGTTGAGCATATCATTCTTCTTCCAAAGAGGAAGATTCCTCCAGACATAATGATGGAGAGGTTCACATGCCAGGCCCCAGGATACCTATGCACAGAAGAACCAGATTGATCCTGATTCTACCTGCTTAATTAGAAGGGGTTTTTTTTTCCCATGTGGTTTTTCCCCAGCACCTTGTTTTTGAGCAGTTATCTTACTTTACTTGATGTAATGGGTGACCTATGGTCTTAGTTACCAGGGCCCACAAATTGTCCAAGTTAGCACTCAGGGGGGGTGTTAGGATTATTAATCCTCCCTTGTCCAATTTGGTCATATGTCTAAATCAGGAGTCATGTCTAAATCGGGAGTCCATCCAGTCTATTTATAGTCATTAGCACCATTGGGTAAACTTGACCTAATTGGGGCACATGTTTCAGTTACTAAAGTGTGGGGAACACTAATTTAGGCTCACTGCCACTTACTGCACTTGATTGCATAAGTTTAGGAGCCTCCTAGATAAATCCCTACAATTTAGGAAGCCACTGGGAGTGCCGAAACCAACCAAGGTCAGTTCACTTCAGTGAATGACTAGTCAAGCTAAGTTAGGAGTTAGTTACATTCAATTCAAGTCCTCCACATTCAGTTAGCACTAGGTTTACTTGACTGCACACATGTGGGGCGCATTTCTCACCTACCACAGTCAGTTAACCATTAGTCAACACTAAATTAACACTTGAGTTGTATTTTAGAGCTCCGATGAACTCCGGTTATGGTTTAGACAAGGACAGTTAACTACTGGGTCCTTCGATAGTGATTTAGACAAGGTCTTGGTTACCTACAGTCAAGTAGAGTCTAATCAATTCGAACTTCCTCATGTGGATTCGAATTGCTTGTGGCTATTAAAGCCATTGTGCTTCATTATAATTATCGATCTAGTTACTCTTTGATTAATGAAAAGCATTCACAGCTGCAAGCCATTTTTGTACTGTTTCATTCTTCAATAACTGAGTAAATTGTGTGATCTATCATGTGAGTTGTGTGTTTGTCTACAGATCTATGTGCTCAATTAATACATTCAATTAGATCACATTCAGTCATTCTAGCAATAGTTATGCATGGTTGCATGGGGAAGTGGAACCTTTTTCCACCTACCTTGTCATTTTAACTCATTTAACTAGTTTAACTAATTGTCAGACCGATTTAGTTATCACGAGTTACACTAGTGGCTCCCATGCAATGATTTAGGCATTCCTAGTTAGCCAGTCAGTCAGGATTGATTTGGTAGTATAGTGAGGATTTCTCCTCACTGCAGGAGCAGGAATGGCTCCCTTGTGCCTATAGGGCACAAGGGTAGGTTCCTACTCTTTGAAAACAAGAAAAACGAAATGGAAATAGCATAAACAGAATAGTAAAATAAACTAAGCTAATCTAGTGACAAAAAACTAAAACTAGACTAAACTATGAGCTAATAACAGAAAAGAAAGAGGGAGATGAAGCCCTTGTGAACCCCTCTGCAGAAAACGGGTTAGGGTTCCGCCTCCTTGAAACCTGCAACAAACCTCAACTACTACAATGGCAAACCTGCAAACAATGTCAACAATAGAACCTGCAAATAAAAATAACAGTTAGAAAGCAAAAATAATTAGACAAACATGAAAAGAAATGTTATACCACACCTGGGTGGAAATGGGCCACCATGCCCTAGCTCATGGGAGCACCTCTCTCTTGGTTGGGAAGCAATGGCTTGGTGGGATTGAGATGGAGGAGAGGGAATGTGGGTGGTTTGAGAGGCAAAGGTCTCAAAGCATCCATGGGCAGCATAACAATAGGCAAGTGAGGAGTGTTTTGAGAGTGATCCCCCACCCTCCTTTTATAGTTTTTCTGAGGGATTTTAGGGTTTTAAGCCCTTATCAAGGCTTTAGCCCCTTTTTTGGGCCTTTAGCCCCTTCTGCCCTAATTTTAGCCCCTTTTAGGGTTTTAGCCCCTTTTTGAGGGCTTTAGCTCCTAGGGGGCTATTTTGGGCTCTTTTTTGGGGTTTTTAGCCCTTTTCTTCATCCTTGGGATCTTTGGAGGTGTGGGGGTCAAATGGAAGGTCTTATGGAGTGAAATGAGTGTTGTGAGATGGTGTCCTTGGGTGGTGTAGGCCATTGAGAGCTATGTGGGGGATTTTTGGGTTAACAGATTGCCCCCTGATGTGTGAGGGTAGGAGCTCAACATATGGCCGACGAACATCATAGGATTTGCTGTGTAGAGGTGGTGCTTCCAGGGCTGGGGCATGGTGGCTTTTGGTTTTTGTATTAATTTGGTTCCCATCAATGGGTGAGATACAATAAATGTGTGACATGTATATGGACGAGGCAGGCATTCCCATGCTTGTGACAATGTCAAAAGAATCATTTGATCTATGTTCTAAAATACAAGAGTCGATCATATACAACTGATGTTACAATGATGGTTGCCTCTCATGTGAGGCTGAATACAATACTGATTTGGTACATTGGACCCATGGAATTCTCATGGAATGCTACAACTTCATGACTGACGGTCTACTGGATCTTGTACATAGCTGTGTGGACTCGCTGATTGAGAGTCAGAGTCTCTGTGGTACAAGTATGCTGCATCAATCATAAAGGTATATCGAAGCACTGCTGGGGCTTCCGATCACTATCTCCAACGCAAACCAGAAATCACAAGGGACATAACCTGTTTAGGTCCCTTGAGTGGACTCACCAATGTGCTAAAGTTGGGTGACATCCAGGGTTTTCGACCAAGTACTGTGTGGAACAAAACCTGTACGAATCTCAACGGTGCGATGATGGAGTTGAAGTCGAGCATGTGAGAAACAACCACCCCGAGAGGCACTAAGGACTCCTCTCAAGTGGTCCAAGGAACTCATCAATGATGTAAATGAAACCAAGGTATAGGGACCTCTGGGTCTATCCTCTAGAATATTTGTGTTGGCATTGACAGAGGAAGACCTGCCCCTAGTCAAGGAAATGATGTTTCCTTGACCAGGAGCACGAGGGATAACCAAAAGGTGTGAAGCAATCTGTGGACTGACTCACTGAATTGGGGGGGAGGGGAGGGAAGGGAAAAACTGAACAGGGGCAGGGGGGGAGTGGGAGACTCAACCTTCCTTTGTTCAGTGTATGACGATAGGGCGGACCAGGCAGCAAATGAAACTTAACTCATGGGAATGGGATCATAGCTGTAATATCGGGAATGTCACTACAGATGGGAAATACTTGGAGGAGGTGGACACTTTTGATACTGATGGGATCCAAGGAAGACACAGTACAAAGTACTCTGAACAAAGGCGACCTAATGTGGGAATGCTGCCAAACTGTTTTCTGTGGGGTGGTGTCTAGGGACACCATTGTGGTATGATCTCGTGGATTTTTGGCGAGCCCGAGAAGGTAAATGCTCATTGGTGCTTTCAATTTTAGAGAGTCTGAAAGCACAAAGAAGACTCCAGTGGGGGCTCTTTTTCGTTGGTAGTCTCCTGTGCTCGAAAAAGGATAAAAGTATACATAGGAGAGCTCGCCCATCCTGGAGGGGATGAGAGACTTCTTTATCGTTGGTAGTCCAATTAGGCCGGAAAATGTTAAACCTATACTGACTAGATGGTCATTCAAATACTTTTACGAGCATGAACGAAACCAAGTTTGCTCAGCAATCTTTTCTTGTTGAGACGGCTGGAAAAGAGCTTAACGACAATCGGTGGTGAGATTTTTCGTAAAGTGCGGCCCCTTTGCCTAAGAAAGCATGAAAGTATGCAGAGGGGAATGGTCTTGGCTTGAGTGTGCCAAGGAGGTCCTTTTCATGAAATGGTCTACATGGTCCATAAAAGGAGGTAAATGAGATGATGTAGATGCTCTTTCCTATACTTTAGCGAGTCGGAAAGGAAGTAGCTGCGCTTGGTGATCTTTTCATTGTTTTAAGGAGTCAGAAAAGAGCTTAAACGAAACTCCAATGTGGTCAACCGATTGCGGTGGTACGAGCGATGCCCCATGTCAGGACGGTGGACAGAGGTCCAAAGGTCATCCACGTAGTATGGACGGAGCATAAGGCTCTCAAACATACCAATACATGCGTGGGATAGATCGCGATAGAGGCTCGTGAGTCGGTGCGGCAGAGGCATGCAAACCGAGGTGGCTCTCGGACAGAGGTTAGGAGAGCATGTGTGTGTGTTGTAGTGGATGAAATTGACTACATGCGATGTGAGTGCAAGTCCGGGGGCACTTATTTGCCAAATACGTGCAAGAAAAGAAATTGTTTTGTGGACAGTGGTCCAGAGGTCCACGTAAGGTGCGGTAAAAAGAAAAGACAATCTATGTGTTAAAAATACAAAATAAAAGCTAAAATTACATTCCTTAACGGGCGGTGGCCAAATGACACTTCTATGTCAAATACATGGAAGAAAAACAAAGGTTTTTGTGGACGATGGTCCAGATGTCCGCGTAAGGTGTGGTGAAAAAGACAATTATAAATACAAAAATAAAAGTATAGTACAAACCTTAACGGGTGGCAACCCAATCGCTCGCATGAGTTGCGACTGGGAAGTGTGATACGAGTACTGGTCCGTAGACACTTGTATCGTCATGTCATGGCTCGTAAATAGAGGTGACTTGTGGGAAATGGTCCCATATTTGACTAATTAAACATGAGACAATGGTCTCATAAAGAGATAGAGGGAAGAATTCTGAAACTAGTGGCACAAACAGCGTCTCAAACGGAGTCCGTATGGTCCTGTTGTGTTGATCTGAAGAAATTAGATCAAATGGGGCCTATAAAAGGGGAGGGTCCACATGGTGAAGTGTCATTGTCACTGTTCATTGTGGAGTTGGAGAGGTGGGCCCTAATTCTTCATTTGCTGATTTCTCTTGATCCGACCGACGGTTTCGTGAGCCGCGACTTGTAGGTAAAAGCTCTCACTGAACCTCTTCACTTTGATGGCCTATTTACTGAATTTGACCACCTTGGGGCTCCCCATGATCTGTTTGGGGTTTCTTGTGCGCCAGGTCACTCATTTCGAAGGGAAAGGTGCACCCTGGGTGCACCTGTTGGGAAATTATGAGCACCCTGGGTGCTCCTTTTGCTCAAAGCTGCGCCCTAGCCTCTTTTGGGTGGTTTTTTGATGGTAGGGATGTTTGACATCAGGGTTTTTGTTTTGTGCAGGATGGTGGAGATCAAATGAAGGGAGAGAGACTATAAGCCAGTTAGAGATGCATCATTGTGTGATGGGGGTGTTAGAGATACACTAGCCCACCGTGGGTTTGTTGAAATTTAGGAGGATTCCACTTATGCGGAGCTTGGGTTCGCTGATGCAAACTCTGATCGGTTTCTGGGATGTTGCTGAGGAGGTATTCCTCTTCCAGGGCCAACATATTTAGATTACGCTGGAGGATGTGTATTTCATTACTGGGCTCCCAATATTGGGAGTAGTTGGTGACCTGGCACCTGTACTGTCTCGGGGGGAGACATTAGAGGATTTATGTGATCGGCACTGTTACGCTATGATGTATGTGCGTGGTTCTTACATCCTGATGTGTGACATCAAGGAGTTGTCCACACGGGCAGTGGGGACTTTACTGTAGTGTATCTTGGGTTCCACAGGGAGCCACAAGATTTCTGGTGGTTAGCTGCAGCTAGTAGAGCATGCCATAGGTGCCACATATTATGCATGGGGTCAGATGTACTTACAGGCTATTCGGCGTTAGCTGAACAAGTTGAAGACTACTGGCACTGGTTTCTACTTTGGCTCCTTCCTATGTGCTTTGTTTTTTGAGAAAGTACCTACACTTCGTCCTCATCGGGCTGTGTAGGACAGTGGTCCACGGGAGTCGAGGATGTATAGGTGGTGCCAAATGATGATTCGTGAGGGTGGCGGTAGAGTGGGCTGCTTCTTCATAGAGGAGTTGTTGGAGCAGTGGCTCTAGCTGCCTGTGGTGATCGAGGAGTACCCATATGTGGGTATGGATTTCTAGGGAGATCCTGAGATGCCCCGACCTCCTAGTTAGGATTGGGGACCAGCTGGTATGTATGCCTTATATTTTTATGTTCTTTGTGCATAGTATAGTTGAGCTGGTTGGTGATTTTCATATTGATGTATGTGGACTGATGGTGTCCTTGCTTGTGTGTGTAGATGTTGGTCCTCACCCGCCGCCTGGGCATTGGAGGCGGGTTGTTACTGTACCTCCTGCAGCGACTTCTGCGGCGGCCCCTTCTGGGAGCTCACGTAGGCGGCAGCGGGATATGGATGGACTGGTACCGTACATGGAGGAGGTAGCTACTGGAGTGTTAGATGTTGGTTGGTAGCACCTGAGTACTAACTTTATTGCTGCTATTCACAATCTTCCTCCCGAGCTGACGGGTGTGATGAGGAAGATGGCTGTGGCTTGCGAGCACTTTTGCTGGACGGTGAGAGGTGGTCTTCTTGCAGAGGATGCATCCTCTTCGGAAGATGATGATGTCGAGTCAGATGATGGGTCTGAGTCGGATTAGCAGCCTTGTGGGGCTGTTCCTAGTGTGATGGTGCACTTAGGGGTTTTTGTGACACTTATTTATATCCTGTTGAGAAAGCATATGTGGCTTCTCATTTTTGTATTGGACATGTTTTGGACATGCGACTGATCAATTTATATTTATAATATTTTTGATGCACGTGGATGCACTTTTATGGTTTTATTATGTGAGTCTTTTTATTATGTTGTGGAATGCAAATGCCTATGTGATGTATTACTACACTATGTGTGTATTTTAGACATGATCATGCATTTATTATGGTTGTATGTTTCCTATATACTGTTATGGATGTGCCAATTTAGAATATCGTTAGCCATTTGATATGCGACATTATTGAGGTTCCTGGGAACATGTGTGAATGTGATGGATTCAAATGTTCTGACCATGTGTTTAGTGTGCAGGTACTTTCTAAAGAGGCAGGGGTTGCAAACTCAGTAGTGATTGTTCAGTTGAGAAACAAGCAGCTGGGAGTCTAAGAAGACATCGAGATGATGAATTCCTAATTGTAGAGCGACGACCAAGAGGCCATTTACACCATCATACTCCACCTGGTTGTTGGTTGTGGTGCCCACGCATATTCCGTCGATGTGGATCAACTCGTGCGATGGGGAGTAGATTACCCATGCAGCCGAGGCAAGGTTCAGGTACCATCTGCTTGCTCCATCTACAAATCCCATATACCGATATGAGGTGTGCTCCATCTGAAGTAATAAGAGGAAATGATACATAAGACTCAATCGAGAAAAATGTGTAAAACAAAAAATGGAAAGACTATAACACAATTTAGAACGCTGTCACTCAAAGGGGTGACGTTAGGGGGAAAGTCGTTTGGACTTTCCCAGGATCAGCGGTCATTCCTTTGTGTGACATGATGAATCCTTGGAGATGGCCCGTGGGGACATAGAAAACACACTTGGATGGGTTCAAGCAGATCCTGCACTGGCGACATCTCATTAGGACTTGTCGCAAGTCATCTATGTGTTGTGTGTGGTTTTGCGACCGCGCAATGAGGTTGTTGAAACAAACCAACATGATGTGCACGAGATCACGAAAGCAGTGCGTCATGGCACGCTGGAAAGTGGCTCTAGCATTTTTGAGGTCAAAGGGCATGACTCGGTAGGCGAATGTGCCCCATGGGGTTGTGAATGCCGTCTTGTAACGGTATTCTTTCCGGATTTGGATTTGTTATATCCAGAAAAACCGTCCATGAAAGAGAAGGCTTCATGTCTAGCGCATGCATCGATGATCTGGTCGATGAATGGGGTGGGGAAGTTGTCTTTGGGACATGCCCCATTAAGATCACAGAAGTTTGTGCAAACGTGAAAGGTACCCTATTTTTGATTCACAGGAATAGGATTAGAAACCCAAGTTGTGTATGCAATGGGATAAATGAAGCCGGCTGTGCGCAGCTTCTCTATCTCGGCTTTCACCGCAACCACTTTGGATGGATGGATGGGCTGTTACTTCTAGCAGACAGGTGCGACATCAAGCCATGTGTCGATGTGGTGTTCCACGATGGATGGATCTAAGCCGGGCATTTCAGTGTATGACTAGGTGAAGATGTCGTAGAATTCTTGGAAGAGAGTGGTGTAGGCATCGACCTCTTCTGGGGAGCGAGATGCCCCCAACATGATTTCTTCAATGATCTCAGACTTGGTTGAGATGTCGATTTTAATGGTTGGTGAAATGTTCCCCATGTTCCCTTCTTCGAAGGCATCGGGTGCTAGGATTGGGTTCTTGAACCAGTCAACCTTCCCATGGATGAAATATTTGGTCTCCACGGAAAACTGGTCGGATTGTGACACAAGCTCTTCCGGGAGGAAGAGTGAGCGATGGTGCATGTCGTCCCATGGGTATTCCGGGGTGGTCAGAGCTTCAAGTATATCCTCATCGTTGTTGAAGCAATGAAGTGACAGGTCTGATGGACTGTCGGTGGAGATGAGTGGGTCGGTGGAACTGGACATCATGTAGATGGACATGGTGTCTGAAGAAGGTGGTGGTGGGTGAACTTCTTTGATCAAGGTGATATCAGACTCAAGGGAATGGTGACGAAGGTCAGCAAGAGCCATTTGAAATTTGGGCAGGTCTTGGAAATGGTGGGGGTAATGTCCATACAAGCTGCAAAAGGCACAAGCATGGTTTGTCCTCAATGCCTTGTTCTTGACTAGTGGCGCGGTTGGGAGTTTAACCACGAGGATGTTTTCATTCGTATCCATGGCATCCAGATGCGCACGGATCACTAGGATTTCAGGGCAATTCTGAGTTGGATGGCCCTGTTGTTTGCAGACGACACAAGGTGGGACTTGTCTTGGTTCTGCGATGGCTTTGGTGTTCTTTCCCCTAGCCCTTTTGGGTTGGGGCGGTGCAGGTGCGGGTGCGGCGGTTGGCTTATGCGGACTGAGTGGGGGGTGATACTCAACCACAATAGGTTGCACCAGAGTTAACACAACCTGGGGCATTGATGGTTGAGCTGGTGGATCTAGATACCACATCGGGATCCCCGAAGTAAAGTTAGGTAGGCTTAAAGTGGCCATGACCGGCTTGCTCATGACACCAGGTGGGGGGAAGAGGAAGGGAATTGTATGGACTGGAGATGAGCCCACATAACTCCCAGCTGGTTTCATGTGGTGGTGAGGTTGTGGTTGCGGCTGCACGTAATGCTGCTGCTGCTGGTGTTGTTGCGGCTGCTGTTGGCATTGTGAATGTGGATGATATTGTGGTTGTGGTTGGGGTTGCGGTTGCAGTTGCTGTTTGGGTGTAGCGGTGCTTGATGAGACCATGCACAAGTACGTAGTTTGCTTTTGTGTCGATGGTGGTGACACCAATGGGAAAGGAGCCCTCATGGTGGGATCAGTAAACAACCCAGGGCCTACATTCAACGGTGGGAAGGCTGGTGTGTTTTCAACCACAGTGTTGGTTATAGGGATGACGTTAGCGTGTGTGGTCGCCCCTTGCGGCTCAATGGTGGTGATGGTAGTATTAATTCTTGCACATGATCTAGGAACTAGGAATCAAAATCATCAAAGAATAATTAACAAATACTCATGAATTAGCAATAATTGGAACCAAAATAGGTTTCCTCTCAGTATCTTTTATAAACAATAAAGGGTTACAATTCCCATGCATGAGCCATAGCTTAACTCAATGAAGAATTCGAATACCTAAGGGACAATTCGAATTCCCATGCATGAGTCTAGCTTAACTGACTCTTTGCCATGCAATACCACTCAGTTAACCACTTGACAAAAACCCTAATTGACTCACCAATCCCTAACTGAAGTTGGAGTGCAATAAATGACTTAATCTCAACTGAAGGAGATCAAACACATGTCATAGCAACCAACCATCAAGTGCTAGTACTGCATGACTCCAATAAACCCTGATGAGGTTAACTGAAGCTGAACTGACCATCCGAAGTTGGTGAAGGTGCCTTGTTCACTCCAGTTCATTAAATAATAATAAAATAATCATTTAATAATATATTTAATGAATGTAGGCACCTTAACTGACTGTAACTGATTGGTTGAACTGAAAGTAACCACCAGTTAGCAAATAGGTGCATTAATGTCACACAGATCACCCCTGGAGTGCTCCAGTTAGCCTCCTTAACTGTAGGGAAGGCTAAGTTAGCCTCCTTGACTATAGGTAGGCATGGGTATGACTGGGATGATGGCAATTAATGCTCCACTGATGTCAATTAAACTTAGGATAGTGGTTTAACTAGGCCAATTTGACTGAAAGAGTGTGTATGATGGTAGATGTCTCCAACACCCCCCCTTAAGCTATACTCAGGAAGAGTTAGGAAACATAGATGCATAAAATGCTAGGGCCCTGGAAACTAAGGCCATAGGTCACCATGTACAATAAAGAAACTGAAACAATGCTTAAAACAAACTAAGTGAGGAAAAGAGGGAAAACCCAGTGGGAACAAAACCCCCCCTCAAGCTGAACACTGAAAGTAGTTTGGATCACCCTGATGAACTCACCCCCAACAGTGAACGGAGGTAAGTGAACTTCTTTTCTGAAAAGCTCTTGGTGAAGATGTCTGCAATCTGCTCATCAGTCGGGCAGTATTGCAGAATGATGGTCCTGTCATGCACTAGCTCCCTGATGTAGTGCATGTGAATCTCTACATGTTTGGTCCTCTGCCTGGTAACTGGATCCGTGGATATCTTAATAGCACTCTGGTTGTCACAGAAGAGAACAGTGGACAAAGTACTACCAAGATCAAACTCTGAAAGAATGCCTTGCAATCAAACTGCTTGGATGCAAGCATTCACCGCTCCTTGATACTCGGCCTCTGCTGAAGATAATGCTATGGCAGCCTAATTTTTGCTTGACCAGCAAATAGGGCCACCACCAAACATGAATACATATCCAGAAGTTGACTTCCGATCAATAGAATCACCCGCCCAATCGGAATCTGTGTATCCAACCAGCTCTAGCTCGGAATCTGCAGCATAGTGAATGCCGTAGGTCCTGGTTCCCTGAATGTAATGGAGGATCTGCTTGGATGCCTTCCAATGAATATCATGAGGCTGCTGCATGTATATTGATACAGCATTCATGGCATAACAAATATCAGGCCTAGAATGTGTCAAGTACAACAAGCTACCAATTAGCTGTCGATAG
>LPNX010998016.1:406844-521280 GCA_001517045.1 Pseudotsuga menziesii | reverse complement strand
CCTCAGATATAGCTTTGTATATGACATTATTATGTATTGGTTTCAGGTACTCCTTCTGCTCCACTGGACTTCTGAGTTTCTCCAGAGTTAGTATTATAATGAATTTCGGCCATCGTTCCTCTCTGACCTCACACATTAGGGGGCATCTATTATACAGCTGATTGGCACCTCTCCGTCCGAGTGCTGACATCCCTCAGGTCGGCACACAAAAGGACACTTATGGATTGAGGTTTGCCTAGTTTCATTATACCTTGGTTGATGATGAAATACATTACCTATATGCCCAGCTGGTTACTTTGCTATTTTGAGATTTTGAGTGCATGCGCGACTATCTCTATTGACATCTCGCGCATATGCGCGAGTATTATGTTCAGCAGGTCGCGCATACATCTATGCGCGGGTTGCTCTTGTACAGAGTCGCGCATGATGCGCGGGTTGCCTTACTACAGACCCGCGCATATATTCCTCAAAATTAGTTTTTAAAAACGCGCGTTAATGGGAGATTAGTTGTTTCATTTACCTTAATCCCATTAACTGCTACAACCTCCCTAACCTTCGAGAACTGCCTCATTTCCTTCAGATAAATAGAGGCCGTGGGGAGGGTTTTAGATGCATACTTGGAGAGCAAAGTTATGCTGGTGGATTTTCTACAGAACCTTTGGAGCAGAGAAACTCAGAGTCCTTTGGTGACAGAGGAGTCCCTTGTTCAGACATTGGGTTGTAACCTAAACTCCCTCTATTATTGTTAATAAAGCAGATTACTTCTTCCATATTGTGTTTCATGTGTTGTGGCTTGGTAAATGTTTATATTTCATTATAATATGTGATTTGCCTAACCTGCATCTTTATGTATGAATCATACTGTATATTGGAAGAATCTTTGTTAACAGGTTGAAGGAGGAATTATCATGGAGATTGTATAAGTGAAGCAAAGAGGAAGGAGTTAGCTTGGATCAACCTTCGTTTATTACAAGTAAGTTCCTGCTACTTCCCTATTTCCTATTTGTGCTTTTATAATCAAATTGTCTGCAAGGTCATAGTATGTTGGTAACCCCCAGACCTAGGTTATTAGGTGAATTATCCATTACAACAGTGACGTTTGCATTGTGTATATAATGTCTGGTAGTTGTTGGCTTGCAGGATGACCAACTTACGTAACACGAGGGATGGTCAATTATCAAGTTGTTTAACACGATAGATGTTAATATTTTAGTTTGCAATACAGAGCAACAAATTTCAATCTCAGATTATGTGGAGGATATTTCTAGTAAAAGAAAGGTTTTAATTTGTTAGATAGTATTCAGTTTGTTAGTCTGTTTTTTAGAAAGTTAACTGAAACTTTTAGTCAATTTTTAAATTCTTATGTTTGTTGAAAGTTTTTTTTGGTTTCATTGATAACTTTTAGTTAATCTTTAAATTGTTAAGCTTGTCAAAAGTTTTTTGTTTCATTAATGTTTTAAATTTATTTTTAAGTTCAACGCAACTTCAAGAATGACCAATATACTAGGCCACAAGTTGAGTGGTTGTGCTAGTTAATTATTATCTTAGATAAAGGTTTATATCTTAGAATTTTGAAGTGAGACAACAAGTTTGATTGTATGCTATTTGTTCAAAATTGTTAATAAACAATTATAAAAAATGGAAAATATCTCATATAATAATTAATGGCATAATAATGTACCGCCAATGTTCCACTAGGAGTTGATAACAACATGTAACTAAAGCATGTTGTATAAACAACCAGTGAGTAATTAGATAACTTAATAAAATAAATATTAATAACTTAATAAAAATGAATAACTTAATCCGGTCATAATGGAAGAGCAGTCAAGTCATATCTACACTGGAAAATACAATTCGAATGTAAAAAATGGGTGCCCGGCAACAGTTTTTCCCTCTCACCCTTTCTAAATGTTTCGTAACAAACTATGCACGCCACTTCATCGTCATTTCCATTGTCTTCTCTGAAAAATATAGTATAACCTCTGGAAAGCTATCCAGTACTTCACGAGAACTGCTATTTACTTGCTCTCCAATATTATTTTCGCCAACAACGATATGTTCAGCTATGAATCTGAAGTGATATGTATAATCGTTGACATGTTGCATAATTTGTCCCCAACTAAATTTGGAATTCCAGATAATTTGGATGGACTGGTCGAATCCATTTTCGAGTTGGCGATGATCCAATATGAATCGAATTACAATCATATCTTTCGCCAATGAAGATGTTGTGAAATAGCTGTCTCCATTCTCAATTTCAGTAGTTAGTGGTATCGTGAAGCGACGTACAATCTCTCCTTTCCATCCATTTTCTAATTGGCGTATATCAAGATGCTCTGATAAACTATTTAGGTATTTAGGGTGTGGTGGAGTAATCCATCAATTGAAGATACGTCACGCTCGACAGCATTTGCTGTGCAGCATATTCATCAGCGGTTCTGTTTTTTTGCGCGGTTGTGGAATTAATATCTGCGTTCAGTTCCCCTTCCACACACCTCATAACATTGAGAACTACTTGCCTGTTATGTTCCCCCTCTCTCTCTCTGATATCTTTTGGCGCCTTTGTTCTCTCTGTCTGTTGGCGGCTCTGAAACGGCTCTGAAACGCCAACTACAGCGATGCTTAGTTCTTTTTGGTTAAAAAATCTAATGAGGTACCAACTTTGAAGGTTCATCGACTTATCCTTTATTATCAAAATTATGTATTTTGAATGGATTTGGATTCAATATGTAGTTTTATATTATTGGTTATTTACAATCTTGAACAAGCTTTCTAACATTCATTTCTACTCAAAGGAATATTTGTTATTATTCATTTTCCAAATTAAAGAAGATTGGAAAAGGTTATTTATGGGGATTCTGGTTTAGGGAAAGAGCATGGATTTTTATGATTCCATAGTTTTCCAAATTTTACCTAAACACCATGGTGATCACCAAAATCCCAATTTGGGTTTGCTTCTTCTTTCCACCTAAAACACACTTGGAAACGGGTAAGTTTTCCAACAGATGTGTGTGTTCCTGAGGGCAACTTATGAGTTGAGAACCCACTGTTCCTACTTACTAAGCTTTTTTTTGAAGAATGTTTTCTGGGAGTTGTAAATTACAAAAATGATAATCAACATGCAGTCATGAAAATATTTCAATGTCAATAAAAACCTTTAACAATCAACCAATAATGTATGCAAGAGACAAATAATAAAATAATCAAAATGACCAGTGTCGTCTCTACTCGGGCTATGGAGTCACAATAATCAACTTCAAATAATTTTCCTAAGGCATCAACTCATTTACTTTAACAAATATACAAGAACATGATGACTTCCACTAAATAAACAAGTTAAAATAAAGTGCTTGCAAAGTAGACAAATTTAAATGATTGTAACAATGTTATGCAAGTGGTCCTGTAAATTTTAGTAAATTTTATGTCTCTCTTTGACTTAGGGGTTTAAGGTGTTCGTTGCAAAGAAATTAACTATTCTGGAAGTCTACCCCAAGATACTATCTCCTTCGATTAGAGAGAGAATGTTGGGTGCTCAACACGGGAACACAAGGTTCCCGTCTAGCTCCACAGGTCAAACTCGAAACTTGTTGGGTGCTCAACTAAAGGACACAAAGTGCCATGAAGCCCCCTACGGTCTCTACCCCACTAGATCCACAGGTTAATATTTTCTTCTCCTTTCTAATGAATATAGTTATCTGGGTGCCTATTAAACTAACCAACACAAATATTTGACTTTTCTCGTCACCCTAGATCGGTCGAATGGACGAGGGGAGAAGATACGAGGAATTGAATGGGGCTTGTGGTCAATTTTATCCTTAAATAAAAGATTAAACAAAATAAGCCAAACGCAATATCACAACGAGGAAGATCCTATTCAATTGTGAGGTGAGGGAAAAAAAAATAAGCAAATACTTGAAATAAAAATGCTATCCAACACAATTTCACATGGATGAGCAAAGCTACTTCACTTATGAGGTGCAAGAAATAAGAAAACAAACAATGAAGTAAACTAAGTTAAATCCAAGCAACTTACAAGGTCATGCAAGGATGGGAAGAGCCACTTCACATACATGTAACCGAAACCAAAAGCACTAAGTATTGAAAACTAGAAATGAAGCACAATAAACTCAAGCCCAAAAGAATCTCTTGGGCTTATTACAAATATGTAGATTTCAGCACTAATATATATTAAGAAATGAGAGAGAAATAGTGATTTTTTAACTGTTTTTTGCAATGAACTTGAAGTAAACCCTCTTGGTGTTTTCTAGTGGTTAAACGTATGCATTCCCTCCCCCTGTGAGATAAGAAACCTGCATAAAACAACAATCTATTGTAGCACAAAAGTGATAGAAATGATTTTTAAACAAACTCAATTTTTTTCATGCAAAGATCAAAAAACAAATGAAGGCAAAACTAGCATGTAAAAATTTGAAAAATAATCATATTTGAGTGCAAAATTAAGTATTTAAGAGCTGCAATAAGAATAATAATGTTAGTAAAGATACCAAGTTGTTTTCTAAATTTGTTGGAAAATGGGGTAGCCACACGGGAATCTCACTCTTCAAACATGGGAAACCCGTAACAAAATTAGCTAAACAATGAAAATGGAGTGATAAATCCACAAAGACTTGAGAAACAAAATATTCATGCTAGAAATACTTTCACTTCCCAAATTCTAAGCAAACAAACCGTAGAGCATGCAACAAAATTATTATAAAACTATTCTTAAGCAAAAACTTTGCTTGAGATTCCAGATACAAAACGAACCAAGAATGAACAAGATAACCTCAATCACAATGCATGGACAATACTTCCACCAAATATTTTTTCTATTATCATCCAAACTTGAAAGTACAATGGCTCCTCTTGGACAAGAATGGAGCAAGAGAGAAAGAATGGAGCAAGAGAGTAAGCATGGGAGCAATGGGAGAATGAGAGAGCAAGAGAGCATGAGAAAAAATGAAGCAAGAGTGTAAGTGAATCCAGCCCAAATGAGAAGGAATTCCCTCCTTAAATAGGAAAAATGAAAGAGGGAGGCTCTTTGCATGCTAGACAAGTTCCATAAGGGAGAGAGGGGGGCCCAAGAGAGGGTGGTGAATTTGATCAAGGAGGGAAAAACCATGGTTTGGGATCTCAAATATGGGGAGAGAAACCTCCCGTTTAATGATTTTAACCTTATTTCTATGTCAAATGGGGAGGAAACCACCATAGTGGGGCCCCTCCCATTGACTTTCACTCACCCAACCAATCAAAGAGACGAGGGAACACCACATAGAGTGGGTAACTCAAAAATTGTTACATGCTTGCTTGGGGGGGTTCCTTTTGGTCTTAAAGTTTTCTTAGAAACCTAATATAAACATTAGAACCTTTACTTAGCCACCCCAAGTGACTATAGTCACTTTTCCAAACTCTGGCTCTCTAATTAAATGCCCAATTTCCTAATTTCCATGACTGACCTGGGAAAAAGTGACCAAAACCATAGTAATACTTGTCTAAATAGCTTCAAACTTGGCCCAAGGGTGTAAGGAATATCATGCCATTTGTAATGAGTACCCATTTGACATGAGCACCCCATTTGCAAAAATTTCATAGAGAGAAGAAGAGAAGAAGAGTTTTCTCGCTTGATATAGACATTAAGTACTCCATTATTATCTTCAACGCATATCCAACCTATGCATGGTACATCGTTGTCCACCTAGTTGGTCTGGTGGTCAATATTCTGGCTCCAACCATAGGACATGTGCTCGATCTGGTCTTCAGAAAAGGAGAGGATACGAGAATGCCAGAATGTCTGGTTCTTATAATCTTTAAAAACATCTCAACTTGACAAGAAAACCTTAGTAGCATCAGTTTTACGAAAAATTCCAAGGAACCATAGGTTTCTTTATTAGAAACTAAAAGAAACCTAAATACATAAAATAAATGTAGAAAGTAAATGCTCACTTTAAGGATCTTATTTTCCTACTCTAACCAAAATAAATAGCATCTTAGGTAAAATTAAATATCCTATGAAACCACCTAAGCATTTTATTAACCTTAAAAAAATTGTCTTGTCGTTGGTTACCAGCCAAACAAAGGACACATTTATTAACAAATGAAAACCTGCATGATCATCCAGAATGGGCAGGCATGATGGGGAATGATAAGGATGGATAATGTGATCAAACTACTTCCCAAATATATGGGTTTTCCCATGGGCTTCTTCTATCCAAGATCGGATAGGACTAATGTATGCATTTGTCTGATGAGGCAAATCGACTACTTCATCGCACTATTCAACAAGGCTTATCAAATTGTAATTCTCTGTATGAATCCCAAGCTACTCCAAATCATAAGGAACCTATGTACGTGAAGATGAAATCTGGGATTATTCTTCAATTTATTGCACCCAATCTAGATCTTCATTGTACTCTTTCTCCAAGTATTTATTGCGGATACTTGTGTATGGTTCTGAATAATCATTTTGAAAATTTGAACATTCACCTTCCATACCAAGATCCCCCAAAGTATCAAGATCCACATTCCCTTATTTGGGCATGTCATAGATGGGATTTTCAAAAAGATTTTCAAAATTCTCATATATTGGACTTTCAATAAAAGTCCAATGGTCATCACTCCCATCTACATCAGTGATGAGAGAGTATTCACCACTGGTATCACATCTTTGGATATAACTAACCTCCTCGCACAAGTACATTTGACCACAAATTCTGACGGCACCCTAAAATTTGGCCTTCCTATTGGATTTTACTTAAGCTAAAATGATTTTGTTTGTTTTTTTTTCATAGTGGCCCAATACCCATTGGATTATTGACGTGGCATAAGCGTTTCAACACCAAATAGACAATGTGATCGGATTTTCGACACGAATTGGAAATTATATATATATATATATATATAAAGCTCGTGGACATATACAGATCCAGAGACATTGTCGTGATGTTATAGTTTACCCAGTTAGAGACAAAGCAGGGAAAGGAAGTCATCCCGATAATACAGTCAGCACTTTGCAATGAGCTATCGACTCGGAAGGAATGTTGACTCTTGTCCCAGCCATCGAAGGGCATACATTTTTTTCTTTTGGATTTCCAAATCCCTGTATGGAGCCAGAAATTTGTGGGCCTTGAGCCAAAGGTAAAGGTGTTCCAGACCTCTCAGGTCTTCACTGGGCGGGCAGTAAAATTATTATTATCCCTCCACTTTATGAAGGGTAAGGATCATGGTTTCGTATGGGCAGGTAGAATCTTCAGGAGATCTCGCATCTGGGAGCCATATTGACCATTTACCCAAAAGGAACACTAGAAAGATGAGCACACCTGGGGAGAGAATGGCACACTGTAAGACTGGCTGGAGGAAATGAGCCAAGAGGTGAGGGCATGAATCACCCTAGCACACTTGCCACCAACAACTGAAGCACAGAACCTTGGCATCCAAGAGAATTGAAACCCTAACTGGGAGGGCACAACTGCATAAAAAGAAAAAAAATATGGCTCGGTAGTGAGTTCGAGCATTGGATGCAGCTGAGTGTCATGTGTAAGCCCCTCCCATCATACCAGCCATCTACTTACTTATTGGTTCTAACTTGCTCCAGCTCAAACATTAAGTAAATGATCCTCGTTAACGCTTGTGGGTATGGATGGACAAAAGTGAGTGAGAACCTTCAGTTAGAAACGCAAAGCTAGTGAGAAACCCCCTTTTTATGATTTCTTTGCCCTAAATTTACAAACAAGCCCGATCGACTTCTGTGGGATCTCAATCAAGCAACAGGAACATGGTCAACAATGGATGGAGATAGAGATTTTGGGTAAACCCTAAATTGAACTGGTGGAAAACGAGTTTGATCTAGGGAGATAAGGCCCAACTCACCTAACGTGACTCAGTGGTTTGACGGGTTCGTAGGTGTATTTGTTCCATGGAAGCAATCAAGGTTCAATACATCTCTCTATTCATTGAATGCCCATTCATTTTTTGGCTTTTCAAGCCGTTATCTTACATTTTTTTAATTTTCTTTGCAGCTTGGTTCCACTGTAGTGGGGTTGAAAACAAAACAAGGAATCATGCTAGCAGTGGAGAAGCGCATCAAATCACCTTTTCTATTTTGATTCTTTATTCAATCCATTTTTTTGCATTCTATTATGATGTTCTAATAGTAATGATAGATCCACAAAATGAAATATGATATAACCCTAAAGCCTAAAGTTGCATCCCAAGGGTGGACCCAAACCCTAGAATACTAAAGAGACCTGACTTCCTTAATCAAAAATTAACATTTTACTAACCTTTGTATTGTTTGAAATTCCTATTTAAATTCCTAGACCATTAATAATGATAACAATGTTGAAAGTTTGAGTGTTGTCAGAGATATGCATCACAAATTTCCAAGGGTAATCCTGGGTGGGGAGGTGGATTTTATATTGTTATTCACAAGCATAATAGAAAGACGTCAAATAGTGTCAAGTGGTAAATGAAGTGAGCTTTATTTGTAAAGATTTGATTTTAATCCCCAATGCTGCTAATTCTTGTGTTATCTTGTGATATTATAATTACATGAGCCCATGGTTTGTCTTGGTAGGTATCTTAACAGACAAGTTCACACGGTAGCCCACGAAGTGGCTGTCCTTCATTTGTGATCTATGCTATGACATCTCCCAATCCAAGTCCCTTTAGTTTCTACTCCACTAATAAAATGATTTTTAGGCCCTTGTTCATATTTACGTGGTCCTCCATTGACCTTGAATTCCATAGAATCAAACATGGTATGTCCCTTTGGATATACTTGTTCAATCTGTTGGGATTGTATAGAGATGCTTGGAATGGTATTATGTTCTCCTACTATCATTTGTGCAACGCAAGTTCTATAGATACTAACTTCTTGTTCATCCTAATCATGGAATTGATCAAACAAATAAGAAAAATGTGTATATTGGGGCATTTGGCCATAGGGAGAATTAGAATATCTAAAGTACTTCTTCATATGCCACTAGGATCCCATATTTTGATAATAAAAACCTCTCCTATATCACTTGTTTCCTTATCTCCAAATGATTTCATATCTTCAAGGGTGATTACTAAATTTAGTGGCCTATAAAATGTGATGTATGGAGGGAATCCTCACATGTATGCCTTCAGCTAAGGATTTGTCAAGATCTTCATCTATTGACATAATAGTCGTTACCTCCATCCATGAATTTCTTTTTTCTAGCATTTCCTCTACAGGTCTACTCTCCTGATCATTTGGTTGTCATGCTTTGTTTCCTTTCATTTGAGCCATCACAAACTTAGGGTCATACATCCATGATTTTTCTAACTAGAGATTCATTTCTCCAAAAATTATGGCAACTTGCAAAGCTTCTTTGTTGTTAAAAAAGTAATATCCCCACATGGCGATGGGATCTATGATGTGGATGTTTTTGTGAGCACTCTTAATAAAAACTTCATCCACATACAACAATTGTATAACACACTCTAGAATGAATATTCAGGGGTTAGCATTTTTTGCATCCTATATGGGGGCATCTCTAAACCATACAGTCGTTTAGGTTTTCTCCAAATAATCAATCCCCCTTCTTGTATGTTGAGCTCATTATTAGATAAGACTAAAATTATTGGGGCATTCTAGGTGGTTCTTTTCCTATTATAATAGTAAAGGCAAAGTAAATTAATTTATTGATATATAAAAACAAAGAAGGTATACTTTTATCCTTGTTGGATCCATTGGAACAAAATTTGAATGTATTGGATGCCATGGCTTTCAACAAAATAGTGGCCTGTATTTGTGGCCCGAAGGGTTAAGATGAATGCTTGTGCACATAATGGAATCCTTTACTTTCTGCATTACTCATAGTTATGAATGTTTTCTTTGTTATATGGAAGCAAGTAGGCATATTTCCTTGATTGTGGGACAATTTTCTGCACAAAGCAACTTCAAACAGTGTGAAATTTTCTCCTTTAAGTAATAAATATTAAGATTATTCATGCACCCTCATATCATATGTCTTTACGAGGTTATAGAAACTCCAACATATATTTTTGTTGTGATGGAATATGTGAAGCCTAAAGAATACCCCCATAGCCTAGACTCAACCTAGGAACCACCCCTCAACACCTTGGGCTACAATTCTCTCAATGCTAAGGCCCTAGATATACTTTCTTTCACATAGAAATGCCATAGTTTTGCTTGCAGACTTCCTAGTCTATGTGGGAAGCCCCTAATCTACCTAAAATCAGATGCAAAACCACCCTAGGCATCCCTTTAGAAACTCAATCCTTGAACGCCCATCCTAAGAAACCCTTATGCTACCAACCTCGGCCTATCACAAACAATTATTTTGTTGAAGAGATTATGGTTGCTTCCTTTTTGATGAAGCAATACATCATGCTGATAATCCTAGAAATCCTATGCAGTACTTATTTACAGTGAAGCCGATCCACACAAAGAGATATTGAAACTGAAAAATCACTACGGCCTGCGTGGGAAATATATGATGAAACAGGTGGCAAGGAAATATTTCATAGACGACGTTAAGTCTTACAGCTGTTTAGAGGTGTTTTAAAAGCGGATTCAATTCTTTCCATGCATCCTTTAATTTTTATCTATTAGTTTGAATGTTTTGTTTCCCTTCAGTTCTTTCCTTCTATTAAACTAAAATTTATTCTAGTCTTGGGGAAAGAATTTCCATTTGCTTATGTTTGAATGGGAAGTAACAGGTGTTTCTGGTTTTGTGCACACCCAGCCCATCATTCCTTAATGTGGTGTCGAATCACATTGAAATGTTCAGCTCAATACAGAAAACTTTTAATAATTTATGTTGAACTCGAGATAATTATGTGCTAAAAAAATGAATTCTTAAATAGATTGGTAAGTTTCTTATACAAATCCTTGAGAATCTTCTAATTTCCTTTGATAATGTTCTAATCTATGTGCTAAAATTCCCATGAAATCTACCATTTTCATTGATTGAATGTCATGTATATGTTTTACAGAATAAGCTAAGCGATCTTGAGTAGGAATCTTATTCTACAAGTGTATTTGTGTCAAAGCTAGTTGTGCTCTTCCTTGAATAAAGTAGTATCTTCTGATTTCCTTTGATATTGTTCTAATATGTGTGCTAAAATACCCATTAAATCTACCACTTTCATTTATTAAATGTTATGTATATATTTTACAGAATAACCTAAGCCATCTTAAGAAAAAATCTTATTCTAAAAGTATGTTTGTATCAAATATAATTGTGCTCTACCTTGAATAAAGTGGCATAAGATAATTTTCCTTCCTCTCTTTGATCAAAGAAAATGAAGGCAAATAGATACAAAGGAGAAAATAGGTAATCCTTTAAATAATAGGTCATCTAATACTGAGTACTACTATCAAAAAACAAAAAGAAAGTTAGTTCTCCATATAGTATATACAATCTTGGCATCAAGCTCAAAGTTAATTGCAGGCTCTCCTGGCATTATTTTCAACACTCGGAAAAATTTAAATTGTGTTTTTTATTCCCTACTTTTTTACAAGGATAGGAAGCCTCACTTTGGATTTGTGCGAAGTATAGAATAGTTTTATGGTGAACCAGTAACCTCGGGTTTATCTCAATGTATGTTCCATATTTCCATCGCTCATGCTTGAATTCTGTGAGAGATGAAGCTGGAATTAAGATGTTGACAATCCCTCAAATCAAGTTTTAGGGATAATCATGCTATCATCTTACTGCTTTCCAACTACAACTAAATTTTAGTCAAGCTTGACAGTGGATTAGCAGCCTCTTTACATGAAAATGGTAAAACACAATCTTTAGTTATATAAGCAAAGAAAGTCCATTTTTATGCATTTCCTTATTGACAAAGATATTACTATTCCCTTTGATGACTAATGGTTGAACCAAATTAGGACCTTTCCTCGTGAGTTGTGAAAAATTAATTCAACTTATGGGAGAGCTTGGTCCTCTTTTGATGACTAATGGTGGAGCCAAATTAGATCCTTGCCTCATGAATTGTGAAAAATTAAGTAAACTTGTGGTAGAGATTGGTACTCTGAAGTTTAGTATCATTAATTTTAAAAGATAATAGAAAATGGTGGTTAAAGGCCACCTAAGAACTATACCAGAGCAACATAATAGTGGAGGGATTCCACATAGTTTCAACAGAACGTATTCTAGCAGAGGACAACTTGAAAGAAGATACAAAATAATAAAGAAATCCCACAAAACATTTGAAACATGTTTAACTAACAACAAAAAGAAGGAAACAATATTAATTCAGTTGTAAATAATGTCTGACATGTTTTCCCATGGCCTTGAAGCAACATAAGGTGGCCTGAGTTCCAATAGAAGGAACAAATGTAGTGGATGGAACCTGCAGTGCAAGGTTATATATAGGTCTGCAACGTGGCCCATCTCTGTGGATCCAATCTAGACAATATATCCTCAAGGTGGTCCAACAATCTTAAGGAAGACTAGTCATTCTTCATTCATGGGTTTTCATTTCATGGTTGACAATCCAATAACTCAAAGGGGATCCAAAGAGAAGATACTAAACCAAACAACCAGGGATGATCAATACCATGGATTTGGAAACATCATTACTATTACATTTTTTAGAAAATAGGACCACAGAGCAATAACATATATACAGTTAAATCAATGGACAAGATGCAAAATGCATTAAAACATTACAGAGAGACACGGAATAATGTGGTTCACCCAAATGATGGGCTACGCCCACAAAGAAATTTCTAGTCCTTGTATTAAAGTCCAAAAAGATGAAGGGATACACCCTGTAGCAAAATCATTGCACTTCCTCTTCACGCTCTCACAGTCTCTCTTCCAATACAATACAATACCATACACAGTCGTGTTGCAATGCTTTCTTTTATAGGGGAAATACCATCTGAAAATACTACGGTTAACCCAATACCATGGGTCTGCAAAATTGTTGGCTAACACACATCCCAAACAAGGCAGGGGGAATGAATGTATAGTACACGTTGGGTACAAACACAACTGAATAATATCTTTGGATCTGGAAGATCAGGCTCCACAACCAACAATCTCTCACTTGGAGACTGATCACAGTAACTCCACTGCTAATACACTTGATGGACTATGCTCTGGACCTTGGACTTGGAAAATTTCTTATTTCCACCTTCATGCTTGAAGGCCAACAGAAACCGAGCAAGAACTCAATTTCTCTTTGGTTACTCCCTTTGTCAACATGTCTGCAGGATTCTGGCTAGTATTTATCTTTTCCAGTTGTAACAGTTCTTCATCTAGAACAGATCTTATGAAGTGGTACTTTATTTGTATATGTTTAGTCCTCAAATGAAAGGCTGAGTTCTTTACAAGATGAATGGCACTATGGATGTCACTGTACAGCCTACTATTCTCCTGCTTCTTACCCAATTCTTCCATGAACCTCTACAATCAAATCATCTCCTTTCTAGCCTCTGTAGCAGCAACATACTCTACTTCCATTGTTGAAAGTGCAACCTGTTGCAGTTTTGAAATCCAACTTACTATTGTTCCACCCACAGCAAACACATACCCTGTGGTGCTCCTACTACTGTCTTTATCACCATCCATATCTGCATCAACATATCCCTGTAGAACAGTGTCTGAACCTCCAAAACATAATGCATGAGAAGTGGTACCTCTCAAATACCTGAGAATCCATTGTACTGATTTCCAATACTCTTTACCTTGATTATTCATATACCTGCTCACAACTCCCATTGCATGTGCAATATCCGGTCTTGTGCACACCATGGAATACATCAAGCTTCCAATCGCTGATAAATACAGAATATTGGACATGTAATCTATCTCTTCCTGTGTCTCTGGACACATATCCTTGCTTAGTTTGAAATGGCTAGCCAAAGGTGTACTGATTGGTTTTGCATTCTGAATTCTAAAACTCTGCAACACCTTTTCTATGTACTCACCTTGAGACAATGTCAATTTTCTATTTTTCCTGTCTCTTGTTATTCTCATACCAAGGATTTTCTTCGTAGCACCCAAATCCTTCATCACAAATGATTTAGTTAGTTTTTTTTAGCACATTTATATCCTGCCTGTTAGAGCCTGCAACAAGCATGCCATCCACATACAATAACAAGATAATATATCTTCCGTTATCTAGCCTCTTGAAATAAACACAGTGGTCAGAATGATATCTATCATAACCTTCTTCCATCATAAACTTATTAAATTCCAAATACTACTTCCTTGGAGCTTGCTTCAGGCCATACAAGCTCTTGTTCAACCTGCAAACCAAATTCTCCTTACCTTTGACCTCATACCCCTGTGGCTGCTGCATATAAATCTCTTCCTCCAAATCCCCATGGAGAAAGGATGTTTTACATCTAACTGTTCAAGATGCAAATCTTCTACCGCCACTAGATTTAAAATAGTTCTAATTGAAATCATTTTAACAACAGGAGAAAATATTTCATCAAAGTCTATACCTTTCTTTTGTGCAAACCCCTTTACAACAAGTCTATCCTTGTACCGCTTCTTTCCTCCATCTTCTTCCTTCAACCTGTAAACCCATTTATTCTGCATTGCTTTTTTTTTCTGCAGGCAACTTAACCAAATTTCAATTCTGGTTTCTTAGCAATGAGTCCATCTCCTCATCCATGCCTTGCTCCCACTTCTTTCTAGTTTCTACCTACATTGCTTCTTCATAACATTATGGTTCACCAGAATCAGTCATCAATAAATAATATAGTGAAGGACATAATCGTTCAAGGGGTTTGCTTAACCTGGTAGAATTTCTTACAGTTACAGGAGTTTCAGGTACCTATTGCTGCTCTTGATTTTTTAGTGCCTTTGGAACTTCATTTTCTTTGATTTCATCAAGCACTGTGTACTCTGTGTTTTCCTTTTCTTCTTTCTTTCTCTGCAACTGATCTTTTTTCATGGCCTTTTCATTGAATACTACATCTCTACTCCTAATTATTTTGTGATTTTTAAGATCCCATAAGCGATAACCAAAGTCATCAACCACGTATCCAATAAAGGTACATTTCTTGGATTTAGCCTCAAGTTTTATTCTATCATCTTTATCAATATGGACAAATGCTTCACAACCAAAAGCTCTCAGAAATGAGTATTTTACCTGTTTACATGTCCATGCCTCCTATGGAATGCCACCATCCAAAGCACTTGAATGCCCCCTATTTATTAAATAAATAGTAGTGTTTACATCATCAGCCCAAAACTGTAAGGGAAACCTTGCATGAAATCTCATACACCTTGCACACTCTATGATCGTTCTGTTCATCCTTTCTGACACACCATTTTCTTGTGGTGTTCCAGGGACTATATTCTCTCTGTGAATCCCATTTTGTGAACAATAACTGTCAAATTCCTTGCTTAAGTACTCGCCTCCATTATCAAATCTAAGACATTTCAACCTTTTTCCTATCTCATTCTCAGCCAAAGCTTCCCACTTCTTAAAAGTATCAAACACATCGTATTTTTGTCTAATGCAATAAACCCAAGTTTTTCTAGTTGCATCAACAATAAAAGTAACATAATAACAAGAGCCACCAAGAGATTGTACTTGAGATGATCCCCATACATCTGTACGGACAAGCTCTAACTTTTCACTCTTTGTTTGTTTCCCAACCCTGAGAAATCTAACTCTCTTATGTTTTCCATAAACACAATTCTCATAGAATTCCAAACTTACCTGCTTTAGATCTGGAAGCAGTTTCCTTGAGTGGAGAATCTGCATCCCCTTCTCACTCATGTGGCCAAGCCTATGATGCCACAACATCGCACCTGTTTTTGTGGAAGCTATAGATATCTACAAAAAACCCTCGGATTCTAACAAGGTATCTTTAATGAAGCGTTTATTTATTATGAATATGTCGGAAGGTGGATCTGTTGCTGACCATTTAAATGAGTTTAATACCCTTACAAGTCAGTTAAGTTTTGTAAAAGTGAACTTCGATGATGAGGTTAGGGCTCTTCTAATCTTGTTCTCATTATCAGAAAGCTGGAATAGCTTGGTCATGGCTGTAAGTAACTTTGTCCCTAGTTCAAACACTCTTAAGTTTGATGATGTTGTTGGTGTTATTCTTAGCGAGGAAATGAGAAGAAAAAGCATAGGTGAGACATCAGGTAATACGTTTACCATGGAGAGCAGAGGGAGACAAAACGAGAGAGGAAGGAACCCAAGAAATAGCAGAAAGTCTAAAAAGGGAAGATCCAAGGTCCAGATTCAGAAAAATAGAGTGCTAGAACTGTGGTAAGAAAGGACATCTAAAGAAAGACTGCTGAGCACCAAAGAAGAAAGTTGAGAGGCAGCAAGAGACTACTCACGAAGCGAATGTAGCAGGGGATGTGTTACAAGATGCTTTGATTCTTGCATTAGATAATACTAGCAATTACTAGGTAGTAGATTCAGGGGCTTCATGTCATGCTACAACCCATAGGAAATTCTTTCATGATTATGTTCAAGGTGATTTTGGACATGTTTTATTGGGGGATGATGAACCATGTAAAATTGTTGGAAAGGGTAAGGTATGGATTAAGTTAAATAATGGAAGTGAATGGTTGCTAAAGGATGTAAGGCACATTATTTATATGAAAATAAATATGATCTCAACATAACAGTTGGGAGATATCGACTGTTTGTCTACATTTGGAGAAACATGGTGGAAGATTACTAAAGGATCACTGGTAATAGCAAAAGGAGATAGGGTAGGTACGTTATATTTATGTCCCCATAATATTGATTATTCTTAATCAATGTGCTCATCACACCCTCTGTTGTTTTTTCTTTCGAAATATTGAAGGCCACCGACGAAGCCAGGCACAACTGTATTCTTCCCAGTGCCTTTCTATCAAGAACCTCCCATTCTTCATCCTTCATAGCCGTCGGTTGTTTTGCTTTTCCACCCAACGGTAGGTACAGATCCTTCTGGTAAAGATAGTCCTCCATTTGCATCTTCCATAACTAGTAGTTTTGGCCATTAAATTTCTCAACCCCAAACTTTCCTTCTTCCTCCATTTCTCCCACTCGAACCAGGAACCCTTCTTTCTTGCGAGTTTACCAACCAAATAGAACTTTTGGTTATGATACCAATTGTTAGAAAATAGGACCGCAGAGCAATAACAGATATACAGTTAAATCAATAAACAAGATGCAAAACACATTAAAACATTACAGAGAGACACAGATATAACATGGTTCACCCAAACGATGGGCTACATCCACAAAGAAATTGCCAATCCTTGTATTACAGTCCAGAAAGATAAAGGGATACACCCTGCAGTAAAACTGTTGCACTTCCTCGTCACGCTCTCACAGTCTCTCTTCCAATACAATACAATACCATACAAAGTCATGTTACAATGCTTTGTTTTATAGGGGAAATACCATGGGAAAATACTATGGTTAACCCAATACCATGGGTCCGCAAAACTGTTGGCCAACACACATCCCAAATAAGGCAGGGGGAATGAGTGTACAGTACACCTAGGGTACAAACACAACTGAATAATATCTCTGGATCTAGAAGATCAGGCTTCACAACAAACAACATTGCAATATTAAAACTTAATCATACATCAATGAACTTTTACAGCTATTGGAAATTGTGATTGTTTATAAACTCAGTATGCTTGTAATGCTCCTACAAAGCTACAGATGACTCATGATACTATTGACTAGCCTTACACATTGGTAATATTTAGTTGGACTCCATTGAAATCCTAATTGTTGTAATGCTCAAGCTTGCATAGGCTTCCATTTTTTAGTTTTTTTTACACACCATAAATTTGACAACTTGCAAATACAGTCCAATATTCTCATGAGTTGTCAACTGGCAAGATTTTATCAACTATTTTCGAGAAGATGAATTTTGAATCCTAGAAGCCTGCTATTTTTTTTGCAAACATCCTTAGGTTGTCGGATTTCTGACTCCTAGCACATCTATAGGCCGTCGGAATTCCGACTCCTAGGACATGGCATCCGACGAAGATTTAATTGAACCAATGGTTCCAGGGTGTCAGTTATTCGACCTCTCATCGTCGGAAATTCGATACCTCATTGAAGTAAAATTTGCCCAATTTATGATGATATGCTTTTGAATTATTGACGGGGTTTGAAATGGCATCGAGTAACCGATGAATTCCCACCGACACCAAAAAAAATGTTGTTTCCAAATAACAGACACGTGTCTATCGAATTTCAGACATCAAAGCTATCGAATTTCAGGCTAAAATGTAGTCGTGTCATGTTCACAATGATCATCTTTAGAATTTCTGGTTTCAAATATATTACAAGCAATAAAACTTTCCAAAACTTCATCCCTAAGTGGTGAACATGGAGGGGTATCATCATACACATTACAAACTTCATGAATTTATTCATAAGTTTCATTATAATCCTTTATAATGGTTTCTTATTGAGGTGGGTTATGGGTACAAATGTGATCATCATCACTGAAATAATCATGAAAAGATCCCCAATCTTCAACATTTTATGTTGAGAGGCCATGAGGAGGATATTCAACAATGTCTGAATTTTGATCAACTTTTTCATTGAGATCATCATAGAGGTGTTGCTCAATTTTTTATCTTGTCCTTTTTAGTTGGTTAATCCCTTCTCTAAAGAAGTCATCATATCTTCTTCACCATTATGCCACCTCTTAAAAAAAATATAATAATTTTTTAAGGGACGTAATGCTTTTATCATGAAAACCATAATACCACATCCAAGCATCCTCACTTAGTGTACTAAAAAATGTCCACATCTTACTATCTTGATGACATATGTTGACATCATTTACCAAAAAAGAAAGAAAACGCATGATGTGACAAACAACCGAATCACCATTTCCAAAAAAATAGGAAGCATAACACTTCCGTCCTTTGAAAAACATGGCTCATGGTTTGAAAATCCCAGTATGCCTAAGTCAATGGGAGGATATGCATTTCAAATTTCTGCTCTGGATTCTTCGTCATTCATGATGGTTACAAATAGCACATATATGACTTAATCATGCATTTCAAACTGGACTGGATCTATCTAAAAATGAGCTCATCTACAAAGCTAATCTCAACAATTTATGAGAAACAAGGTTTTGTCCCTTCAATGGAGTTTCCATGTGAGAAGAAAAATATGCATTATAAATTTCTCACAAAAAACTATTTTTGTTTTTCTTGTAAATTACAAAATAAAAATGTTACTTGAGTCACCAAATGAATAATAAAGATCTACTCTAATAATTCATCAAACAAAGCAAAACACAAATGAAAAAAAAAACGTACTTCGAGAACAAAAAGACTTGTCCCCGACAATGGCACAAAAAATGTTTCTGCCTAAACACACTTGGACTCAAGTAAGTCTCCCAATCATTGTCTGTGTTCCTGAGGGAAAATTATGAGTTGAGAACTCACTATCACCTCGGTTCTAAACTCCTCTATTTAGAACACAACACCTAACCAAGGTGGGTAGTCTCTACTTACTAAGTTCTTTTGTTGAAGAATGTTTTATAGGAGTTGTTAATTACAAAAATGATAATCAGCATGCAGTGATGCAAATATTTCAATTTCAAGCAAAGTTCCCTTTAACAATCCACCGGTAATGTATGCAAGAGAGAAACGATCAAATAATAAAAATGACCAATGTCGTCACTACTCGGGCTATGGAGTCACAATAATCAACTTCAAATAATTTTCCTAAAGCATCAACTCATTTACTTTAACAAATATACAAGAACATGATGACTTCCACTAAATGAAGAAGTTAAAATAAAGTGCTTGCAAAGTAGAGAAATGTAAATGATTGGAACAATGTTATGCAAGTGGTCCTGTAATTTTTAGTAAATTTTATGTCTTTGTTTGACTTAGGGAATTAATGTGTTTGTTGCAAATAAATGAACTATTATGAATGTCTACCCCAAGAGACTATCTCCTCCGATTAGAGAGAGAATGTCAGTTGATCAACATGGGAACACAATGTTCTTGTCTAGCTCCACGGGTCAAACTTGAAACTTGTTGGGTGCTCAACTAGAGGACACAAAGTGCCATGAATCCCCCTACAACATCCACCCCACTAGCTTCACGATTCAAGCCTCTTTTTCTCCTTTCTAATGAAGATACTTATCTAGGTGCCTATTAAACTAGCAAACACAAATATTTTCCCTTTCTTTGTCACCCTAGATCGTTCAAACCGGCGTGGGGAGAGGATACAGGGAAAAAATGGGGCTTGTGGTAAATTTTATCGTTAAAGCAAAAAATAAACAAAACAAGCCAAGCGCAATATCACAACGGAGACAAAGCCTAATGAATTATGAGGCGCAGACAAAAATAAATAAGCAAATACTTGAAATAAAAATGCTAGCCAACGCTATTTCACATGGATGGGAAAATCCACTTCACTTGTGAGGTGCGAGCAAAAAGAAAACAAATAGTGAAGTAAACTAATCTAAATACAATCAACTTACAAGGTCATGCAAGGACGGGAAGAGCCACTTCACTTACATGAAACCGGAACCAAAATCACTAACTACTGAAAACTCGAAATTAAGCACAACAAACTCAATCCCAAGTGACTCTCTTGGGCTTGTTACAAAGATGTAGATTTCAGCACTAATATTTATTAAGAAATTAGAGAGAAATAGTGATTTTTTAACCATTTTTTGCGAGGAAGCTGAAGCATACCGTCTTGGGTGTTGCTGGTTCTTGCTAGTGGATGAATTTGAGCATTCCGTCCCCCTGTGAGATCATAAACCTACACAAAACAACAAGATATTATAGCACAAAAGTGATAGAAATGAGTTTTAAACAAACTCAAAAATTTTCATGCAAAAATAAATAAATAATTCTAAG
This sequence comes from Pseudotsuga menziesii, assembly GCA_001517045.1. Taxonomy (NCBI): domain Eukaryota; kingdom Viridiplantae; phylum Streptophyta; class Pinopsida; order Pinales; family Pinaceae; genus Pseudotsuga; species Pseudotsuga menziesii. The sequence goes on along the minus strand of LPNX010998016.1, from coordinate 500,440 downwards.
AAAAAAATAGCATGTAAAAACATGAAAAGGATAATATTTGAATGAAAAATGAAGTATTTAAGAGTTGCAATAAGAATAAGAATGTTAGTAAATATGTCAAACTCTTTTTGAAATTTGTTGAACAATGGGGTATCACATCCGGGAATCCCACTCTCAAAACTTGGGAAACTTGTAACAAAATGAGCTTAACAATGCAAATGGAGTGAGAAATCCACAAAGAATTAGGAAACAAAATATTAAACCTAGAAATACTTTAACTTCCCAAATTTTAAGCAAACAACCCACATAGCATGCAACAAAACTATTACAATAATATTCTCAAGCAAAAAGATTTGCTTGAGATTCGAAATACAAAACAAACCAAGAATAGAAAAAGGTCACCTCAATCACAATACATGGAGAGTAATTCCTCCAAAGATTTATTCTATTAGAATTGAAAGTACAATGGGTCCTCTTTGACAAGAATGGAGCAAGAGAGCAAGAATGGGAGCAATGGGAGAATGAGAGAGCAAGAGAGCATGAGAAAAAATGAAGCAAGAGCGTAAGTGAATCCAACCCAAATGAGGAGGAATTCCCTCCTTAAATAGGAAAAATGAAAGAGATAGACTCTTTGCATTCTAGAGAAGTGTCATAAGGGAGAGACGGGGTATCCAAGGGACAAGGGCGAATTTGCTCAAGGAGGGCAAAACCATGGTTTGAGATTTCAAATATGGGGAGATAAACCTCTCTTTTAATGATTTTAACCTTATTTTTATGTCAAATGAGGAGGAAACCACCATTGTGGGGCCCCTCCCATTGACTTTCACTCACCCAACCAATCAAAGAGATCAGAGGGCACAACCCCTAGAGTGAGAAACTAAAAACTTGTTACAAACTTGCTTGGGAGGGTCCATTTGGGTCTTAAATTTATCTTAGGAACCTAATATAAACATTAGAACCTTTACTTGGCCACTCCTAGTGACTGTAGTCATTTTTCCAAAATTTGGTTCTCTAATTAAATGCTCAATTTCCTGATTTCCATGACTGACCTGGGAAAAAGTGACCAAAATCATAGTAATACTTGTCTGAATGACTTCAAACTTGGCCCAATGGTGTAAGTGGTCTCATGCCATTTTTCTTGAGTACCCATACCCATATAAAACATTAAAAAGGACCAAGTAACTCTCTTTTACATTACAACAAATTGTCGTGAGTGACAATTCTTAATGACCAAAAAATTAAAAGAAATAAACTATGCAAAACTTAATAAAATTCTGCAATACTCTGGATTATGCCCAACTTGGTAATATAGAACATTCCTAGGCCCCAATCACCGCATGGACTCGATCACTAGATCACCTTTCACCACTTTGGAGGTAATTTTGAATGAAAAACTCAAATAATTAAAATCTCTAAAAAGAAATTTTAATTATCCAAGTGAAAAAACACGCAATGAAAGGACTTCCATAATGACTAAGTCTTATGTTATTAAGTTACAGAAAAATAGACCTTAATTTTGACATATCCTTACAAAATCCCCCGCAGGGGTGCAAAAATTTCATAAAAAGAATGAGAGAAGAAGAGTTGTCTCACTTGATATAATCATTAAGTACTTCATTCTTATCTTCAAAGCATATCCAACATGTGCATGGTACATCGTTGTCCACCTAGTTGGTTTTGGTGGTCAATACTTCTCAATTTGTCTTTTCATTTTGACGTAATTTAATTTTTTAAAGTATTGGGAATTTGTTGGGAAAATACTTGAAAACTAATTTTAAATTAGGTTATTTACATATACTCATGCTCATATATACATGGAGACTGACCTTAACAAAAGCCTTTAAGTCTTTAAGTGGTACAAATAAAGTTTTATTTAGAGGAATAAAATAAAGTCATAAGTGGGAATCTTGTGAGAAGGATAATATCAAGGATTGAGGAGGTGAACAAAACTTAAAATAATAATAATAATAATAAAATTTAAAAAGTGTAACTTATTAATTGGTGGTAATTTGTTTTAAGGTTTTTAAGGTGATGTTTGTTATATATGGAAAATTTTAGAATAGTCATAAATATTCATTGTATCATGTAATTATGGTCTTTTAAGTAAAAATAAATATGAAGACAATATATTTAAAACTATGTATATATCTCATAAATGGTATATTAATAAAAAAATAATTAGCAATATAATAAAGCATTAAAATATTAACAATTTCTCTAAAACAATTTTTTTTAAATTAGTAAAATAATACAACATTAAAAAATAAAGATTGATCAATAAATTATTTTATAAAATCAAAGTTATTTGACAAGACACTAACACAAGAGTTAGGGTAAAAGCTCAATGCATTCGATGCATATAATGGGTTTTTAGGAATTCAGATTTATTTTAGCATGTAGTGGATATACATCTTGATTGTGCGGTCTAGGGAAAATGAATTTTCTTGGTTGTATTATTTACTTATAAGAGTTGAGATAAGATTTCAAGTGTGTTAGACAAATTTAATGTGTACGGGGATTATATCCATTAGATCACATGTGAAGCATGTGTGTGATTGTGAAAGACTACCAAGAAGTCAAGTGCAAAATGTATTATTTTTTATTTTCAACATGGTATTTATGAAGTTAATGTAATTAGGATATGAATATTGTCATTGATGAAAATTAAAGTGATTTTATTTTCAATGTCGAGAAAAATCTCCCATCGACCGAGGCCGACCTTAATGTTGGATGGATCCTCAACCCTCCTTTTGAGGTTTGAACCTAAATGTTGGATGGATCCTCAACTCGTCCCTTTGAGGTTTTAACCTATGACCTGATGGGAATAAACCCCACACATACCAATTGGCCTACAACTCACGAGTAATTAAAGTAATTATCAGCAATGTATTGTTTTGGTATTTTTTAAATTTATTTTGGTACCAATTACCAAAATTATAGCTATTATTTTGGAAAACCCTAACTCTATGGTGACAACCTAATAATATTTTATTTTAAAATAGAAAGAGTATATTTATAAAAGTGCTATCGTAACTCTATGTAATTGAACATATACAAAATGTTTAAAATTTATATAAAAAACTCTTTACAAATGTTGCCCAAATCATTATAGTTTTTTCTTTGCAATTATTGACTATATGCAAAGTCTATGACATTCATATCATGCCTATAAGTATGTTTCCTAATGTATTCTCCTAAGAGAAAGATATTGGTAAACAAGGTAAAGTAATTTAAATAGACTAAATTCTTGCACATTGTGATCCACCTCCATTGATGTGTCTTCTCTCTCTAGACATTTTTCACCATAGGAGTTCTATTTTTCATTGAGAGAAATCATTGTTTTCTCCACTATTTCCTCTTCAACTGCATGATATTTTACTAAACCTATAGAGACATTTGGAAATCCTACCATGGATCGAGAGCTCGTACAAAACCCAAGATGATGTTATACTAGTGCATTTCAGAATTAGTGGCTAGTTTATCATATTTTAGAGAAAACTACTTTAGTTTAGACTCCATGTCTTCTTGCCTAGATTCCTATATATCCATGTGAATACCGAAATATTCAATTTCTTGCTCCATTCCCTCTAGTTGGATTGGCATTGGCCTTCAGCTTCCTTTTATCGAAATAGTTGTATCTTCAGGTATCCCCCTTGGAAGAAGATAGCTAATTGTTTTAGGAGATATATCCATATGTAGTAGAATTCTCAATTTATCTCTTATTTCCTACTGGGTTTACACAAGAGTTTGTAAATAAAATAATCATGTTCTACTATTATTCATAAAACTAAAAAAGGATACCCCAATCCACTATTGTCCACCACCTCTAAAACTCAGCAAAATACTAGAGCAATTATTTGAATACTTATTAATTCTCTCAGTTCCTCGGTCGCCAATGACAAGGACATGTAGATGGTTCCTGTAATACCCCGATTCTGACCCCGTTTGCATTAAAAGATACATGATGTCTATATTGTAATTAATCGTGGTGTGGGGCTAAAGGAAAAATCCCCACCATCGATTTGGTTGTGTTATGTTTCGGTGATTTGGATCGTTGCCGATGGTATATCGTGCTATCCGGCACATTATAGTTTTGGCATCATGTAAATATGCACTTTAATTAAAATGAACCTACAACTAGCTACAATGGTGCAACGATAATGAAAAGGGCATGATTTTCCTAAGGATAAGGGGGGGGGATTATTAAACATTGGGCCTATGGGGAAAAGCCATGTGTCAGATATTGAACCCATTTGGTTGTCACCCACCCTTTTTGTCTTATTCACCTTTCCTTGTCTTATCATCCAACTACCACATTAAAACCCTGATGTTAGTTGGGGCAGTTGTTGCTGGGTAGTGGTGGGTGTGGCAGGATTGTCAGTCCTTTCCCATGTGCCCACTCCACCAGCAGACTCTTCATCTTCACGTCGCATGGGAAGAGAAGTGAAATTACCACTCTCCACTCTCCCATGACTCCATTATTCAAGGGACGATTCCATTCTCCTTGGTCTAGCTCATCCTCCCTTCACGCATAGGGCGGGGACTGGTTCTCCTCACGCACAGGTTGGAAACCTGCATTGTTTTCCTCACGCACGATTTTGGGGGGGGATTGTGTTATCACGTAGCGAGCTAGAAGAGTAGCTTGAGAGGCATGATTTCTGCTGTGTGTATGTTTTCCCCCTACCGATTTTGTGGTCTGCGTATGTGTTTCCCCAGTCCAGGCTGAGAATCGGATCTTCTCCTCCATTTTGGGCTGTGTTTTCTTCTCCTGTTGCTTCAGTGTTCGGATTGGGGGTGTTTCTTTCCCCACGACTTGTTTGTTTCAGTTTCAGCTACGTTTTGAGCAGCTGTGGGTTCTTATTGGGTAGTTTTGGCCACGATAGGGCCAAGAACAACTCAAGAACTGAAATTACCTTTTCTTCACAGTACTGTGAACTGCTTGTTTTACTGCGGATATGCAGTGGAGTGGGATAGAAGGATGGGAATGCTTGAGAAACCTGGTGTTTGGGAGCTACACAGATAGAGTTAAATGGTTGGCTTCCTTCTCCATAACCCTTGAATAGCACTGGAAGGAGAGTCAGAGCCTGAGGGACTGTGAAGCAGAGAAGGGACTCATTCTTGGTGTTGGGTGTGTGTGGGTGTCTTAGAAGTCAGGCTAGCTCTGGTGTTGGCGTCCTTAGCTCTTCAATGAGCTCACCAGCTTAGCATTCAACTTTTCCTAGCTCCTTGATGGCCTGATAAACCCAACTGTGTTGGATTGGCTGTTTTTTGTATCCTTGGCTATGTGTAAGCCTGCTTGTTCCTTATTCCTTGGGGAATCATGCCCAACTCGGGGGTGGCAGCATTGCTGAGAGATTAAGGAGCACGCTGGCCTATGGTTGGGTGGAACGTTGCAGTGACGTAGTTGGTTGCGGGACAAGTTCTTTACAAGATAAGTATTTGTGACTATCTTCATCTCTGCAATTATTTGATATTTACTAAATTATGATGAACATGTTAAATGCTAGAATGTATGGTTTGATTTCATTGTATATTAAATCAATTATGCATTTCTGCATGGTTTTACTTCCAAGCATTTTATTTCAATTTATATGTGTGTACAACTTCATGGGGCTAGTTTCCCAGATGGTTAGTGTATGGTGGCGTCCTCTTTGCCGGTTGGAGGATCGGGGATGTTACAGAGTGGTATCAGAGCTATCATTGTAGCATTGGGCCTCAGAGGGCCATGAGAAATCAGCCAGCAGAGGCAGGTTTCCCTCTACCCAGCAAGAAGAAATGTGAATGACAAAAAATATTCAGAAAATTTTCATTGAAATTTTCTAAGTGCCGAGCTCGTCGGATTGTTGGAGGACTTAGTTGGAAGCTCCTCCAATACATCAGATAGCATAGTCAGAAGGCCACCTGACGAGGGACAGTCGAAAAGGAATTTTGGAAAATTTTTCAAAGTGTCGAACCATTAGCTCATCGGAAGACTTAGTCTGAGGCCCCTCCGATGCAGCGGACAGGTTAGTCGAAGGGCCGTCTGACACAGACCCGGCGTTAGCGTGAATTAGCCGATGGGATAGCCAACATAGCAGCGGAAGAAAGAAGATGGAGGTGCCAATACGTCGGCTTCATTTAGCTGAAGACCACCGAAACGTCGAGAGATATCAACCGAAGACCGCCAAAACGTCGGCTCATTTAGTCAAAAGAAAATCCCATAAATACCATCGGTGTGGGTGGGAGATAGAAGATGAGAGCGCCGACGCGGAGGAGAAGGAAGAAATTTTTTCGCCAAAAATTTCTAAGTACTGAAAACATTGGAAGTCTTCAGCTGAAGACCACCGATACGTCAGTGCACCTAGACGGATGGACTTCTGATACGTCGACAGAGAACATGTGAAGACAGAGCCGTATCATCGACGGAGATCTCTGGAAGACTGCCGAAACGTCGGCGAAGTTTAGTTGATAGAACTGTCGATGATACATCAGGGAAAACTAGTTGAGAAAGTAGCTGATGCAACGACGGTAAAGGGAAGAAAATTTTTCGGAAAGAAATTTTTTTGAAAATTTGTCTAAGTACAAGAAACATCAAAAAATTTCAGTGGTTCGAACAGCCGATATGTCGGTGGAAGATAAAGGAAGTTTTGTTGAAAGTTAGTTGATGGATTAGCCGCAATGGCAGCGGAAAATAGATGATGAAGGTGCCGATACATCGATGGAAGATAAAGGAAGTTTCGCCGAAAGTTAGTTGAGGGAGTAGCTGCAACAGCGGCGGAAAATAGATGACGATGCAGCTATAATGACGGCAGAAGATAGATAATGAACTAGCTGCAATTGCACCAGAAGATAGACGATAAGGGCGTCGACGCGGAGGAGAAAAGAGAATGAAAAGTTCTCTTAAGTGTTGAAATCATCGGAGAAAAATAGAGGACCAAACCGTTGATATGTCCGCAAAGATTAGTGGATTGGATCGTTGATACATCGAAAACTTTTAGTTGAAGAGACCACCGATGAGCGCTGGAGAAAAATTGTTGTTTGGGTCACCAAAGTGTCGGAAGCCTAGTCAACTAAGGATCTGATGCATCGGAAGATTAGATGGGAAGAGGCCTAATTTTACAAAGGAAAATTTTGCAGTTTCTCAGTGGAATTTTTCAACGAACTTCAGCAACTTTTCATTGAGATTTTCAGCAGTTTTCCAGTGGATTTTTAGGGCTGAAAAGGAAGAAAATTCTAGGTGGCGGAAGTTGGCATTCCATACCAGAATACAGTTGTGTGTAAGAGTGCATAAATTGGGTGGAAATCATCATTTTAGAAGTGGTGTGATTTTCACATCTGAGGTCAGAATGGAGCATGTGAATAGGCGTTGGAAAGCTTATCCAGCATGGAACAAGGGAGAATCACTAGAGTTTGAATGTAGAGCAGAAAAGTACTATGTTGCTGTCAATATGAACAAATCCAAAAATTGCATGCCTAAAGGTAGTAAATACCATGAAGTCGAACCAGAGGAGCTCCATGCAAAGATGAGGGACTTGAAAGGGGAAATTTCCTTAACCCCTGTCTTACTAATTATATTATATTTTACAAGTTTTGTACATAAAATATATGGGGATATTCCTTACATGCATAGGATATTACATATTGGTAAGAGTAGTGGGAATTATACATTTACAATGAACCACTAATGGTAAATATTGTATTGGTGGTTGTATTGGTAGAAAAACCAACGACAACATGAACATGGATGAATATGTTGCTAATGTTGATGAAGTTGACCAGCAACCTTAAGGAGAAAGGGATAAGGAAAAAAATCCAAGATCAAAAGTTGGTGAGTGGATTCTGCAATCTCCTGCAAGGGACCAACTAAACTAGTAATATCAAGGGTGTAAGTAGGATCCATGCAGGTAATGGTTTAATTATGACAATCGCATGGAGTGTTGAAGGCAAGAGGTCTCACACCCTATGGTTGTTTAGAAGTTTACCCTACATTCATATAGAAATGTATCATGCCTGTATATGTTGTTATGAGCTTGGTAACCCAAAGAAAGTGATAACTGGTGGTCTTGATTATGGTAGGGAATCCTATATGAGGTAGTCACGATTAGGCCATAGTATGATTGAATGCATAGTATTCCTGAATACAAGGTAGCATTGAGTGGATATGCATTAAGAGATTTTATAAATCTTGTAGTTATGCATTGAATGGATGCATATGAAAATCCTGAGTAAATGTTGTACCTATGCATACGTAAGTGTAGGTGCAAATGTTGTGATGCATTGCATGAACGCTTCGAGATAGTGCTTGTGTTATCATGACTAACTAATGGCTGAAATGGTGAATTGATGATAATTCTAGAATCCTTTCAAGAGCTGTTATGAATGCAGGATGGTAAGTGCATGAAGAGGGTAGTCATGATCGATTGGCTGTCGAAAACACTCTATGGAAGGGCAAGATGGTGCAAATAATACGCCTGTGAAGTAAGGAGTATCTAAACATTTCCTTTAATTTGCATAAATGATGTGACTATACCTTGCAATTTTAGTATGATAATGATTCACGTGAAGTAAATGAGTTTTGGTAATATTGATGCGATTAACAGCTGGAAGTGTTTGAATTCTATAATTCTGAAAATGCTTCAGTGATTGCTACAGCAATGAAATGTTATATCCATGGAGACTTACAAAGTGTTTGGCTGATTAAAGTTCAGATTTCAGGTAGATTGTTTGGGGCATGGCAATGTGGGTAAGACCATGACAAAGGCCAAAATCTACCATGTGAAAGAGCCAAACCTCATGAGAAGAGTCTCATGGTTGTGAAAATAGTTTGTATGTAGAATATGTTGTCAATTTGAACTTGTAAATTTCAGATTTGAGAAATTGCTAAAAACTACTAATCGCTATTAGCTTGCATAGAATTGTGTCAGGAGGACGTGTTGTAAGTGGATTTTCATGTTATGCTAGTAAGAATAAAATTATAATGGGCATAGTGGTGATGCTTACAAGAGACCAACAAATGAGGATCACCTCATTGCTAAGAAAATCAATTTCTGTAGTAGATAGAGTTGCAAACTCACATTGAATTTAATTACTAATGCCATTGCTTGGTTATGGAACAATCAAATTTGGATTGTATTAGTAGATAATGATTGATTGTTTAGCTACTTGATGAATGTGGCAAGGGTACACATTGCCGAAAGACCATGTGTGATGGCCTGCAGGATCCAAACTTTATGGGGAGGTTTTCCGCTATCTTGGAAATGGGTTTCGGGTGAAAATCCATTGGACATTTTGGAAATGTCCCATCTGCACTACATGTGTGGTAAGCAACATGAGTGAGATGGTATAGATTATTTCGGTAAGACATGTGTGGGATATGGAATGTAAAAAGGATTTGGGATGGAAAACCGAGGGACTATCAACTCAGAGAAGGGAGCCCCCATTCCTCCTTAACGAAGGAATACTGCATCGGCAAATGGATAAGTGTTCTGTGACCCTAGCTAAGAATATGCATGTCAAATTGTTAGATTCAATATGCAGAGCATTTTTTGATTTTATTTCCATTATGAAAGATTGCTTAAGTATGAATAGGGCCTACATGGATCACATTGGAAAGGGGTGCACACTTTCCTAATGTTAGGTCATGAAAGGGTTTTCAATATTGACTACATCCTAGGGAGTGGACGCACTCCTGGTGTTTCAATACTTGATAGTGAATGATATGAAATATGATTACAATTTTAGAGCAATAACGCTGATGATTTTGCTTATATTTCTTGTGTTGGCAAGCTAAACAGATGCAGTCTGGTGTTGTACACTAAAGGGAAATGGTCGTGGTAAATTTTCCTTCCCAGTCGGTGTGAAGGTGTGCTGGAAGGAAATGTTGGGCTGTTATATGCCTGGGGATCCATAGTATATCCTGGACCTGGAAATGGTTGTGGTGAAGCTTCCTTCCCAGTCGGCGTGAAGGTGTACTGGAAGGAGATGTTGGGCTGTTATATGCCTGGGGATCCATAGTAGATCCTGGACCTAAAAATGGTCATGGTAAAGTTCCAAGCCTAGTCAGCGTGAAGGTGTAATGGATGGGCATTAATTATTTGATGCTGTGGAGCATCCTTTTTTCTGACCTAACATCCAAGTCCATAGGAAATCCCAAGGCTTGCAGAGCGAAGCAGGACCCTGTGGACCAGAGAGGAAACGCACAATACAGATAAGTATTGGATTATCTTACAGTTTCTTTCTTATGAATATACATGTGTATATGATTTGGTTATGATGTTCTAAGCTCTTGTTTAAGAGATAAAAACTGATGAGAATAAACTAAACATGTGAATATATTCAATGTTTGAATATAGGTATCACTGGGAGCGAGGACTATGAGGGCATCCTAGGGGTGCATGTGGACATGTGACTATCCTAATGAGCTTGAAATGAGCAATAATGAAAAAGGTGCTAGTGGGACTGTGAAGGTCCTAGAAGCCAAGAGTTGTATATAAGCCATGTGGAGAGACTCCATGGTTGAGAGGTCTAGAATAGACCGGAGACACTAAGTGTCATGGCCAAGAAGGTTTGGTCCAGCATTCACGGTGAAGTGAAAGAGACTAAGAGCATGAAAACCACAGTGGTGGTGTGGGTTCCATAATGGAACAAGACAAAGAGGGGAAAAACTCTTGCTGCTCTCTCTTTCCTTTTTTTATTATTATATATATATATATATACATATATACTTATGCATTTATGAAAACAGAAGATTGTTGAATGCATGTATGGCTGAAAATAGAATGTTTTTATTTGCTTAAAATAAATTGTGAATGCTGGAATAGTTAATTCCCTGCCCAAGAATGGACATGAATGAGCTCATGTGCCTATTGGGAAGGCATGAAAAGTATGAAAGTCTCCTCAATAAGACTTGGACTTCCATGCCAATTGGGCAATTAATTGACTGATCTTAATGCCTATATTATGCTTGGTCTAACAGAATTACAATGATGCATTTCACAGGTGAGAAAAGTGAAATCCAGTTGTGCACATTGATCATGGCAGCAAACCAAAAGCTATTGGACTTGGCAGGAAGTCTCCTTCAAACAATTGCCAAGACCCAATAAAATCTTGGAGAGATGCTCAAGATACAGAAAAGGCAGAATGAGATGAACCACCATATTTTTGCAGGACTCAATTGGTTTGCAAAAGGAGGTAAAAATTCTTCTGGGAGCAATCCGTAAGGGGAAGGAAAGTGGATAAATGATGGGGAATTCGTCCAATCGGTCCATTAAGAAACATTCCAGGCATGAAGACTCAAAGGAAATTGAGTAGGTAAAGATGATGCAGCTAGCGAAATGTTGGAAATGTGGAGGACATCATTACAGCCGAGACTACCCAACGAGGGAACATCAAGAGGTTAGCAACCACAAAGTTCCTAGACTTGGAGATGAGCCTAAAGTTGATAATCAGCAGGAGAAGCTCATGGAAGCCAAAGGGCTTGGTCCTCAAAGTTCAAAGTAAATAATTGAACGTGGGATAGATCTACACAATTTTGAAATTTTTGGATGTCTAAATTGTATATGTATTCCTATGTATTGGAAGACCAAGGATGGTGTTATTCCAAGGGGGAGGGGATTGTAATACCCCAGTTTTGACCCCATTTGCATTAAAATATACATGATGTCTATATTGTAATTAATCATGGTGTGGAGCTAAAGGCAAAATCCCCACCATCGATTTGGTTGTGTTATGTTTCAGCGATTGGGATCGTTGCCGATGGTATATCGTGCTATCCGACACATTATAGTTTTGACATCATGTAAATATGTACTTTAATTAAAATGAACCTACAACAAGCTACGACAGTGAAATGATAATGAAAAAGGCATGATTTTCCTAAGGATAAGGGAGGGGGATTATTAAACCTTGGGCCTATGGGGGAAAAGCCATGTGTCAGCTGTTGAACCCATTTGGTTGTCACCCACCCTTTTTGTCTTACTCACCTTTCCTTGTATTATCATCCAATTACCACATTAAACCCCTAATGTTAGTTGGGGAAGTTATTGTTGGGTAGTGGTGGGTGTGGCAGGATTGTTAGTCCTTGCCCACGTGACCACTCCACCAGCAGACTCTTCATATTCACATCTCCTAGGAATAGAAGCAAAATTTCCACTCTCCACTCTCCCACGACTCCATTCTTCGAGGGACGATTCCATTCTCCTTGTTCTAGCTCATCCTCCCTTCACGCACAGGGCGGGGACTGGTTCTCCTCACGCACAGGTTGGAAACCTACATTGTTTTCCTCATGCATGATTCGAGGGGGGGGGATTGTGTTCTCACGCGGTGAGCTAGAAGAGTGGCCTGAGAGGCACGGTTTCTACTGTGTGTATGTTTTCCCCCTACCGATTTTGTGGTTTACGTATGTGTTTCCCCTGTCCAAGCTGAGAATCGAATCTTCTCCTCCATTTCGAGCTATGTTTTCTTCTCTCGTTGCTTTAGTGTTGGGATTGGGGTTGTTGCTTTCCCCACAACTTGTTTGTTTCGGTTTCAGCTACGTTTTAAGCAGCTGTGGGTTCTTATTGGGTCATTTTGGCCACGATAGGGCCAAGAACGACTTAGGAACCAAAATTCCCTTTTCTTCATAGTACTGTGAACTGCTTGTTTTACTGCAGGTATGTAGTGGTTGGTTTTCGGACTATGTGGAGTGGGATTGAAGGCTGGTCATGCTTGAGAAACCTGGTGTTTGGGAGCTACACAGACATAGTTATATGGCTCGATTCCTTCTCCACAACCCCTGAATAGCACTGGAAGGGAAGTCAGGGCCTGAGGGACTGTGAAGTAGAGAAGGGACTAATTCCTATTGTTGGGTGTGTGTGGGCATCTTAGAAGTCATGCTAGCTCTGGTGTAGGTGTCCTTAGCTCTTCAATGAGCTCAGCAGCTCAGCATTCAGCTTTTCCTATCTCCTTGATGGCCTGATAAACCCAACTGTGTTGGCTTGGCTGTTTTGTGTATCCTTGGCTATGTGTAAGCCTGCTTGTTACTTATTCCTTGGGGAATCATGCCTAGCTCAAGAATGGTAGTGTTGCTGAGAGATTAAGGAGCACACTGGCCTATGGTTGGGTGAAACGTTGTAGCGACGTAGCTGGTTGCAAGACGATTTCTTTACAAGATAAGTATTTGTGACTATCTTCATCTCTGCAATTATTTTATGTTTACTGAATTATGATGAACATGTTAAATGTTGGAATGTATGGTTTTATTCCTCTATATATTAAATCAATTATGCATCTCTGCATGTTTTAACTTCCAAGCATTTTATTTCAGTTTATATGTATGTACAACTTCATGGGGCTAGTTGATCGGATGGTTAGTGTATGGTAGTGTCCACTTCGTCGGTCTGAGGGTTGGGGATGTTATAGTTCCCATAGAGAATTCTTGGGTCACCCACACACATCTCAAAGAGTTCATAATCCAACCATGGTGGATTCCATAGAGAGCCTTCTCTTATAAGCCGATTAAAGAAACTAGATCTCATGTCCATGTCAATTATCCCACCTTCGCATTGTACTAACATTAAAACTGGAATAAAATGATCATTTAACATGATTGGAGGTAAGTGTGGGAGGCGGAAAGAGGAACGAGGGGAAGTTGATCCCCTACCTCTCTTAAAATTTCCCTTTGGCACTGATGATTCTACTCAGGGTTATTTACATGCGTAATTAAGCAGTGATTAAGCCTATGATTAGATGTTGGGGTTTTCATTATTGTGGTCATTAGGGTATCCAAAAATTCTTAGGAATACCCCCATTTTTCACTACCTACCCTTTTTTCAATAAGGTATCGTGGTTTGCCAAAGACTTTTCCAAACTATTTTCCAATTTATGAATTTGAAATAGAATATGTGAGTCAAGAGAGTTGAGAGTCATCCTTGTATTCTCTCCAACATTCAACAAAAGGTTGATTCTTCATCTTTATTCATTTTTCTTGCTAGATCTATAATAAAAAAAAATATCCAAAGAAAATTGACACAATAATATGGGAATTAATAATTGAAATCCCAAAGAACATTGCATACATATTTAACTATTTGTTGGGCACTCTCCCTAACCCCATGCGAAGCTTGCTTCAATATTTCCTTTTGGACCAAAATGTACTCCTCATAGATGCTAAAACCATGGTATTTTAATAATAATATTATTAAAATAAGTCAATCCTTTCAAAATACAACTCTAAAAATATATACAAATAAATTTAAAAAAAAATTATATGGGGCATCTTTTTTTAAACAAGTTTATATGGGGTATCTTTGTGTTCATCCATCTATGGTATTCATGCATTCCAGTGCCTAGATCAAGCTCTAGAGTATCCATCTCATGGGGTGACAATTTCCTACAACACGGAGTTGAGCCCTATGAAATTGAATTTAGGTGTTCGGGCAAATAGAACAAAGGGATTTTGCTAATTTTTCTCTTGATTGGGCTCAAATAGCACAATCGAGGTATGCCCAAATTTCTTATTCCAATTATACGAATGAAAATCCACTTAAGGGACAGAAATAAAGGTTTGTTAATGGGGATTCATGGAATTCAAAGGGGGAGATTTTCAGGTCTCTCATTGTTTGTTGAATTTAACTATGTCATCAATGGGATTTTCCACATCCATGCTCAAGGGTTATTTTAATATTATGTAGTATGTCGTACATGACTTCATCATGTTCGAAAGGCCTCCATGGAATGATATTGACATAGTTGAGATATTTGTCTTCACCCCAGGGATAAGTGTGCTCTTCAAGGTTATTCCATTTTCTAAATATTTATTCCAAGTGTCTAAAGGAATCCAAGTTTACCAATTGAGGTTTCAAACCTTGACAAAATCCCCCTCAGGTAAATCTTTGTTGTTGTGGGTGGCCTGTGGATATTATGTGGCCTTTATAAAATGAAATATGGAGAAATTCCAATCTATCCTAGTTGATCAGCAGAGGATTATATATGTAGGGAAACAACTTGAGGATCAAGTTCCTTTATATGATTATAATGTATATAAGAATTCCACATTATGTTAATTTTTAGATTTACAGGGAGTTGAGGGGGGCTGGGAGGCCCATATCATTTTTCGAAGCGGTAAAATCAAATCCCATTCCACAAGCAACTCCAACTTCAGTGATTCTTAGCACTTATTTGGTTGAAAAATCTAATGAGGTGCCAAATTTGAAGGTCTTCCATCTATAAGTTTATCAACTTAGATTTTACTATAGACATTATGTAGTTTATGTAGTTTTAATACACTCTCAACATGTTGTACATGCTTTCCCCAAGTTTTGCTATATATTATTATATCACCAAAAATATTAACAGAAATTTCCTTAGGAAGGGTTTAAAAACATAATTCATCAAGCTTTGAAATGTGGAAAGTGTATTGGTAAGGCCAAATGGCATCACCAAAAATTCATAATGGCATTCATGTGTTCATAAGTTTTTTTTTCAAAACTTATTCTTTACTCATTCTAATTGGATGGAATCCAAAACAAAGATCCAACTTGGTAAATGATATTTCTCCATGTAATTCATCAATGATAGGAATAGAAAACTTATCTTTAATAGTTATCTTATTGGGATCTTTATAATATGAACACGTACACTAAGAATCTTCCTTTTTTAGAACCATAGCCCCTGGTGTAGAGAAAGAACTTTTCCTTGGTTTAATGATGCATGCATATAATATTTCTTCAACCATATTTTCAATATTTCTCTTTTGTGCATATGGGTACATGTAGGGCATAGTGTTAAGTGGTACACTTCATTGTTGCAAGTGAATAGCATGGTCATCATATTGAGTACATAGAATACCTTTGAGAATATCACTAAATACCTTGGAATGGTTGTCAATAACTTGTTAGAGATCCATTGGAATAGAGGGCATAGATTCTTGAACATATACTGACCACAATTATGCATTTACTCCATGGTATCCCCTTTTCAACACGTTTGTCATGTTATATGAGATTATCATTTTAGAGGGTTTCCTTGGAATACCTCTTAGTTCAATTTTCTTTCCTTTTGAAGAGAACCTCATGAAAGTTAATATTCCTTGTTCTCAATTATTATAGCCACTAGGCCCCTTAACACCAGTCATTTGGATTTCAAACATTGGACTATCCAATAAATACTCTCACATAGTAGGATTAATACTATGGAACTTCCCTAAACAATTTACGGTACCTCCATCTACAATCATTACTTGAAACTATGGTGTTGGATATACAAATCAATTGAGAAGTTTGACCAATATTCAATTATTGAAGTTATGGGTACTACCATAATCAATAAACAATGTTACATTTTTTCTTTTTGATATATCCTTCTATCCTAGGAGTTTGAGGAGTGATAATGTTGGTTGGTGCATGGAAATATATGGTTGGATTAGTACCTTCTAGATCTACCTCTTGAAACCATTTCATTTCTAAATATTTTTCCTCTTACAGTCTATGTAGAATAATTTATTCTCATTGTAGTGATGCCCCTTATTGTACTTGTTGTCACAATTGAAACATAGTCCATTTCCTCTTCATTCCTCCACTCTTTGAGGCAAAAACCTTGTAGGATGAGATAGGTTGGGGGAGGAAATTTCTCCCTCCCTATAGGTGATAGCAACAACATTTCTAGTAGTCATATGTTTACTTTCAACTTCCTTTCCAAACTAAAATCATTCTCCAATGATTTAGGTTCAAAGAGGTGTAACTTATTTTGAATGCTCTCCTTTAAAATGCAGATAAAGTGATCCAACAAGTTACCATATGGAATGTTATTCATTCTAAGAATCAACTTTTGAAAATGCTTAATATGCTCTAAAATTCGACCTTATTTCTTGATATTTATCAATTTGCTAAAGAAGGTGTTTCTTTTATTATCCCCATAATGCTGTTATCAATTTATCCCTAAATATAGACCAAGAGACAATTGATCCAGATTTATGCAAGAACAAAATGAAAAAACAAATACATAGCCATAAACACAAATAAATTGCAAGGAACACAAAGATATAGTAAACACATATTCTATTAAATAGCAGAAATAGAACAAACTGTAAAATAAAGTAGCTACAATGGTGGTAATTATTTATGAGAAGAGATGTGGCTGCTACACTCATTCATTTCAAGATGAATACAAAAATAATATGGAATGGCCTATTAATCATAAACATGACAACAAGAACCGTAAAAATCCAAAACATAACCCTAGAAGATGAATTGTAATAAAGTTTGCGGCCCCAAGGTGGTTAGTTGAATAGTCAGCTTCCTAGGGTCATAACTTTTGCATACGATCTTCGTTTTGGATGCTTGATAGCACATTGGAAAGGTCTATATGAGATTTACAAATTTCAATTGTGGAAAATGCATATAGATGAAGACAATTCCCCCCATTAATCTCCAAAAAAATGTCGTTTAGGGCCTCAAAATGACCCCATAAATTTGGGACCCAAAAAATCGTAGAACAATTACAAGGAAACCGCTAAAATAGGCAATAATTTTGAACGAGTGGAATAGGTGGTTGGCCACTGATATCCATATGGATCAATCCTCCCCCCTTGGGAATTAATGGTCTCCATTGCATCAAATCCCTCATCATATGAGGAACTATGTTTTGAATTGAGCTTCTAGTGTGACATTTGCTAAAGTGAAGAGGCTGGCTTTCTTTAACATATTTAGAAGAATGTAATTGTTGATGATAGATGTGCTAGAGTTGTTCAAAAATTTTGGTTGTGGTATTATCCTTGGTATGAAATGGTGTGGATTTTTTATTCTTGGAGGATCAGTTTGAATGCATGGACTTGTACCGTAGAGTTACTTAGATAGATGAGGCAACAATGACTTTGTTTTCTTCTTATTTCTGTTGAGTAGAGGGGACATGTGCAAAGGTTGTGGATATCTCTATGATCTTATGTTCTCCTTCAGAGGTAGTTGTGAAGAGGGTGAATTTCCCAGTGTGGGATATTACCTTCTTGTACTGCGAAACTATGGTAGGTGCAACTATCTTTGGTATCTAATAGAGTTTCCCTCCCAAATAGACAATGGCACTACAAGGTTGTGATTCATATACTACATGATGCTTCCACATATATTGTTATCCTAAAAGAACATCATAAACTTCAAGTGGGGACACATCATACAATACCTCATCTTTAAAGGGCTTGATGCAGTATCGTAGGCGGTAGTAATTACTGACACATATACCTTTTCCTTGGCTTAGCCAACCAATGTTGTATGGTTGTTACGGAGAGAAATTCCTATGGCTTGGGGTACCACAATAGACAGCTTGACTCCAGAAATCAATCCTTTCCAATATGCAATAGAAATTAAATGTCTAACACTAAAGTATCAAACCTCGTACCTTATTCCGGATGGTTGAAGTAGATCCCCATTGAGCTTTCCAACTTTAGCTTGAATTAATAGATTACTTCCTCAACAACAAGTAAACAATACAAGAATTCTATATATCATGGTGTTAGATCTATTCTAGCGTATATAATCAATAATGTACAAGCATTTGACATAATTCCATGGATAAAATATTCATTCAAACACACATTATTGGATAGGAAAAGATATTTCTATTAATATAAATCAAAGATCACAAGATACAACCTCTAACGGCACGTCTGCGAACCGGAGAAACTGAATCCCCCACTTGGGCCTCCACCACCTCAATCCTCTATCTCTTGATAGCAAGCTCACAAGCAAAAGGCAAGCTTGGGAAGAACACACTAGTGCTCCAAGGGACAAAGGGATGCAGAATCAAGCATAAGTTCTGGAAACAATGGAATATAGTTTCTTTGCTCTCAATTCTCTCTTCTTTCCTTCAATGTACCAAGGGGTTCCTTATATAGATTTTCAAAGGGGTAATGAAAGGTCAAATCCGAGTGATCTCAAGGCATAGGGAAGGCCATGAGTCAAATGAATCAGATCCATGTCAAGGAAAACTCCAAAAGGATTTGGATTATGTACACATCCCGATGTACACGGTTTTAGTGGTCAAACCCGCGTATATACGCGCTTATAGGTTTAAAAGTCGCGTGTATAATTTTTCACATGTTCTTAGGGATGATCAAGGAAACATCAAAGGACAAAAAATGGTCCATGGGGTCTAAGGAGTCTGCAGCGGAACAGGGGTAGGCCATACAAAGTGTGATTCACTTGGAGTGGTGAAATCAGCTATAACATATGCCCCCTAATGTATGAGGTCAGAGGGGTCATACGATGGCCGAAATACATTATAAGTCCATCCTAGAAGTGGAGTGATGAAGGATCCCAAATGGAAGACCAGCCACCCAATCAGCATAGTACATTAATACAACTCTGCACATAACTGCAAATACATATATTAGTCCTGGATACATAATAGTACAATGGCCATGAATAGGCATGATACATGATATCACATATGTGGTCATCGCCACGTATAATATACATAGATCAGAATCTCCATGATGAAGATATACAAAGGACCATGAGCTCCATAATGGCTGAAGATATAACAGATCAAGATCTCCATAGTGGCTAGAAATATCTGACATATACTGGAATCAAGTCACGAGAGTTGAAATCTCATGAACATTGGCACGATCAAGGAGGTATCATATAAGAGATGCCACCAATCTGGAAATTCTTCTACACAAACCTCTACGAGTACATGTCCTACTATGCGAATAGAGGTGTCGAGTTCGAACATAGTAGTCCATCGTCTGATTACCGGTCATTAATGTGTACCATTAACAGACGCGAGATCACCCATCGATAATGAAAATGGGAATCAAGGTACTAGACTACAAACTAACAAGTGTGAATAAATGTGTTGAGGTCGAACACTTAAGAGCATCCATCGATCAGGGGACATTGATGTATTCCCAAAAACTGTCGATGGAGAGAAAACCTGCCACCGATGAATACAAGTCTCAAGGCACTCAAAATGACTCTAGATTCCAATCCCAGAATAAATGATCTGAAGTCAATAGGATGAAATCTGCTGGAAGGAGGGCATTAAGGCATCCCCCATCATCCAACATGAGGTACTCATCAAAGCTGTATAATGTGGAAGGACTCGATCATAAGGTGCACGAACTAGTAGCTGTACCGGGAATGGTCGACATGCAAAGTCAATATAACTGAGGAATGGCCGACTCAGGCTTCAACTTAATTCGAACAAGATCATAACGGCATATGGTGACTGAATGAAGGTAGCATAGACTCAATATATAAACTGGGACATCTATGCGACACAGGAGGCATCAACAGAGGCTCCATAGGGACTGGAAGCTTAACCAGTCGGTGGAGATAAACTCAGATAAATGAGTACAAATCCTAAAGTCAAAATATAACCCAACCAATGGATGTGATATACAGTGCTCTGTTCGAAGGTGACATGACTCGACAGCTACCACAGATAACATCTTTCCTTGTCCGGCTTTTTGGTTTTTTTTTTCTTGATTATATGGAATAAAAAAGACATATTTTTGGGTGATAATACATAGTGATATCTACCATTTGTGTGCAGATGTGGGACCACGGCAGCCAGAGGGCTTCCCTCGTCATAGACGGAGGGGAAGAGGAGATGACATCACGGGTGTGGATGCAGAGCATATGCTCCAGAGCATTCATACCAATTTTGTGAGACTGACACATAGAGTTCCCATGGCACAAGTCGAGGACTTTCCTGAGGCTATGCAGCGGCAGGTGGTGGGTGTACCACACGAATTGGTGTGTTTATTTTGATAGCTAGCTAGAACCGTAGTGACCTTCCATGATCACAACTCTCCTCCTCCTCCACAGGATTAGACACCTGGGAGTGTTTTGTATTACCGTGTATTATGTGATGGTGGCTTGAAAGCCCTAATTTTGTATCATGAAACTATGTATTATCACATTTTGGATGTATATATAAAAAAATTTATGGTGATCGATTTATTTATTTACATGTGTAAAAATTGTGTTTGTGATTAATTTATTGTGAATGAAACAAATGCCAATCTAACACATAGTTAGCATATGAGTCAGCAACTTGATTATTATTTCTTGGAATATGTATATATGTTATATTGTCAAATTGTCGTTCTAACAATCTCACACGTAAGAATCTTCTCAATAACGTTGGATCTCTAACATGGTACAAGCCATTGAGCTGTGACACTGCTAAATCCGAATCAAGACGTACCTCAAGAGATAGAACGCCATGTAAAATGGCATCCCGTAGAAGCTTGATAACAACACTGTATTCAGCAACATTGTTGGAAGATAGCCGTAGACATACACCTCCTGAAGACAGTACCTGACCCATAGGAGTATAAATCACCCACACAGCAGAGGCTGAGTGTTGAGCGTGATGGCTTGCACCATCCGCGAATCCTATGTAGGTGAAAGATTCCATTGGCATCTGTCAAAAGAAACAAAAACTAATCACAAACCTGATCATGATAAGAAAAAGAACTAACTATCCAAAGTTGTACAATAATATACAATAAGTAGCCTTGGCTGAAGATCATGCATAGTATTTCTTGCGATATAGCCCATTTCTAGGCTTCGCCAAGGCCGTTCCTTCGTAATCCACTAACTCATACGCACCCTTCTCTAACACATGCTTGACCACGTAAGGACCATGCCACATAGGATTGAATTTCCTTACCCCCAAGGGTTCTTTCGGTTGATCCCACAAAAGGACCAAGTCTCCTTCACTAAACCTCCTTAGACGGATAGACTTATCATACTAGACCTTTACGTGACGTTTATTGACTTCTAGAGCCACCAAGGCATCTCGACGCTGCTCATCAAGTTGCTCAAGGTGAACCAAATGCTCCTCCAATGGGAAGTGTCTGGTAAGAGTTCTACATCTAGCTTCAACGAAGTAATTTCGCATTCAACCAAAAACATCGACTCCGCTCCATGTACAAGTTGATATGGAGAAAAACCCATGGCAATCTGAACAACGATTCGATATGCCCACAAAGCAGGATATAACATGATGTGTTAATTGTTCTTGCTTTGTGCAATGGTTTGTTGGAGAATGGATTTGTGTGATTTATTCACTACCTCTACCTATCCATTTGCTTGAGGGTAGTAAGAAGAGGAATGCTCTTGTTTATACCCTAACTTAGATGCCAACTCTTCCATCATATGGTTCTGAAAGTGCAAGCCATGGTTAGTGACAAGCTATTTCAGAATCCCAAACCGAGTAATTATTTGGTTGAATACAAAGTGAGCGGCTGTCTCACCATCATATTTTACTGTAGGCATAACCTCAGCCCATTTCGTGAAGTAATCAACAGCCACTATAATATGATGGTGCCCCCCAGCCAAAGCTGGGTTTCAATCCATAAAATCGAGCCCCCACTTAGTGAAGGGATCGGCGGTGATAATGGGATGTAACAGGGTAGGTTTTGAGCGCATATTACGTGCGAACACCTGGCAAGGGTGGCACCTCTTGACAGCATCAACACAATCCTTAAAGATCGACGGCCAGAAATAACCCGCTCTTAAAATCTTTTGAGCTATAGAAAGCCCAGATAAATGACCACCACACGCCCCTCTGTGGCAATCATTCAGCACTACCTCATCCTCTTCATGAGTTAAACAACGTCATAAAATGGAATTTACCCCACAGCGGTACAAAGTGCTGTCCACTATGAGGTAGTTCTTAGAGATGTGATGTAATCATCATCGTTCATCTCGTGAGAGGTGAGTAGGGGTCTTCAGTGTTTGTAAATATATTATGATATCCCCATACCACGGTTCTAAAGTTGAGATTAAGAAGATGTTTTCATCGACAAACGTATCTTCAAAAACCAACTCCTCGGCCTCGCTTGGGAAATCTGATATAAGCTCTGCAAAAATTAAAGACTTCTTCGATATTGCTGAAACAAACTCGAGATCGAATTCTTGCAGAATGACAATCCATTTATTATATTTTCCCCCAATCATCCTTTGGATGAGGACAAATTGAAATGGATTGGCATGGGCTACAACCAAGGTCTGGCAAAGGAGAATATAATGTCTCAACTGCTGAACTGCATGTATGGTAGCTAAAGAAAGATTCTCAACATGAGAATAACGAATCTCTACGTTACTAAGGTTTTGGCTCAAATAATATATGACATGCTCTTGGAGCTCCTCATCCTCTTGAACCAAAAGCATACCAATCGTCTCTAATGACATGACCACATATAATAGAAAATCATGGCTATAGTGCGGGGGACTAATCACCGGGGCCGATGCTAGGGCTCGCTTGAGTGCATCGAAGGACTCCTGGGCTCACTCATCCCAATAAAAGGGGGTGTCCTTCTTCAAGAGACGCATGAAGCCTCTATTCAAATTGGCAAAGTTGACAACAAATCTTCGTAAGAAGTTTGCCATGCCTTGCAAACATTGAAGATGACGAATATTCTTTGGGGGAGACAACTAAAGTATTGCCTCAACCTTCAAAGGGTCAACTCTTATACCCTCTTTAGAAATGATGAATCCTAACAAACACCCTGACTTCACACAAAAGATGCACTTGTGAGGATTTAATCTAACTGAATAGTGCCGGCATCTTTCGAATACCAATCTCAAGTGATAGGGATGACATATTCTCATGCAAGAATGAGCAGCAAGGTCATCTAGAAATACCTTGATAATTGACTTGAGATTGTGGAAGATTAAGGTCATTGCCCGCTGAAATGTAGATCCGACGTTTTTAAGGATGAAAGGAATTTTTTGATATGCAAATGTACCCTAAGAACAAATAAATGCAGTCTTATGTTGGTCCTCAGTTTTAATCTGTATCTAATTATATCCGGAAAAATGCATCAATAAAGGAGAACACCTCACTACCTGCACACTCATCCAAAATATGATCAATAAATGGTGTGGGGAAATTGTCCTTAGGATAGGCACGATTCAAATCCAAGAAATCAATACATATGCGGATCACTCCCTGTTTCTTATCCACTGGAATGGGGTTTGAAACCCACTCCATCAAGGGAACAGGATAGATGAAACCGGCTTTCAACAGCTTCTCTATCTCTGCCTTAATCACGGGTGCTTTCCTAGGATTCACCGCACGTAAACGTTGTCGAACATGCTTAGCGTTGCTGTAAGTCTTAATATCGTGCTCGACAATGCGAGGGTCAATACCTGGCATCTCATCGTAATACCAAGAAAAAATATCACGGAATTCCTTAAATAGCTCGGTGTATTCAAGAATCTCAGCATGGGAACATTCCGCCCCAATATAGACATTCTCTATCGTGCCAGGATTGCGAGAGATGTTGATAGGAATCATTGTAGATATGTTTGACATGTTTCCATCAGCCATTGGACCAGGAGAGATTAATGGAACCATAGGACTACCAACTCTCTGACTAAGAACTGCCCTAAAATCCTCACGCTCCAAGCGGTCAAGCTCTGGAAGAAAGTACGATCTATGTTGAAGTTCCTCCCATGGTGGCTCAACTCCCAACATAGCCTCAATAATCGCTTCATATGAAGGGAAAACCATATCAAGGTAGTCATGTGCATGAGAAGATTGTACTACCCATGCCGGCAACACATAAGGGTCCTCTTCCTTCATCCGCAAAGAGGAAGGACTAGGCTCTGCAACAAACTTGAGATTAGCTTGATAAGCTATCATAGCTGTAGGAAACGACACACCCGTCATGA
The DNA here is from genome assembly GCA_001517045.1 of Pseudotsuga menziesii. NCBI lineage: Eukaryota > Viridiplantae > Streptophyta > Pinopsida > Pinales > Pinaceae > Pseudotsuga > Pseudotsuga menziesii. The sequence continues at coordinate 475,820 of LPNX010998016.1, read as the reverse complement.
CGGGCTTACTCAAAGTACTCGGTGTAGGAAGAATCCAAGGATCTTCCATATGACTCGTGCGAAAAGACACCGATGTTGTAGATGTCAAAGCCTCATCGGAACTAGATCCTATCATCAGGATTGGTGCAGGACAACTAAAGCTTCCCATGAGGGATGGATACATGCCTACACCCACACTCCCAGTTTCCGGCTAAGAGTGCTCAACGATCAGGATCGAAGATCCCAAAGATGCAGTAATAGATGGATTCTTGAATGTTGTTTGATCAATCGTTACGATCTTCCCGTTATGTGGAAAGCATACAACACAGAACAAGGAAGAAGCAACGGCTTGCATACTGTACATCCAGTTGCTACCCAGTAAGAGATTGTAGTCAAGGGGCGCATCAACCACCTCAACCTCTATCGCCATGGTCTTCCCTCCCAAACGAACTTTAAGGGAAGGAAGGATGCCGTGCAGTATAAAAGATCTCCAATTGAACACAATTAACATAGTCGCTGATTTAGACAGCTCAGGAGAACCCACACCCTTCCAACAGGATAAAGACATCATAGAAGCAGCAGCGCCCTCGTCAATCACAGTGTGCTTGACGATCATATTAAGAAATTCTACGTGAATCAAAAGAGACACATAGTAGGGAAAGCGAGGCTGAAGTCCCGCGGTTTCAAATTTGATCATAGAGGAAGAATAATCATCATTCACACCAAGGGAAGAAAGCAACGCCTTCCTTTGCGATGGACAACTCTGAAGCACTTCCAATGCAGACATCGCACAAGGAGTGTGGCCCAAATCCTCGACAAATGAATAGATCTGGGCGGCTCAGGAATTTGGATTATGCCTTGAACGCTTAAGGACTCCCTTAGGAATGCGAGGTGCAGTCTTAGGTTTATCCATAGGTTTCTCAATACACAAAGGGGACCATGGTGGATCAGGCTCTTTACCTGGGCTGGGTTGTGACGAACCATAATCTTTCGCACGGGTCACAACTTTTGTAGCACGGACCATGTTAATGCACACACGACCACTACCCTCCGGTGGATCATGATCATCACCAAACTGGTCATGGGACTTCGAGTTCATATTTTGATTATGTGGTAAAGGGTTAGTTAGTGCGGCTGGGCCCTGTGCCAAGAATCTCGAAGCTTCCTCAATACGAGGGCACAAGTAAGTGAGGTGATCATCCTTACATAACTTGCAAGGGAACTTAACCTTACATTTAGCTTGCTTGTCCCCCCCTAGCATTTCGGCCAATCTTGTCATTACTGTTAGCATTCTCATTCTTATTCCCACCCTTTCGATTATTTTTATCCTTTTTTCTATTCCTTCTGGGCTGTTGGTTACCCTTCTGGTTCGACAATTGCAAAAAAAGTACACTTGTCATTTGGGCAGGTTGAGACAAAATCGTAGCTTGTCCCGAAGTAGATTGGTTGATTGACAATTGACTAACTTGTTTTGCAACCGAATCCGCAAGTTTCGCACTTGCACAACCCACAATGCCATCGGCATGTGGTCTAGGTTTGACTTTGGGATCGAAACTAGAATGAGGAGCATTGGAAATAATCTGATACAACAAACCAAACTGAGCATAAATCAAGTCCAGTTCCTGTGCCCTAAAAATCACTTGTTCCTCATTCTACACTTCGAATGTGGAAACATCCTTCGCTATATATGGAAATAACGACTTGAGGAACCACTCGAGGAGGAACTCCAGCGGTATAAAGGCTTTAATTAACCTCTTCCGTCTTCGCCACTCTTGAATATGATCAGAGATATGTGTGGCTTTATCTTTCTGAAATGTCGACAAGAGTTCAGTACCAATGTCATAATGCACTAGTAGCTGGAAGTGATTAAGAAAAGTCATCGCAAGGTCGTCGAACAAAGAGAAAGCTCCCCTAGGTAACTCTATATACCATTTCGCGGCAGGCCCTGTAAGGGTGCGTTGAAATAGTCTCAAACGGACTGAGTCCTGATGTAAGGAATTCAAAGAGCACCATAGGTGAAACATAGTAATGTGTTTGCTCGGATCCTCTCCCGGTTTACCCTTGAAATTAGGTATGTCTAAAGGAAGCTTGGTAGGGACAGCCAGCCAAGCCGGGTCATGATCCACAGGATCGTTCGTCAATCTCGACAAGTCAAGAAGATTGAGCATCACGAGGAAAGGGAGCCTAGGATGATGAGGTCGATGGACCGCTCCCTAATTCATATAGGGCTGATTACCACCATGGCCTTGGCCATAGTGCCCTCCTCTTGTATGACCCATATAGGGTGGTGTGGAAGCACCATAGTGTGGTGGACCTTTACTAGTAGGAGCTACAAAGCTGTAATTAGGAGACTAAGTAGGTTTTTGATACCCGCCCCCATAAGGTGAAGAACCCTATCCATACTACGTCCCATAATAGGGTCCATAAGTCATCGCATGTGATGCCCCATGAGACACTCCGTAGGTAGGAAGATACGCTCCGGAAGTAGGGATATACATACCGGAAGTAGGGATATACGCACCGAAAGTAGTAACATGACCTCTAGAAGTATGAACATATCCTCCTGAAGCAACAGGCAGTATGTAAACCTAAGACACAATCGGTCTAGTTACCGCAGTATGGACCTGACTCCTAGCCATGTGCCAGCTCGAAGCACCACGTGAATAAGGTGGAGGATGTACATTTGAAGAACTAGGGACCGGGGATGAAGGAATTTGAGTAATAATGTATGTGCTACCGCCTATCGTCACTCGTCTCGGATCTGGTATCCTAATCAGATCGCTAACCCTAGACCTAGGAGGGACATGTGATGTAACTTCCACCACTGGGATGGAAGGTGCAATGTGACTAGTGCTCACAAACCTCTCCACATGGTAAGGAATGAGAGTGCCCCCAGGCATAGTGTTAGGCTCGAAGCCGGATTCGACATGAAATGCCAAATCATGTGTAGGGAAACCAGACATAGCATAACTACCATAGCTAGTGCTTGCGGGTTCAAAATGAGTCTCGGCATCCTCCGGCATTCCATACCGGTAACGCGTCAATGGGGAATCAAACCTAGAGTGAGTAGGTCTATCATGCATGGTTCCTATCTCAGAAATCACAGGACCTAACTCAGCCAAGTCGGGTGAAGGATCATAAGTAGGAGTAAACTCCCCATCGTCTACATGAATGGGAGAAGGTGGTTCAGGAATACCTTCTAAATGGTCTCCCATGGTGTGTGAATCAATGTGTGAAATATTTCTCCTGGACTGCCTAGATATCCCTCCCAAAGGAGGAGGATAAGTAGAAGGCGGAAGTCCTTCTAAACGATGAGAACGGTGAGGAGTTGCACCCGAATCCACAATGACTCAAAAAATAGAAAAGACTCTCTATTTACGTAAACCCTAGGCCAACTATCATGCACAGAGAAATCACTAATAAAATATAAAGCCAAATGCAAGCAAACCAGGGCTAGATATGAGCTCCCGAATGAAGTAGGTACGTCTCATCTAGGAGAGGCTTGAGACTCCCATACACAACAAGCAGAGGCACGTAACCAATTATTGTGGCCCTCAGCTTCAACACGTAAAGAGACTGTGCTGTCCGACCCCAACCTGGCCGGGACACCTGCAAAATAAACCCTGCAAAGTACCCCCTCGATATCCTCAAAGTAAACCCTGCAAAGTACTAAGTTCACCTCAATATAATCAATGCTCAGGCGGACAGTCGCAGGCGGGATTGACCATATGGGTAGGGTAGCAAAGCCCGAAACTCTCGAAAGAGCCCCCTGATACGAATACAATCCTGGAAATATCTCCGGTGCTACTCAATTATGACTAGGGGTCATCCCAATCAATAACCACTCACACTACCTCATGCTTCACTCCCTTTTGAGAGGAGGATCCTGAGAAACACTGGTTATACCAAGGATTTTACACACTCACCTGGACAAACACATACATGTTGTTGTTTAGTGATCTTGGAGAATTTACTTACAATGAACTATTCCAAGATCCTAAAACCTAAGCTTGTTGGTGCACCCTAGAAAATAAAAGAGTGTAATTCATTTTAATTTAGCGTTGATTTTAATTGGCTTAATTACTCAAAATAGGGATATGACCGTGCAACTAATGGTGTTATGACGCAACATGAAGTAAAATGCACACCTAACAATCAATGCAAATGCATTATGTCTATGAAAACAGGGTATGCTACTACGTGAAATGCACAATTTTTCTTCAAATGATGAATGCAATCTTTCCTATATGAATTCCTAACTAGTACTCCAAAGCAAATCTAGTGCAAGTAGAATGCAAAGATGCAAAATGCAATGCATGATGATAAGCAAATGTTTTTGGATTTTTTGAAATAACATGAGATGCAAAAAGCAAAAGAATGATTCTATGACCCCTAGACTCTGCAAGCACACACAAATAACACTCAAGCAAATCACTAAGGTAAAAGAACTCTAATGCACTAATCTCAAACAAAAAATCGAAAATACCATGACAAGAACCTTCTTTAAAATAAAAAAAATTAGCCTAAAAAAAAACCGTTTCTGGTAAAAAACAGAGGTCTAAACAGACTTAGGCAGTGCTAAAGGAGACTCAGCAAATATCAAAATTCACCCACCAAAAAATTAACTCCCACAAAAAGGAAAAAGCAAGGGCATATGTGACTGTTCGTAGTAAACCCGCGTGTATACGCAGAAATCACAGGGAAACCCGCGTGTATACGCGACTGTGAGTTAAAAACTCACGTACAGAAAGAAAGGTGCATAAAATCAAGGAAAACAGACAATCTGAGACAAACTTCACACCAATCAGACACTACCAGGCATACATGCCCCCAGACCCGACACAGAAACAAGAGAGAAAGAGCAATTCAAATTCATTGAATGCCGATAAAACAACCCCCAAAGGACAACTACTAGGAACTCCCCAACGGAGTCGCCAATTCTGTTACGGAGAGAAATTCCTATGGCTTAGGGTACCATAATAGACAACGCGTCTCCAGAAATCAATCCTTTCCAATATGCAATAGAAATTAAATGTCTAACACTAAAGGATCAGACCTCGTACCTTATTCCAGACGGTTGAAGTAGATCCCTATTGACCTTTCCAACTTCAGCTTGAATTATAGATTACTTCCTCAACAACAAGTAAACAATACAAGCATTCTATATATCATGGTGTTAGATCTATTCTAGCATATATAATCAATAATGTACAAGCATTTGACATAATCCCATGGATAAAATATTCATTCAAACACACATTATTGGAAAGAAAAAGATATTTCTATTAAGATAAATCAGAGATCACAAGATACAACCTCTGACGGCACGTCTGCAAACTGGAGAAACTGAATCCCCCACTTGGGCCTCCACCACCTCAATCCTCCATCTCTCGATAGCAAGCTCATAAGAAAAAGGTAGCTTGGGAAGAACACACTAGTGCTCCAAGGGATAAAGGGATGCAAACTCAAGCATAAGTTCCGTCAACAATGGACTATAGTTTCTTTGCTCTCAATTCTCTTTTCTTTCCTTCAATGTACCAAGGGGTTCCTTAGATAGCTTTTCAAAGGGGTAATGAAAGGTCGAATCTGAGCGATCTCAAGGCATAGAGAAGGCCAGAAGTCAAATGAGTTGAATCCATGTCAAGGAAAACTCCAAAAGGATTTGGATTACGTACACATCCCAATGTACGTAGGTTTAGTGGTCAAAACTGCGTATATACGCACTTATAGGTTTAAAAGTTGCGTGTATCATTTTTCACATGTTTTTAGGGATGATCAAGGAAACATCAAAGGACAAAAAATGGTCCATGGGGTCTAAGGAGTCTGCAGCGGGACAGGGGTAGGCCATACAAAGTGTGATTCACCTGGAGTGGTGAAATCAGCTATAACAATGGTTGTAGGTGTGGTGTTGTCAGTAGCTTCAATCTCTTGATGAGTTTCATAGAGATCAGGTTCTTTTGAATGTCGCTACAAACAAAAAAATGTAAGGAGTTCCCTTCACCTACATCTGTGAGTGAAAGAGATGCTCATATGCCTCTAACTCATTAGGTTTCTTTGGTTGAATTTGTGTGGTGAAAACAGTGACATTGTGTTATGCATAAATTATCTAATTCCCCTGGTATGCGTTTGTGACATTGGGTTCTAAGTCAGAATCATAATTGGGTTCTAATTTTGAAGCTTTGATCTCAACCACTGATGACTGTTTTGAGTGACATTCATCATTTTGTGCCATGGGATTTTGTGGAATTCACACCACTTCCTGGTGTCCTTATTTGTCTTTTTGTTACCCTTATTTTCTTATGGTGGGGACTATTTGTTATTTCATTTTCTTGGGTTCAGTGTGCCATAGTTTCCATTGCATTAATTTTGCGATGGATTTGTAGGTCCAAAGTCTCGCTTGTTCTTTTGTTGAAATTTCTACTCAATTTTGACAACATACTGATAGGCAGATCTGAGTGAAGAAATGTCTAGGAATCCACTCTCTATTTGTATGTAATGGTGTAGGACACTATGATATTTTAGTACCAGGTGTTGCTTAGAGTCCTTGATACCCAACTTTGTGTGCAAGGTATGAAATTTGTTGGTGTACTATGACATCGTTTTGTCCCTCTCTTGACACATAATGGTCCATTTTGTGTACTGGTCATCATAGTTTCCCATAGGGTAATACTATTCCTTGACGACATCTATAAAAGAGGCCCAAGTGGGATTGGCCTCAAATATTCCAGACTCTTCTGATCAGTTTTCTCACATAAAGTGTCCCACCAATTTTTGACATGGGTGACCATCTTAAGGAACACAAACGTGATCTTTTCCCTGTCAAAAAAATTATGGATAGAGAAATACCCTTCTAATAGATTCAACCATTTATCTAGGGAAGCAACATTGAGATGTACTTCAAATAGAGGGATATCAAAGTCAACTTGTACCTTGAATGGAGTTGCATCTCCAAAATGACTGATTGTCGAAGGTGCATCTATCAAAGGATCTAAGTGAAATAATCCATAATCTCATTCCTCTGTCACACGAGGGCTTACTTGAGAAAAAACTTGATAAGATATCCTGATCTAACGTATCTCTTTTATTCCTCCATGGGAGGTCGCTTAGGGTGGTGAGAGTGATATTACCTAAGTGAAACTAGTTCAAGACCTAACTCTCTATGGGCCCTGACCACATTGGGGACATGCACCAAGCACTACAACAAATTCTGGAATTTGCGTCCCATTTAGCATCGCTTTTTAGTGTAATTTTTTTTTTACATTGAGTGGTAAAACTAGACGCTAAATGGGATGCGTCATGGACAAAACTTAAAGCGTCTCAAAAAACACATTTTTTTGCTTCCTAAATAGCATCCTTTATGGAATCCAAAATAGCGTCTCTTTTTTTACTTCCAGAATAGCATCCAACTTTGCTTCCTAAGCAACGTTGAGGTTTGCTTCCAGAATAGCATCCAACTTTGCTTCCTAAACAACGTCGATGTTTGCTTCCTACATAACATCATGTTTTGCTTCCTAGCGAGTGTCAGCTTTTTCTTCTTAAATGATACCCTCGTTAGCGCCATAATTGCATTCTTAATAGCACCATGTTAGCATCCAATATTTCATCCATTTTTGCTACCACTTTAGTATCCCATTTTGCACCATGTTTTACTTCCAAATATGTACCAATTTTTGCTTCCAAATTTGCATTAATTTTTACTTCCTTTTTTGCATCGTGTTTTGCTACCAAAATGACGCCAAATATTTATTCTATTGTTGCACCATATTTTGTTTCCTATGTAGAGACATATTTTGCATCCAAATTAATGTCTTATTTTTCTACCATATCAATTTCATGTTTGGCTTCATCATTAGCACCACATGTTGCATCCTTTTTAATGCCTAGTTTCTTATCGCTCATGTTTTGGTCACTAATTTAGTCATTTTTCGTAATTTTATATACAAGTTCTGGTCATTTTGTTTGGTCACCTATCTCTTATTTTTTTCTTACTAATTTAGTTGTTTTTAACCGATATTATAGTATCATTAGGGCATGGAGGAATCGAACCACCAACCTCCTGCTTGTAAGGTAGGTGCTCTTCCATTGAGCTAGAACCCTTTAAGAATTTGGGAACCTAACTTACAGATTCCTGTATAATGGTAAAAAATATTAATACACAACTTTGAGTATATAATGGTTAACAAAGGATGATAGATTGTATTATCTTCAACATGGGATTGATTAAGTTCCTTGGTTCTCTATATATCATTATCCTATGATTGTAAAGTTTCTATCATTACAGTGCCAACATCTGTAGCTTGTGAGGCAGTAGCATCACCTTTTTCCTATGATCTAGTGGTATCATGGGCCTAATATAATTTTGTGTCATCAACTAGTTGATCCCCCTATAACTGAGAAACAAAATTATCCTCAATTCCTAATTATATCTTAGTGCCACTCATTCATCTAAGTTGTTAACTATCACTAACCCAGCTACTCAAACGATTTATTGGTCACCCACTTCAAAGTGTTCAATAAATATAATCCAAATCGGACGGATCTGAAGTTCTTTCAATATTACTCTATGCTACAACCCTATCATTCTCTGCAATCATAGACACTTTACATTATATATGTCCTTAAACCATGAATTCTAAAGTTCAAATCCAAAAAAAACAATTTTAAATCTAGCAGATGTTCAATAACCAAAAAATTTAAAAATTACATATTGCTCAACGAAAAACTGATCTAAATGGAGGAGATCAATATGGGGTAGTGTTGGCAGTCAGCAACAACCCTCTCATTTTTCCTATTGTGATGCAAAAATGACCAATTCTCTTCTATGATTAATTTTTAAAAGATTATATAACAATTCCTTCAGAATCTTCGATTCTGAAGGCACTCTCAATTTTAGAAGAGTTAAGAGTCATATTAGAAATTTATGAAATACTTTCATAAATTTGATAAATTAGCAACTGTCAATCTTGTAAATTTTATATATAATCAATTTTATCATTATTAATTCACTTGATTATATATATTGATTTAGGAGATTTAAGGTATAGTATGCTAATTAGTTTTTTCGAATTAAAATGAAGACACATTTTGAACGTGTTTAAAATTTGGTTTTGATAAAATATTTATCATCATAAGTTTTTGTAATTTTTATAACTAGGGGTGATTTATTAATTGAAATATTTTATATTAACCCTAAGGTTTAGATTTTACATATAACTTAATCTTTTAATATCATATCATTGCTTTATGAAAAATGTACATATATATCACGAAATAGCTAGAGTTCAATCATATGTATATCATTTCGAAATTTTCATTGTAATATAAACATAATAGTCGAATTTTATCACAGAAACATAATCATAATAGTTTTATAAGTTTTTTATCCTATCACAGCTTGTATTGGGTCATAGGTGATTGGGATTTCATGAAGTTATTTAAAAATATATTTTGAATTAATTACATGTGTATATATGGTTTGGTTTTGAATGGTTCTTGCTACTTAGTTATAATTTCAGAAACCCTTGGGAACATTATGGATTGTTATGACAACTCCACATCACCCTGTTCATGAACACGATTACATTCCACATGTAATTCTTATTTATTATCGATTGACATTTATGTTTAAGGTACAGGATACGAATGGCTAAATTGATAACATATGTTTACAAGGATCACTGCGTAGAGATTGAGGTCGTATTGGCATTTGATTTTGGTTTTAACTGTTTAACACCTATCAATTTAATTGACAGTTGTTGGTTTAATGATGAAATCCTATCATTGGAATTCAATTCCATAAATGACTTATAGCCATTTCCATTCATGACGTTGTACGAAGCTATCATTCCAGGCTAGATATTATCAATGCTTCAATTATCGATCTGTGAATTGAATTACTTCGGATATGAAATTTTAGTTAGAGTTTGAAGTTTTAACATACTATTTTCTGAAGAATACGGTTAGTCGTTGCTAGTCTATCCATTAATCATAGCGTAAAACACTGGCTATTGTTCTCATTATTTCCAAATTTGGTTAACATGGCCAAAATTGGGGTTCTTGTCTCTATCACGTATGAATCAATTGGAGATTTGATATTTCACATAATTCCTTTCACTTGGATACCTATTCCTTCGATTTTCACAACCTCATTTGTTTCAACCCAAAATCAAAGTTGCAGTGAGGAGACAATGGCTCCTCTTAGTCAATTTGAGATTTTAGGGCCTGAGCTGGTGGAAGCTGATGAGAAAGTCGCTATATTGTTCGAAAATATTGGATGGGGTCCGTTTTCCAGATGTCCCGGTGGTCATAATGCAGAGGTTACCAAACAATTCGCTATGAGCTTGAGGAAAAATGTAGCTCAGATTAGGGATTTTAAATTTATAATCAATGAGGATAAGATTGCAGAAGCGACAAAGATTCCTCAAACTGGAGAGCGTTGGTTTAAAGGAGGAAAGGTCAATAAGAAGAGATGTAGGTCATTACTGTTACCCTTACCTGCCAATGTGAAGTTAAAAATTGGGGTTTCAGTTAGGTTCTTAAAACTAGAATGGCGAGCATTTTATGAAATACTAGTCAGGTATGTCTCTTGTGACGGCCGTCTCTCTCATATTCATTATTATCATCTGCGATTACTGTTAGCATTGAAGGGTTGTAAGCTCAATATTCATTTTTACTTACTTCAAATCCTGAATAAAATGGCACATTCAGTGCAAAGTATCGTAGGCAACCCTGATAGGAGTTTGTTCCACCACGGTCTGATTAAAATTTTAATCCAACATCAGTTGTCTCTTAGCTGTAGATCTTGGGATGAGTTCTTGGTTGAAAATAAACTAGGGTCAACATAGTATTGGCCAAACCCTCCTCCTAAAACTCGTAGGAAGCGTAAAGCTCCATTAAAATCTGAAGTGGATGATATTCATAAGGCTAAGTTAGGGGATAGTAAACTACAGGAAGCAAGTTCACGTGTAGATACGCGTATTAGTAATGATGGAACCATTAAGGTCGATCCCTGTTATGTTGAAATAAATATGGACCAATCCCTATCTGAAAAACGTTTCAGTAGACCTACAAAGGTGGATGGTGAATTGACAAATGATGAAAATGTTGATGCTGTTACTCATGAACCCCCTCTAATTTGTGTACTTCTAAAAAACTTGGTGATGAATCCATGCGAAAACTTGAACATTTAGCACAGTTTTGTTGTGACAGAGGAATTTTTGAGCCAATTTTTTTTGTGTTCATTCGTACACAAAGATTCACCCAAAGCATGAATACGACAACTATAGCCTCTGTTCCTGTAAACATTCAGTAGAATGCTCAGCCAGTTGTTGTCCAAATTGAGGATGATGTTTCATCTTTGATTCCCGAGACCACACATATGGATGAACCTATTCCCATAGAGGAAAATCATGAAAAATCATTGGCCAAAAGCATTACTGAGCCAAGTAAGTTTGAAGCAACACCATCATGTATGGATGCTTTTGGTTCTGGCCCTGAGCCATCGTTTATAAGCATTCCATCACCAAATCAAGATGTGAATAATCTTGATTCTTCTCAGTCTGATGATACATTTCATGATCAGGATGAAGAAACCCTTCAACAGGTTCTTGACAGAGTATATGAAACCAAAATCGCAGAATTAAAAAAACGAATTAAAAGAATGTCAAGCAAACACAGCCTTAAAAGATGAAGAAAATAAAACATTCAAGGAAAAATTACTAAATTGGGTTAATATATGGAAGGACATGAACATGAAGAAGAATCGATACAAGGACACCAAGAAATCATCGATAAACACAAACCAGCACTTGCTTGAGCAAGTAGATCGACAGAAGCTGATAATTATCAGGCTCAAAGCTAAACTTTCTGAAGCCAGAAGAGCAATCATTTTACAAAACAGAACTTGATGTCGTTTCTATTTTCGTTATATGGCTTATGTCTCTTTTTGACAGGTAATAAAAGTTTTAATGAGCATACCTGCAAAATCGTAGATTTTGCAGGAATGCATATAATTTGTTTTGTTTTATTTTATTTTATGTTAACATGAATTTAATAAGAATTTTATTTCGTTTGTTACATGTGTACATGGTATCGTTATCCTAAGCAAAACACAATCTGTTTTTGTTCATAGTTGGCATACTTTGGTGCTTCTGGAAGGATTGGATGTTCAAGATGGCCATGAATAAGTCAGTTCCTATGAATCAGGAGATAATACAGGCTAGTCACTTAATTGATAATTTTATCCCATAGTATAATGTTTATGACAGGTGTCTTTTTGAAGAGATTCGATGCGACTAAATAGGAATAGGACTCTTGTTGTATTCATTATATCACTTATTAGAAACTGAAATGAAAGACTAGTGGGGTTATATAAACTAGTAATTTCGATGTAAAAAGGGATGGAGTATGAGAAGAAAAACATCATTGAAATATCATTTCAGTACTAGTTTTATCTCTTTACTGGAGTTTTACCTTCAGAGAAGGAGTGTGACTTAAAGTTCTCAGACTGGTATCATTGTTCGGTACTATTTTTGAACATTTTATATATATATATATATATATCATCTTGTAGTTATACTATTGATACAGTTATACTTGGTTATGATTGTATTCATTATTTTATATTATACTCTGTTAACACAATATTGCTATTTGAATGAGTATGTTACTATATTGAATTAATCAATATTTTTATTGAAAATTCGAATCTTAGTAATATACATATTTATGTTTATTTTGATTTCATTTGTATTATTACAATGTTTTCATTATGAATATTATCTTTTATTCAAATATTTAGTATTGATTATTGATTGTTAATTAATAAAATATTCCAGAAAGTTTAAAGTAGTTGTCTATTTTAAATTTTCTGTTATTATGAATATATAGCTGAATGATTTAATGTGAATGATTTGAATATTTGCATTTAAATATTAATCATTTATCTTTCTGTTTACTTGAAATATTAATTAATAATTAGTATAGTATTTAAATTGCTCTCAGTTGGGATAGAATAATCAATTAGTTTTAGTTTTAGTGTAGTTTATATTTAATAGTTGTTAAATAGGATTAGGTTAATTTCATAATATTTATAATAGTCTTTTGAATTAGAATATTTGAAGCAAAATCCTCAAAAAATCGAAAGACTTTCATTAAGAAAGCATTTTAGGACAACTTAGGCTTTAGAAAACTAACTCTAGGGTTTATTTAAATAATAATTAGACTAGGATAAATTTTTACTGAATTTTTAATTCTCTCCTAAAGAGAAAAGTTCATTTGGTAGTAGGACCATAACCTACGAGATTTTTCTATTCTAAAAACATTGGGAGCTATTCTAAGCAACTTGTGTGGGCTTAATCTCCTTAGTTGGCCTAGGTCATCAAATCAGGCCAACAAATGGCGCTAGAAGGAGGGCTTGTTAATGATTAATGGCAAGTAGAACCAATGATAAAACTTCAACCAGTCAACAACCTCCATTACAATCCGAAGTCAGCAAATCACCATTCATAGAAACTGTTAGGAGCATCCTTGAACGTGATCATATCACATCCCCATTTACTCCTGAATGGAGTACTCAAACTTTAGAAGAATCGCATCATATTCTTACAGGAGCATATGCTGATCAACTTGGTGTAACTCCAGTAGATTTATGGTATACCTAGGCAACAAAGATGTAATCCACAATTGAACATAATTACTCAAGATTTGGTAGAAGCTAATAGCACTCCAAGTTATCAAGTTAGAATTCATCAGATAGAAACTACTCGAATAAATACTACTAGAAGATTGACTTCAGTAGGCGATTTTGATCAACCACCTTCTCCTCCAGAATCACCACCTGATAGTCCAAGGTCATCTAATTCAAGTAGTTCTTCAGATTCTGAGAGAAGTCCTATGGCGGGAAACATACATGTAGGAGGAGGAGGTAATCCTCCACCTAATCCTCCATTTAATCCACAACTTATTTGGTTGAGAGTAGTTGTTGTAGCTGTGCCTGGTGTACAACATACCCTTCCCAAACACTCAGATAAAATTCTTCCTAATTTTAACCCAGATAACAAAGAACCTACAGAGGTGCATGTAGATAAATTCATGTTAGCTATTCAAACCATGAATGTTCAGCATGAAGATGTGGTTTTTCAGATGTTCCATTTAACTTTTGAGGGAAAATCCTCTACTTGGTACTTTTCGTTAGTTCAAGGATTAATTACAAATTGGGCTGAATTCAATAAATATTTCTTAGATAAGTTTGGGGAGGATAAAACACCTGCTCTTTTAGCCCTTGAGTTATCTCAGATTAAAATGGAACCTAAAGAAAGAATTAAAGATTTTAACCAGAGGTTTCTTACATTAAAAATAAAATTTCGGTTGCTTCTCAACCACCCGAGGATATAATTATTGAAAATTATACTTCAGCTTTACCAAAATATCCTCGGATGTTTGTTAAGAGAGGTGGTAAAACAACTTTGGTAGAAACTTTTGAGGAAGCCATTAAAGTTGAGAAGGATTCTATGTTTTATGAACTAGATAGAAGTGGGAAATCTGATACTTTCCCTCGTAGGAGGATTGAAAAACCCAATTCAGAAAAATATAAGGCATTTGATGTAGAACAGCTGTAGAATTCTATTCGGGCATTAACCAATGAAGTTGTAGGATTAAAGAAAACCAATTCTGAAGCTTCTTCCTCTAGAGGATATTTCAAAAATCAGTTTAGACAGAATCCTAATACAAATAATAAAACAAATACACCGCCTGATGTAGCAATAAATGAAGAAATTTTTAATATTATTCATGTTGTTTTATCCTTATCTAACACTCCCTCAAATCAAGAAATGACTTAAAATGAAGAAGAAGAGGAATCAGAAAATGATGAAGAATTGGAAGAACCTCAACAAGTTAACGGTCATTTCTGGGACAGTCTTGTAAAAGATTATGAAGGTAAAAATCCTCCTTTAGGACAACATGCCTATAATACTCGTAGTAGAACATTTGCAAACACTCCTGGAGCTTCATCAAGTTCTACCCTGAGTAGTGATAACAATAATTCACAACCTAATAAACAGACTCAATTTGCGAGGATTACTCAGCCTATTCAAAATGCTCCAAATTTGGATTTACAATATGATATAATTGAAGATTTAAAGAAGAAACATGTAAAAATTAGTATGTATGATCTTCTTCAAATTTACCCAATGCCTAATAGTCATACTATGAATCCTGCCATGAGTTCAATAATTCCTAATGCAAAACAAAGTGTTGTTGCTAACAATTCTAATAATGATTTAACATCCACTGATAAAGGAAAGTCAGTAGCTGATAAAGCCTCGCTAATAGGGAAGAATTCCAAATCAACAACTCCTCCATTCTTACTTACCTTTGAGATTTTCAATAGGAATGTTCATAATTGCATGGTTAATTCCAGAGCATCTTCCAATGTAATGCCTTTATCTGTATCTAAAAGGTTGAATGGAAAATATGTTCCATCAAATTCACAAATAACTCAATTGGATAGAACAAATGTGAGGGTTGTAGGAGAGATGAAAGATTTTTTAGTCAGGATTGCTTGTAACCCTTCAATTTTTCAAATTATAGACATTGTGGTTGCAAATATTCCTGATCCGTATGGGTTGTTTTTGAGTAGAGATTGGTCTCAACAATTGAATGGATTCTTTGCCATGGATTGGTCAACATTATGGTTACCTAAGAATGGAAAGTCAAATCAAATTAAGATAAACAGAGAAAGATATATGAAACATACTGTGACAAAATTACATGATCCTAGCGAACTAGTTTTATTTTCATATTCCATTATGGGGAATTACATGTATGAACTAGGATTTGGTAATTTTAAAGCTGAAAATTCTGTTTTTTTCTGAAAATAAACAGCAATTAGAAATTCTTAATGTGACAACTATTTCTCCTAACTCTTCATTCAAGGAAATTATAAATGATGTAGATAATCATAATATTGTAAATACTATAGAAATTAAAGTAGTCGTTAATAGTTCTACTTGGACTTTATATTTTGATGGTGCAATGTCTAAAGAAGAAGCAGGAGCTGGTTGCCTGCTAATAGATCCTCAGGGAAATAAAACATGTATAGCTTGTAGGCTGGAATTTAATTGTACAAACAATACTATGGAATATGAAGCTTTAATACAGAGTTTGAAAAAAGCGATTGATTTGGATATCAAAGTGTTAATTGCATATGGTGATTTTGAAATCATCGTCAGACACGTCCGTAATTCTATTCACTGCCTTTCTGAACATTTGCAGAGTTACCAACGGGAGGTATGGAATCTCATTTCACATTTTGATGCATTTAACATAATTTCAGTTCCAAGAGCTCAAAATCAAGAGGCAGATTTATTAGCAAATGTAGCATCAAAATTAATCCCATCAGAAAATCTTACACCAGATTTCTTTTTAGTTGAATTGATTTTTAGGACTTCTATACCAGATAATATTTTTAACTGGTGTGTGTTTGATAATGATATGCAAGTGCTGAATTTTATAACAAATGATGACACCTTTAAAGATTCAGCCATTGATGAAGTTACACATGACGAAAATCTGCGGGATTTTTCGGTAATAAATGATTTTTGTTCAGTTGAAAAAAGCTTTTGAGAAGGTAAAACCAATCCCTAATAAAGTTTTGAGATTAGAAAAGTTATTTGATATTCAAGATAAATTTAGATCTATTCTTAACTGTAAAACCAATAGCTCTTAAATGAAATATGAAAGCATAAATTTAGGAATGGAACTAAATCCTCAAACTGTTAATCTATGAATAGATTGCACTCCTGTAGAAAAAACAGCATTCATAAAATTGTTTAAAGAATTTAAGGATGTCTTTGCATGGACATATGACGATTTGAAAACTTTCAATACACAAGTCATGCAACACATAATTCCAATTAAATAGGAGTCAAAACATTTTCAACAAAAACTAAGGAAATATCATCCGTCATTAGAACCAACAATTAAGAAGGAACTAAATAAACTGTCAACTGCCAGGATTATTTTTCCTATTCGGCATACTTAGTGGGTAGCCAACCTAGTTCTAGTTAGGGAGAAAAACGGGGATATTAGATTATGTGTTGATTTTAGAAATCTTAATAAGTCTTCCGAAAAGGATAATTACCCAGTTCCTCCCATGGAACAAATTCTTCAAAAAGTTTATGGGTCTGAGGTACTGTCACTTCTTGATAGTTTCTCAGGATACAACCAAATATTGGTTTCCCCAGATGATCAATTGAAAATAGCTTTTAGAACTCCATGGGGAACATATGCCTACCGAAAGATGCCCTTTGGGTTAATCAATGTTGGGGCAACTTTTCAAAGGGCAATGGATATTGCTTTTAGAGGCTTAATTAATCATTCAATGGTTGTCTATTTAGATGAAGTTACTGTATATTCTAAATGTTGACCTGATCATATTAATCATCTTAGAAAGGTATTTGAACGATGTAGAAAATTTGGAGTATCCTTAAATCCTAAGAAAAAAATATTTGTTGTTTCAGAAGGTATTTTATTAGTTTGCGTGGTTTCAAAACACGGGATCATGATTGATCCCGAACGAACCCAAGCCATTTCAAAAATAACTTACCCTTCTAGCAAGAAAGCAATGCAATCATTTCTTGGTAAAATAAATTTTGTTAGGAGATTCATCCCCAGTTTTTCTGAAATCATCCGTCCTTTACAGAAACTGATTAAGAAGGATGCTATTTTTAATTGGGGACAAACTGAAAAAGAGTCATTTCAGAAAATTTTAGAAGCCATTTCAAAAGCTCCTAGTTTTTTGAGCCCAGATTTTAACAAAGATTTCATATTGTATACTTTCACTTCTAACATATCATATGCAACAGTTTTAACTCAACTAAATCAGCAAAATAATGAAGTGCCAATCTCCTTTATGAGTTCGAATTTTAAAGGTGCTGAGCTTAATTACCATGAAGTTGATAAGCAAGCTTTTGCTATTTTTAAAGCTATCAAACACTTTCATCCATACTTATTGAAATCTAAAACGAAAGTGATAGTTCCTTATCCTTTAGTGAAAAATTTGTTAGTGCAAAAAGATTTAGGTGAAAAAAGAGCACCATGGATGACAGCCCTTCAATAATATGACTTGGAAATTAAACCTTTAACGATAGTCAAAGGTCAAGGATTATGTAAACTAGCTGCTAAAGTGGCCCATCTACCTAATAATAATTCTAAAGCTGTCATTAATGAAGTTTTACTTACAAGGGAAATCTACTTCTATCCTCCACCACAGGATTCTTGGTATATAGACATAAGAATACTTTTAGAAACAGGAACTGCTCCTGATTACTTGGAACCTAGGAAAAGGAGAGCACTTAGATTGAAATATGCTCCTTATTTATTAATTGATAACATCCTTTTTAGGAGAAATTCATATGGAGTGTTGCTTCGATGCCTAGACAAAGATGAAACAGAGGTGATTTTGAAAGATTTACATTTTGGACCGGCAGGTGGTCATTTTGGTGGAGAAACTACTGCGCATAAGATTCTTAGGGCTGGCTATTATTGGCCTACCTTATTTCGAGATTCCTATGCTTTTGTCAGAAAATGTCAGGAATGTCAACTTACTGCAGGAAGGGTTAAGAAACCTGCTTTCCCTTTACAACCTGTTTCAGTAGAAAGACCTTTTCAGCAATGGGGCATTGATATAGTAGGACCAATAAACCCTCCCTCTTTTATGCAACATAAGTATATAATAACTACAAATGATTATTTTACTTGTTGGGCAGAACCTGTACGATTAAGGGTTGTAAACACCAATCAGGTTATATTATTTTTAGAATCTTTTATCATAACAATATTTGGTGTTCCATATTACCTTGTCTTTGATCAGTTGTCTCTTAGCTATAGATCTTGGGATGAGTTCTTGGTTGAAAATAAACTAGGGTCAACACAGTATTGGCCAAACCTTCCTCCTAAAACTCGTAGGAAGCGTAAAGCTCCATTAAAATATGAAGTGGATGATATTCATAAGGCTGAGTTAGCGGATAGTAAACTACAAGAAGCAAGTTCACATGTAGATACTCGTATTAGTAATGATGGAACCATTAAGGTCGATCCTTGTTATGTTGAAGCAAATATGGACCAATCCCTATCTGACAACATTTCAGTACACCTAGAAAGGTGGATGGTGAATTGACAAATGATGAAAATGTTGATGCTGTTACTCATGAAACCCCCTCTTATTTGTGTACTTCTAAAAAACTTGGTGATGAATCCATGAGAAAACTTGAACAGTTAGCACAGGTTTGTTGTGACAGAGGAAGTTTTGAGCCAAAATGTTTTGTGTTCGTTCATACATGAAGATTCACTTGAAGCATGAATACGACAACTACAGCCTCTGTTCCTGTAACCATTCAGCGGAACGCTCAGCCAGTTGTTGTCCAACTTGAGGATGATGTTTCATCTTTGATTCTTGAGACCACACATATGGATGAACCTATTCGAATCGTGAAAAATCATTGGCCAAAAGCATTACAGAGCCAAGTAAGTTTGAAGCAGCACCATCATGTATGGATGCTTGTGGGTCTGGCCCTGAGCCATCGTTTATAAGCATTCCATCACTAGATCAAGATGTGAATAATCTTGATTCTTCTCAGTCTGATGATACATTTCATGATCAGGATGAAGAAACCCTTCAATAGGTACTTGACAGAGTATATGAAACCAAAATCGCAGAATTAAAAAACGAATTAAAAGAATGTCAAGCAAACACGGCCTTAAAAGATGAAGAAAATAAAGCATTCAGGGCAGAATTACTAAATTGGGTTAATAGATGGAAGGACATGAACATGAAGAAGAATCAATACAAGGAAGCCAAGAAATCAATGATAAACACAAACCAACACTTTCTTGAGCAAGTAGATCGACAGAAGCTGATAATTATCCGGCTCAAAGCTAAACTTTTTGAAGCCAGAAAGAGTAATCATTTTACAAAATAGAACTTGATTTCATTTCTATTTTGGTTATATGGTTTATGTCTCTTTTTGACAGGTAATAAAAGTTTTAATGAGCATACATGCAAAATCGTAGATTTTGCAGGCATGCATATAATTTGTTTTGTTTTATTTTATTTTTTGTTAACATGACTTTAATAAGAATTTTATTTCATTTGTTACAGGTGTACATGGTATTGTTATCCTAAGCAAAACATAGGATATTTTTGTTCACAGTTGGCATACGTTGGTGCTTCTGGAAGGATTGGATGTTCAAGATGGCCATGAATAAGTCAGTTCCTATGAATTAGGAGATAATACAGGCTAGTCACTTAATTGATAGTTTTATCCCATAGTATAATGTTTATGACAGGTGTCTTTTTGAAGAGATTCGATGCAACTAAATAGGAATGGGACTCCTGTTGTATTCTTTATAGCACTTATTAGAAACTGAAATGAAAGACTAGTGGGGTTATATAAACTAGTAATTTCGATGTAAAAAGGGATGGAGTATGAGAAGAAAAACATCATTGAAATATCATTTCAGTAATAGTTTTATCTCTTTACTGGAGTTTTACCTTCGAAGAAGGAGTGTGACTTAAAGTTCTCAGACTGGTATCACCGTTCGATACTATTTTTGAACACTTTATATATATATATATGTGTGTGTGTGTGTGTCTATATATATATATATATCATCTTCTAGTTATACTATTGGTACAATTATACTTGGTTATGATTGTATTCATTATTTTATATTATACTCTGTTAACACAATATTTCTATTTGAATGAGTATGTTACTATATTGAATTAATAAAAAAAATTATTGAAAATTCGAATCTTAGTAATATACATATTTATGTTTATTTTGATTTCATTTGTATTATTACAATGTTTTCATTATGAATATTATCTTTTGTTCAGATATTTAGTATTGATTATTGATTGTTAATTAATAAAATATTCCAGAAAGTTTAAAGTAGTTGTCTATTTTAAATTTTCTGTTATTGTGAATATATAGCTGAATGATTTAATGTGAATGATTTAAATATTTACATTTAAATCGTAATCATTTATCTTTCTGTTTACTTGAACTATTAATTAATAATTAATATAGTATTTAAATTGCTCTCAGCTGGGATAGAATAATCAGCTAGTTTTAGTTTTAGTGTAGTTTAAATTTAACAGTTGTTAAATAGGATTAGGTTAATTTCATAATATGTATAATAGTCTTTTGAATTAGAATATTTGAAGCAAAATCCTCAAAAAATCAAAATACTTTCATTAAGAAAGCATTTTAGGACAACTTAGGCTTTAGAAAACTAATTCTAGGGTTTATTTAAATAATAATTAGATGACGATAAATTTTTACTGAATTTTTAATTCTCTCCTAAAGAGAAAAATTTAGTTTGTAGCAGGACCATAACCTGTGATATTTTGCTATTCTAAACACACCGGGAGTTGTTCTAAGCAACTTGTGTGGGCTTAATCTCCTTAGTTGGCCTAGGTCAGAAAATTAGGCCAACAGGTAGTAGTCAATATGGCTTAGTCACCAAGTGCAAAAACCACAACAATGATACCCATCCCCGCATACAGTAGCAGTCAATATGATTCAGTCACCAAGTGTGAAAACCCCAACAGTGATACTCAACCCCAAAATTGGTACAAGTGTAGCAAGGAAAGATAAATTTAGAAAACATAACTTTCATCTATTTTAACTTTAAAACTCCGATGGTCACTGTGTTAAAGTTGTTCCTTGAGATACACTTCATCAAATTCAATATATAGAACATAAACAATAATATAGTACAAAAAACAAGCTAATGAATGAAAACTAATAAATAACAATGCTAGTTCATATCTGGTTTGAATCAACCTTATACTCAGATACTTTTAGGATCAAATCTTGTCACTAAAAGGACAAGATCAACAATGAAACAGTTGACATACATTGAGAGAGAAAAGGTTAGGAATAAGGTTAGGCACATATAGTAGCAGTCAATATGACTCAGTCACCAAGTGTGAAAACCCCAATAGTGATACCCAACCCCAAACATAGTTAGGCACCAGCAGGATCACAACCAGTTCAAGAATATTAAAACAAGTCACAGCTGATATCTTAGCAACCCATCAAGGTCAAGTCAGATCCATAACAACCCACAAGAATCATAGCTCTGTCCAAACACCTCATAGAGGTCACAACTCAAGTTCAATGAGCACACACAATAGTCACAGCCCAGTACAGGTGGCATCCAAGAGTCATAGATCAAGTCTTAACAACCCTAAGTCCCAAGGGTCATGATCCACTCTAACAAATAGTAGAAGGGTCACATCCTACATCTGGGAAAGCAACAGTGATCACGACCCAATCTAAGAAGTCACAAAAAGTCACAACATGTCCAAGAAAGCTCAAAAAGTCATCAATAGTCATGACATGTTAGAGAAAGCATCAGCATTCTATGGTTCAGTTAAGGTAAGGTCAAACAGTCACGACCTACCCAAGAAGGGCTTTACCTAGTCATGACCCAGCTCAAGAGGGGTTCCACACAGTCATGGCCCAACTAGCAACTCAATCATAGCTCAAATCTAAGGGGTTTAGATCAGTCACGCCCAACCCTAAGGGGATTATATTAGTCACAACCCTTAACAGAAAGGTGTCTATTAGTCATGGCCTCCCCAAGAAATGCTTCTATCAAAATTAACATCCTACAAAATATTATTCCCATCTCAAGGAAGATCAACACACGTCAAGGAAACCCTTAACAAGCTGAGAAGATTGACGCGACTTATTCATAACAGCAACAACTTGAACAGGAAGGAAAAAACACCAACAAGCTAAGAGGAGAGGTGGTGGAAACTCAGATATAGAAACAAAACCCTAGACGTCAATCTATTAGCAACAACAAACCCTAAACAGGTGAAAGATCATATCTTCAATTTTTTCTTGTGAACACACTCTCTAAAATGAAATTCAAGACTTGAATTTATAATCTTAACAAGCCTTCTAGAAAGGTTAATCCACAAACCCCTATATTTTAGGTTTCTTACCAAACATAATATAAAATAATGTTAAGTTGACTTAGGATAGGGTACTAATAGTCAAGTGGTCATATAAAATAAAAAAAATAAGGTTAATTCATCATACCAAAGGTTCTCATGGTACCACATACAACAAGGGTGCTAGGACCAAAAGGACCATAAGTCTACTAAGCGTCAAAACAAGGTGGCAAGGCAACCCCCATACCCATAAGACCAAGGTGTATAATAAAGGTGGGGAAACAACCCCTTTTACCCACAGGACTGACAAGACCAAGGCCATTAATCTTTTCTCTGTCAACATATATTGTCATTTGTGTTCCATACAATTTTATCATCATTGTATAAGGAGAATTCACGACAACATGTATCACGACTTCTCAAATACACATTATAGGAGGTCTATCCAGTGAAAGGGTGTTTTTTGATATATTTCTATCTCATAACTTATGGCCATAAGCTTGTACCTGTGCAATATCTTTAACATGTATTGACGATTGCTTGTCTACATCCCTGTTTGGATTGAGAATACGAAAAGAAAGCTTCTGGTCTAGTTTATTTGGAGTGGGATGTAGGAAAATAATGTCATTCCCTTACTAAGGTGAGAAAGAAAATCAAAACCAAATATGTTTTGAGGATGGAGACTAAAATAGATTCAGATATACCAGCAACCCAAAGCATTTGGAGACCTTGCATAGGTACAAGTTCCTTGATTGAGAACTTGTGGATAGCGTTCCCAAGTTATGAGATAAAAATATATCAAAAAACACACTTCAAACTGTACAGACCTCCTATAATGTGTATTTGCTTCAAACTGGGATAAATAACTTCAACAATGTTTACCAATTTCACCAATATCAAGAGAAAGATCCATCATATATGTAATGAAAGTACTACAGATTTAAAACCCATTCACCACAATAATATTTGGAAAAATAAGGTCTGATATAATTTATCTCACGGCTGGAATCTTCAAAAAAATGATAATTACTTATAGAGAATACATAAACCACTAGTTGGTGAAAGAGTGAAAACTTGGTATTGGCTGGTAACTATAGTATGGGGAGGACAAACACCCTTTCACTATACAAACATCCTATAATACGTATTTTCTTCACACTGTTTGTCTGAAATAAATAACTTCAACAATTCTTACCAATTATCAAGAGTAATATCCTCCATATATATACTAAAAGTACTGTAGATTTAAAATACATTCACCACAATAATATTTGGCAAAATAAAGCCTGATATAACTTATTTAAAATCTAGAATCTTTACAAAAATGATAACCACTTACAGAGAAAACATGGATCAGTGGTTGGTGAAAGATTGAGCATTGGGTATTGGCTGGTAACTATAGTATGGCAAGGAAAAACACCCATTCACTATACATGCCTCATATAATGTGTATTTGCTTCAAATTGGGATAAAGAACTTCAACAATGTTTACCAATTTCACAAACCTCAAGAGAAAGATCCACCATATATATAATGAAATTATTGCATATTTAAAAGACATTCACCACAATAATATTTGGAAAAATAAGGTCTGATATAATTTATCTCAGAGTTGGAATCTTCACAAAAATGATAACCAGTTACAAAGAATAAGTGAATCATAGTTGGTGAAAGCATGGACACTTGGTATTGGCTGGTAACTATAGTATGGCAAGGAAAGACATCCTTTCACTATACATACCTCCTATAATGTGTAATTGCATCAGACTGTTTGTTTGGGATAAAGAACTTCAACAATGCCTACCAATTTTATAAACCTCAAGAGCAATATGCATTTGTCCAGTATTCAGCGATTTCCTGTGGAAGAAATTTCATGTGGAAGAAATTTGAAAAAGAAAGAGGATTGTGGAAGAACCTTTTCCAATAAAGTGGGTTGAGTGGGTGGATTGAGATTAAAAATAAGAAAGAAAAAAATATATTGTAGAACCTTTCCAATGGGGTGGGTTCATTTAAAAAAGAAAGAAAGAAAAAAAGAGCAGGATCAAGGATTATTTTTTATAAGGGAAGAAATGAAATATCCATTAATTCTACAAATGCAATATGCACATGTTGCATGTAATTTCCATACCATCTCCAAATAACAAATAGTTTTTTTTCCCTGAATAAAATATAAATTACAAATATACAATCACTGAGGAACACATATCATACCTTGCTTCAAATGGGTTTCAAGTAGTAAATATGAAAAATGTGGTGAGATTAGGTTTGTAAGTTATTCTCTCTACCTTGAAAAATTTTGTACTAGGTAGGTTGATATGAATGTCAAGATTAAAGCAACTACCAGGGGACTTGTATAAATTACTGGAAAAATCCTATAGTGGGAAAATCTTAAAAGAAAAGACATTGCAAGACAAGGTAATAGAGAATGAACTATGCCAGCCTATACCAGCAGCAAATGAATTCCATACATGGAAAATGAAGCATATGTACAGTATGTTGAGAGTTTGTCTGAAGGATTTTTTAAAAATCATTGTCATTTTCATTGCAATGTAGACATGTTTGAGTAATACAAGACTACTTTATAAGAAAATCTGATCCAGATATAGAAATCCAATTCAAAAACTAAATGAAGTCATAGGGGGCTTCCAAGTGGTGAAGGCATCCACCAAAGTTCAAGTTTCCCCACTTACAAATTAAACAAACAGCTCTACAAGAATTAAATTATTTGAAAATAATTTTGAAAAAACTCTTAAAGAAATTCCAATCTTTCTTTTCGTTAATCACTCCAATCTTTCTTTTGACTAATCAATTCTAACTTTGGATAAGGCCAAAATATTGAGAATTGTACCTTGTTACATATAAATGCATTCAGACCTTGATTTGTCATTCCCAAGGGAATTGCTTTCAGCAATGGATTTGCTGATACTATCAACATTTCTGAAGACAAATTAGAGTCAAGCTAGTAGATGTGAGATTTTATCTTCAAAACTGGTTGCAAGTTCTAAGTCTGTTTTGTTGGCTATTTAAACAATGGTTCACTCTATCTAGCTTATATTTCCTTAGGTGTCTACCAATGTTTTTTTCCTGATATTTCTAACTTCCATTCTGAAAAATAGTGCTAATAAGAAAACTCAATTTGCAACATTCAAATCCTCAAGCTTCTTTCAGCTAAGAAGTTGTTTGATGTTTCAAGAAAAGTAGCCCCAAACTTATGCCAAGACCTAATACATTTCACTAGAAATGGCACAAACACAAATAAAAGCATGTCTCAGTTTCAGACAAATTCACCCCAAACTTGTCACATGCCCCAATTTTGCAAAAACAATATTATTTTATTTGATTTTATTTAAAGACAATATGTTAAATTTTATGCTAAGTTGTAATTGATGACTTAGCAGAGTCAAGGATATTTAATGTAATTCTGAATATTTTAATTATAAATAAATAAAGGTGGAGACAACAGCTTAGGAAAGTTGTTAAAAGAGTGTTTACTGGTCAAAATGGTGGGGGAGACTGGGTGGAGAGCAAACAGACATGTGGCAGCATCCTCAAACCACTTCCAACTATTTCAGGTGGCAACCTCCCTACATTTGGGGTCATGATCCCCCAAGAAAGTGGGATCAGAGCAGGTGGCTCAGTTAATTTCAACTGACACAAAAGACCTAGGAAATCTTTATAAAAAATTCCCATTGAAGAGAGCTGAGGCTACCCATTCTAGAGAAGTGATCATTCAGGTGAATGTACTTCAGAGAAATTCAATGGCAAGGGAATTTGTGGAAAGAGTTTGAGGGGTTAACTGCTAAGTGATCTAGTGCATCTTTTCAGTTGAAGGATATTATTGCTGAGTGCAGAGTGTTTTCTGAGTCATTAGACTAGTCTATTGTTTGCATGCTCCACCAGTTCTCAGCCAAGAAGACCAGGAATAGGCTCAGGGGTCCTAAGGAAGCGTTGTTTGAGTGGTCTCCAGGAGTTGGTAGGGAGGAACGACCTCCTAATGCTGTTATTGTCCATCCTAATCAGGTTCTACATTCTTTTTTTTGTTGTGTTAGATAGTTAAATGTGAATCTGACTGTTGAATGAATGTTAAATATTTAGTTGTAAAATGTTAGAGTTGGTAATATTTTAGATTATAGAAGGAATGAATTTGAAATAGATGGAAAATAGTTTTAATCTTTGTTTTTCCACATCTGGAAGGACCAGACCGTACTCCAGCACAGACATAGTATTTAAAGTAGATGAAGGAAATCATAAAAGACTGAAATGAATAGATGTTTTATGAATTTCATAAGAGTAGAGTAATTTAATGCAATATATAGGTTACTATTAGAAGAATAATAATCTATTTATCTATGCTTATTGTTTAACCGACTTATTTTTGTAAATATACTGGAAAAGAAATAGCAATAACCCAGAACAGGGAGAAGGATTATTATATTAAGAAAGTACCCTAGTAGATAATATGTTATGCTTATACACAGTACATTATCATTTTTATTGAAATTAAAATATGCAGGAGGGTAAATTGTGTTATGTTATATATATATATTTTCTTTGTGTTTATTTATTAACCAGCTGCATATGCAGTAGAAGGAACACAGTTAAACTACTTTGTTTACATTCAGTTCAATAAAGGTATAAACTATTAATTATATAGTTTATTTACTAATAATAATAAACCAAGACTAACAGTTACTATTAACTAAGTAGAGTATTATGAAAAATATTTATTTTATCAAGAAGAAACTTATTTAAAAATCTATGTTTATCTTTCAAATTATTTTTATCATTTCAGTAGATAAAAACAACAAGAATAAGATACTAACCAGTATGAAAATAAATATATATTTATGTAAAGAACTATTCCATAACATGGTATACCTGCACGAGTAACTACAAGGTCAAAACCCTATATTAAATTTATTGTTTAAAATAAAAACTTTTAAGCTATAATCCTATTATTTGGACCATTAGTCAAGAAACAATAAAACTATCAAAGACTGGTTACAGTCCTTATTGCCACATATGTGCAAATGCAATTAAAAGATATTCAATACACATTTGTAATAACATTAACTTAAAACAAAATTAAAACAATTATTAGAACCAGTTTAATTAAATTAAAAGAATTTGGTAAACAAGGGTTTCATTCAGGAAACCCTAGCTCTTATTTCTGAGCAAACAAAGAGTTATTACAAATTACTCTACAAAGGAGTAATAGTTACAGCTTAAAATAAAAACATTATATCACAAAACACAATAAATAGTAAATTTATTTATTCACAGTCGAATAGGGAAAAAACCCTATTTACACAGAGTCACCAAACAGTATACTGCAAACGAGTCTAAGCTCGAAGACAAATTGTATTAAAATCCACTGCATTGCATTAACAAGCCAGATGGATGAACTTTAAAACCAAATACAACACCTAGCTCACGGCCGGGGCTACCCATCGACGAAGCAAGGGTTTGTAAACAGTATAAAAACCAACATTAACTTATAAAAAGAAACTGTATAGACAATGGCGAAGCTAGACAATTTTCCAAGCTCAGAAGTTTTCCCAATCGACTACCGTGTTACAAGTAAGGGAAGAACCCATTCATTGAAATCCATGGATTTCCAGTTTCAGAGCTAAGAGCCACGAAGACAGTTAGAAGCATCTTCATCACTTTTCGCAAAGAGTGGTCACAGGTTCCTGCAAGTGCATATCACAGTGTGTTAGTTTTAAAATTCTTTTTCTAATAAAAAACTAGTGTCAACACAAATTTAATAAGGGTAATATATATACCTGAATAAAGAAAATAAGCAGTTAGTATTGAGAGTGTCACCAACAGCAAGGCATGAACATGAAGCTCCAAACCCTACGACGATGGTGAAGGAACACACTAACAGCAGCGAAGCCACAGCTTTGCACAGAAGTGACAAGCCACGAAAGAAAGGAAAAATGAAGTCACAGACAGACCAC
Source organism: Pseudotsuga menziesii (assembly GCA_001517045.1). Classification (NCBI taxonomy): domain Eukaryota; kingdom Viridiplantae; phylum Streptophyta; class Pinopsida; order Pinales; family Pinaceae; genus Pseudotsuga; species Pseudotsuga menziesii. The sequence goes on along the minus strand of LPNX010998016.1, from coordinate 446,903 downwards.
ACACAAGTGCAAAGCAACAACCAACAAACCCTTACAGAGTAAAGACCCACAATACAAAGAAATGGAAATAATACTAAGTACTGGAGGCTGAGGCAACATTAACCAAGACTCAGAGAAAACTAGAACCAGAAGGGTCTCACGACCGCCATGAAAGTCTTGCAGAGCAGCCGAAGGCCCGGGTGAACTGCAAAAGGGAAATGACCATGGGCTAGGGTTGAAATGAACTTATATCTCCAATGTATGGTCAGGAGAAGTCCATGTGCCCACTAGAAAATCAAACCATGCATGGGTCAAGCTCTATAGTCACCTACATTCTAATAATTTCCAATTATTTATACAATGATTTATTAACAAGCGATGCAGGAACTATAATATATATTCATATATATAACTCAACGTTAACATAACATGTATATATCATAATGTTGATTAGCATTGATTTGGCGTTGGGTAAACAATGATTTTCGGGACGTTGACCTAACAAAGTCTTGGTAATCATATAGTCATTATACAACCCGAAATCCTTGCTTAAAACTCTTTGAAACTATTATAGTTTTTTATGCTTGTAAAGCATTGTGAATATGCTTGGTATATAAAACAAACCTTCCACTCTTAAACTAATCAACTTGGGATGGATGTAATTCATCAAATTATATCGTAATGTCGATATTACAATGTGAGTGTTTTGTTAACCATATTTTATCGACGTTAACCCTAGCAAAGTATAATAACCATTTGTTATATGAAAAAGTCCAAGTTTAATTGTTTAAAACCATCGAACAACTATATATTTCTATGTTTATATACATTATGGTCTATGCAAGGTTATACTCCTTTAAACCCACAACTCAAGTGGTGATAATTATAAAGTTGGATAGCATAGTAAAGAGTAGAATCATGAATTCTTTACAAGTTCAATTTTGTTTTAGACTTGTTTAGAACCTTAGAACAAATTACAGAATTGTATGTTTATGAACATAATAGTTTATGCATGTTTATAACCCTTATAAAACCAACGTTTTGATTGGAAATAAACTATAAAGTTGGCTAGTATGGTAGAAGAATATATATTGAATTCTTTTACATAGTTCAAATTGGGATTATACTTTAATAGTCAATAGTTGTTTCTCAACTTGGCTTTTGTTAGTAATTTACCATGCTTATTTATTGGTAGGATGATTTTATGATTATAAAAGATAACTAGCGCTTAGCATAAGATGGAAGGTTGATCATTATAGAAAACATATACCTTAAAAGCTGTTATATACAGTAACTTAATATAAGAAAAGAATTATAGAAATAATAAGAATTGCAATGGAATAATCCTACTCGAGTCTATAATCAATAGAACCACATGGATTGAATTATATTTATGAAGTAAAGGCAAACAGTGTTTCATGTGAAAAGATGCTATTGTTTTTACACTAATCAAAATTATAATGTCAAAAAGTTCTACAGGCTGTAAGTTTCCCTACAGGAGGTAAATATCGATCAGCTTGATATTCAAGTAAGTGGGATGATAATGTGTAATAACCAATAGTACAATTAGTATAACGTTGCAAGATAGGCATATCAAAGTAGATGTTACTATGCAACTAATATTACAAGTTTAGAGCCACAGTAAGTATCCTTACTGTCGCTACATTTAATAAAGTAAGGAACTCATTTATTTAAACTTCGTTTACAAGAAAGACTGAAGAAATCAAACTATGTTACCTCATGGAAGTTGCTTGAAAATTTATCAGCTTATCTACTAAGCATTTTATTTGCAAATAGAAACACTTCTTGATACTTTATGAATTTAAAACATTTACTTGTTCAATCATACCTGTAAACCTGTAAGAACCAGTAATCTTTCTGCATTAGCATAAATGCTAAGTAAGCCCAGGATTCAAAGGTAGATTCCACCTACTTGCCATAAAGCAGACTCATCAGTAAACTGAAATAAAAACAAAGCACAAGTAAACCTTATTATGTTACGAAAAGGAAACTGCTTTAGTTATCATAATTTGAAATTATGTAATACTAATCATTGGACTGTTTCTTTTTCTTCTAACCATTATCTTTTAGTAAACCGTAGATTTAGCATTTCATGTTATCTCAAAATTTTAAATTTTTGTGAAAAATTGGGGTTTTGACATGTGGTATCAGAGCACAAGGTTCAAACACTAGGCATTGATGAATCCCAACTAGCTTTTATGAAATAGTAAATTGAATTATTATGCTGATGTATTTTTTTATTATTATGTTATTTAACAGAGAAATTGTTTCTGAAGTTTAACAAATAGGTATGGAAAGGCTGGAAGAATATGCAGAGGAGGAATCTCCATTTACAGAGCCAGAAAACTTACCAATAGATCCTATACCAGAATACTTAACTACCAATTCCTCAGAACTATTACAAATAGCAAAAGACCTAAAATCTGAAATGGAATCTGTAAAACAAGTGAATGAAAGGATTCTAATGGCTCAAGAGGAGCTAAATCAAATCCTAACAGAAAGGTTTCAAACTGAGGGTAGGGGTAGAAGAAATGAATCAGAAGATACAAGTCATCAACATAAAATTAAAAAGATGAAATACACTAAAAATGAAAGAAGTTCATCTTCAGAGGTGTTTGGTGAACAACAAAATTTCCATTATACTAGTGATAGTAGTGATGACAACCATTACACTAAAAAGAGGAAATACAAACCTTATGAGGAAATTTCTAGGGAATTCAAAACGATAAAACCACCAACATTCAATGGAGATACTGAGAAGGGGGAGGGAGTGGAATCCTGGTTATCTGGGATGAAGAAGTACTTCCAGATATATGACTATTCTAACCAATTAAAGGCTAGAATGGTTATTGATAATCTCTCAGGAAAGGCTGACATTTGGTGGTAGGACTTGAAGAGGGTTAAGGGAATTAAAGAGAAGAATGTAAATTGGAGTACCTTAAAGAGGTATTTTAAAAAGAAATTTTTTTCTGAGAAATACTATGAAGAGAGAGAAAAAGAATTTTATGAGCTTAAATTAGGATCAATGACAATGAAAGATCTGAACAACAAGTTTTTAAGTCTACTTAGGTATGTGCCATACCTTGTGGATGAGAAACCAAAGGTACAACGATTCCTCAGCTATCTGCCTTATCATATTAAGGACAGGATTGAGTATGACAATCCAAAGACTTCGCAAGAAGCCATGAGGAAAGCCAACTTATGTTATGAACAGAATCAGAAGAAGGAAAGCATGGCCAATTGGAAGGCTAAGAAGAATAATAATCAGTATGATCAAAAGAAGAAAGACTTTGTGCCCAACAGAAATTCTAAGAACAATAAGGCCAGAAATTTTCCTAACAAAACTTTCCAAGGAAATAAGAATAATTCACCAAGCAATCACAATAACTCTAAGGGTAAAGAATTTACTAATAACCATTGTAATTATAGCAAGAGCTTTGAGCGCAAAGAACCTATAAAGTGCTAGGAGTGTAATGGCCCACACTATGCATCAGTCTGTCCTAATTGAAAAAATATTATCAATAATATTCATACCATACAGGAGGATATGATTGTTGGAGAATTAGCGAGGACTATGCCCAGAATCAATGCAGCCTTGGAGAATCGACAAGCAGAATATCAAACTTCCATGGTGGAAGTAGAAGGTATAATAAATCAAACCCCTATAACTATTTTGATTGATCCAGGAGCTAGTCTCAGTTATATTTCACCTGAAATGGTAGAAAAATGTAAGTTTCCTGTTGAAAAAATTAGAAAATTCTTGGTTAGTTCAGTTAGCCACTGGTGCTAAAAGAAAGGTAACTTGTTTTGTAAAAGAATGCACAGTAGTTATGGATCATTTTGAAACTGTTGTGAAGATTAACATATTACCACTTGGTTCTTATGATTTACTAATCAGTATGGATTGGTTAAAACAACATAGGGTAATTTTAAATTGTTATGATAAAACCTTCACATGTTTAAACAGCGATGAAAAACCAGTAAGTGTAAAAGGAATCCCTAGAAAAACCACTATAAGGCATATTTATGCTCTACAGCTTAAGAGAGCTGTTAGGAAGGGTTGTAAATCTTATGCAGTAACAATAATTGATGAGGAGAATCTAAATAAGATAGATAAATTAAAATTGGAAGACATGCCAGTCTTAAGAGAATATGTTGATGTATTCCCTGAAGAAATTTCGGGACTACCTTCACAAAGGGAATTGGATTTCACCATTGAGATGGTACCTGGTGCAGTACCTAACTCAAAGGCCCCTTATCGAATGAACATACTTGAACTTAATGAATTAAAGTCTCAATTAAAATAACTAATTGATAAAAAGTATATTCGACCTAGTGTGTCTCCCTGGGGGGCACCTGACATCTTCGTTAAGAAAAAGGACGAAACCATGCAACTTTGCATAGATTACCGTCAGTTGAATAAGATGACCATTAAAAATCGATACCCATTGCCCCACATAGATGATCTGTTTGATCAACTACGTGGAGCCATGGTGTTCTCGAAAATAGATTTAAGGTCTGGATATCATCAAGTTAGGATTAAAGATGAAGACATCTTTAAGACAACTTTTAGAACTCGATATGGCCATTACGAGTTTGTCGTCATGCCATTCGGGCTTACTAATGCCCCAGCTATTTTTATGTGTTTAATGAATAACGTTATGCATAAGTATCTAGATAAGTTTGTAGTCGTGTTCATCGACGATATACTAATCTATTAAAAAACTGAAGAAGAACATAAAAAACATTTAAAAATTGTTTTGCAAGAGTTATGAGATCATCAACTCTTTACAAAGTTTAGTAAATGCGATTTATTCAAGGATACGATTCAGTACTTAGGTCATGTAGCGACCAAGGAAGGGATTTCAGTAGATCCTGAAAAGATAAGGGCAATCGAAGATTGGCCGCTTCCTAAGGATGTAACTGATGTTCGATCTTTCATGGGAATTACCGGAGGTTCATTGAAGGTTTTTCGAGGATCGTGAATCCGATAACTTCCTTGCAGAAGAAAGGAAAGAAGTTTGATTGGAACCAGAAATGTGAGGAAAGCTTTAAAAAGTTAAAAACTTTATTAACCAACGCACCTATTTTAAGAATAGTTGATCCAAATAAAGAATTTCTAGTGTGCACTGATGCATGCAACGATGGCTTAGGCGGTGTTTTGACTCAAGAAGGGAATGTTATTGCCTATGAGTCAAGAAAATTAAAAATTCATGAAAAGAATTATGCAACTTATGATCTGGAATTAGCAATTGTTATACATGCTCTGAAGATGTGGAGACATCACCTAATCGGTAGAAAATTTATTTTAATGACTGATAATAAAGGATTAAAGTATCTGTTAGATCAGCCTAATCTAAATACCAGACAAGCTAGGTGGCTAGCTTTTCTAAGTGAGTATGATTTCGAAATTCAGCACATTAAAGGTAAAGAAAATAAAGTTGTTGATGCATTAAGTAGGAATGCAAGGCTGAATTTTGCAGCAGTTATCAACACTTATGCTACAGATTTGGATGAACAGCTTAAAGTAGGAATAGAACAAGATGAAATTTACCAAAATTTACAAGCTAAAACTAAAGAAAATCTAACATAAAGCTTAAGTAAATAGTACAGTTTGAATGCCAAATAATTTTTACTATATAAAGACAGAATGTATGTACCTAACGTACCTAAATTCAAGCTGTTAATTTTGGATGAAATCCACAAAACTCCATACTCAGGTCATCCAGGCTATCAAAACACTATAACTATGTTAACAAAAGAATATTTTTGGCCAAATATGAAGACTGAAGTAGCAGAATATATCACTAAGTGTTTTGAATGTCAGTGGGTGAAAACTGAACATCAACACCCAGCTGGATTACTTCAGCCATTACCCATTCCTAGCTTGAAATGGGAGATAATTAGTCTCGATTTTGTTACTGGACTACCTAGAAATCAGAATTTAAACGATTCTATCATGGTAGTAGTCGATAATTTAAGTAAAGAAGCTCACTTTATACCTGTTAAAAATACATATAAAGCTCCAAACATAGATGATATCTTTCTAAAATAGATTTTTCGATTGCATGGAATACCGAAAGTCATAATCTTAGATAGAGATCATAAATTTACATGTAACTTTTGGAAGTATCTGTTTAAAGGATTAAACACTACATTAAATTTTAGTACTTCGTTCCATCATCAAACAGATGGACAAACTGAAAGAGTAAACCAAGTACTGGAAGATTTATTAAGAATGTATGTGAAAGACCAGCTAGGTAAATGGGAGGATTATTTGCATCTGGTAGAATTTGCTTATAATAATAATTATCAGACATTAGCCAGATTTAGTCCTTTCAAAATTTTGTATGGAAGGAAATGTAATACTCCTATATCTTAGAGTAATCCGATGTATAGATTGGTATTAGGTCCTGAACTGTTGAAGTAAATGGAAGAAATTGTAAAGCAGGTACAAGCTAATCTGAAAGTTGCACAGGATCGACAGAAAATTCAAGCAGACCTTAAAAGAACTCCAAAGAAGTTTCAGGTAGGTGAACATGTGTTCACCAAGGTGAGGCCCAAAAAGAGCTCTCTGAGATTGGGGAGTTGTGAAAAACTAGCACCTTGTTACTGTGGTCCCTTTGAAATTTTGTCCAGGATTGGACAAGTAGTGTAGCAATTAGCATTACCACCCAATTTAAGAGTACATAATGTTTTTCACATTTATGTATTAAAGAAATATGTTCATGATGCTACTCATGTTGTTAACTGGAATGATGTACAGGTGAAACCAGAAGGACATTTTCTAGTGGAACCGGACTGTATCCTCAGGCGGAGGGAGATCACACTTCGGAACCGCACCATTGGACAGGTGAAGCTGCAATGGAAGCACCTTAGTCTAGAGGAAGCCACTTTGGAATTGGAAAGTAATATGCGAGATGCATATCCAATTCTGTTCCAGGGAAATTCTGAGGATGAAGAATAAATAATATCGAGGACGGTGTTATGTTCTAAGGGGGTGTGTATGTCACATGCCCCAATTTTGTAAACAAAATATTATTTTAGTTGATTTTATTTAAAGACAATATGTTAAATTTTATGCTAAGTTGTAATTGATGACTCAGCAGAGTCAAGGATATTTAATGTAATTCTGAATATTTTAATTATAAATAAATAAAGGTGGAGACAACAGCTTAGGAGAGCTATTAAAAGAGTGTTTACTGGTCAAATTGGTGGAGGACACTAGGTGGAGAGCAAACATACATGTGGCAGCATCCTCAAACCACTTCCAACTGTTGCAGGTGGCAACCTCCTTACATTTGGGGTCATGATCCCCCAAGAAAGTGGGATCAAAGCAAGTGGCTCAATTAATGACAACTGACCCAAAAGACCTAGGCAATCTTTATAAAAAAATGTCCATTAAAGAGAGCTGAAGCTACTCATTCTAGAGAAGTGATCATTCAGGTGAATGTACTTCAGAGAAATTCAATGGCAAGGGAATTTGTGGAAAGAGTTTGAGGGGCTAACTGCTAAGTGATATAGTGCATCTTTTCAGCTGAAGGATCCTACTGCTGAGTGCAGAGTGTTTTGTGAGTCATTGGACTAGTCTATTGTTTTCATTCTCCACCCATTCTCAACCAAGAAGACTAGGAACAGGCTCGGGGGTCTTGAGGAAGCATTGTTTGAGCGCTCTCCAGGATTTGCACTACAACAAAAACTGGATTTAGCATCGAATTTAGAGCCAAATTTTTGTGTAATCTTTTCTCAATTGTGGTGAACAATCTGGCGCTAAAACTGGCACTATTGTACATTTTAATAAAACGCCGTCTATTGCATCTTTTTTTCCGTCTTTTTTAACATCCATTTTTGCGCCCAATTTTTTGCATCTTTTGTTACGCCTTTATTTCCACCCAATTTTGCAACTTCTATTGCATCTTTTTTTGCATCCTTTGTTAAATCCTTGTTTCCACCCAGTTTCACACTCAGTTTTGCATCCAATGTTGTGTCTTATATTGCTCCTATTTTTTCATCGAGGATTGCACCCAATTTTGCATCTAAAGTTGCATCTAGTTTTGCATCCAATTTTCAGCCCAATGTTGCGTCTAGTTTTGCATCCAATTTTGCTTATAATGTCGCATCCCCATTTGCATCTAATTTTGTATCTTGTTTTACGTCTTTTTTTGTATCCATTTTTGTGCCTAATGTTTCATCTTGTTTTACATCATATTTTGCATCTAGGTTTGCACCTACCGTTGCATCCCGGTTGATGTCTTTTTTTGCATATATGTTTGAGCCCAATGTTGCACCTAGTGTTGTGCCTAGTTTTGCACCCATGCTTGTATCTAATATTGCAATCTAGTTTTGTGTCCAATGTTGCATCCCATCTTGCATTCAATATTACATCTAGTTTTACATCCAATGTTTTGCCCCATCTTGCATCCAATATTGTGTCTCATTTTAAGTTTTTGTTTGCAACAAGTGTTCCTTCCATTTTTGCACCTAGTGTTATGCCTAGTTTTATATCCATCGATAAACCATATTTTGTGCTCAATTTAATGCCTAGTTAGGAGTCCACTTTTGCATCTATTGTTGCATCTAGTTTTGGACCTAGTGTTGCATCTAGTTTTGAGTCATTAATTGTGTCTAGTGTTGAGTCTCTCTTTGCATCCAATTTTGTGTTTAGTAGGACATCCATTTTTGTGTCCATATTTGCGTCTGACATAAAGTCGAATTTTGCATCCACTTTTTTGTTTAGAGTGATGTCCACTTTTACATCTTGTTTTGCATTTAATGTTGCGTCTAATATTGCATCCATCTTGCACTACTACATTTTTTACCTTTAGAAATACATTCCAATATCATTAGGGCATGGAGGAATCGAACCACCAACCTCCTGCTTGTAAAGCAGGCGCTCTTCCATTGAGCTAGCACCCTTTAAGAATCTGGAAGAGGAGAAATATTAACACATAGATTTCATCATTTGTAATTCTAATAAAATAAAATAAGATCCAAATACATTCATGCTGAAAATCCAATTTATTTTTTCAGCCACACTAATAAGCACAAAAATCTACCATTCTCAGTAAACAAAATATCCTAAACAGTTACACAATCTATTAAAGTGGTTTGCAAAAGAGTCTTAGAGAACAACATAATGTATTCATGCATAAATAATAGCCTAAAATTGATATGGACAAAGAATCAGGGATGTGTTTAAGAAATATTTGTAGAATCCAATTGAGGATGTGTGTGTTGCTACATACATGTTGTTATTCATTGATGATGTGATTTTGTTCAGCAATGGGATGGTAAGAGAAGAAATCATGAATGGTTACTAAAAGAATATGTCTACTATGTGCAACAACAAAGTTGATTTATATTTTAACAATTAACACCAACAAAGTTGATTTATATTATGTGCATTATTTATAATCTAAAAATTAGTAAGATGTCAACAGGAAATAGGATCATACCGGTTTCCACAATTGATAAGGCCACAAGGAGGTAGATGAAGTTCAAGGGTTTCTCATCTTACTAATGATTGTTCCATCAAGAGATTCTGAAGGGGAATTCCATCTATTCATCAACATAGCTTCATGAATACTACAAATTTCGGGAGCAGGGGAGGAGAGGGGGGTGCCTCCATGCAACATAGCTTCATGAATCCATTTAATAATAGCTAACAAAGATAATGTGAAATAAGAACTAACAAAACCAACACAAAATGAAAAAGAGAATAATGGGATTCAGAGTAAAAATTAGTGAAGAGACATGGAGAAGGAGTGAATAAAGGAAACTTTACACAGAAAAGAACAAATGTTTGCTTGAACTATTCAAAATTTCAAAAGGGGTTTATCAACAAACAATCTCAAATTGAAATTTATCTCAGGCACGTTAAAGAACAATTCATGACTTCCATATTTGTGATGATGAAGACTAATTTGATTTATGGGGTTCTAAATATCGGTCGAGCTTATCGAGCATGTACGTTCATGCTCAGTAAGCCATGGCATGCATCCAATCCATGGATGATGGATATCCCCCTCCGCCTGGAGTTTGTTGTAAGAAATTTCGTACGATGTCACCAGTACTCTCCACCACCGTCCCAGCTCCTGTCTCCGTTGCCAGCCTCCGTTCACCAACTGTCCTGGTTGCTCGTTCATGCCCTTCCATTTCAGTCAGTGTCCATCGATGTCCATCTGCCACGGTCCATTCATTTAATTCACCACCAAATGATTTCAAATTCAAACTTGGATCCAACTCAGAGCTTCTACCTCAACATTCGATGTAAAGGCCTCTAACTGGTGTGATGGATCTCATCGCCTCATAATAAAATGCGTAGATGCTAGAAATCTGGAGGCTTGCTATACCCTGGGCATGGTAAGCTAAGATTTTTATTTTTTAGAGCTTCCAGGTTTCCAACTCATGTTTTTGCTGCTACCCTTGTGTCTGACAATTTATTTTTGGGGGGATTTCTACACATTCGATTCTACTGCTTGCATAACACGGGTCACGGAGCCTCTCTCTAATGGCGAAGGCTAAGATTGCATCTCATGCACCTGCATTATATTCTTTGGCCATAATATAGTTCAATGGGAGTGGATGTGGCAAGAAAGGAAAGGACTTGAAGGCAGGAGTGACACTGTGCACGCGAGCAGCCTTTCTTGGGCACATAGACGCCCTACCTGAATCGGCCTCCCATGATGTTTTGAAACCTATAATCCTGTGACAAAGTCATTGTGCATAATTGGATGTTGACACATTTTATAAGGATCAACTCAGTTTTTTAAAATGTATAGCTGAAAAAATGAGGCAAGTGGTAGAGTATCAATTTTAGAGCATTTATGGAAGATTATTCCTGGAGACAGAGTTTATCCACATTTCATTTTTGGCACGCATTCCATATATGAAGGCAAATACCCTACATATTCAGGTAGCATTTAAATATTTCGTGAATAGATGGCAGTCAATAATTCTCAAGATCTAAAAAGATTTGTTTTCTAAAAAAAAATAAGCATTCAATCAGCATCCAAGGAGTCGAATCCATCATTTTGAGAACTTTTGATAGCTTTCAAATTTTCAACGATACTGGTGGTGTAGTAGGACAGCTCTAGATCACATATTCAAAGGCATTTGATTCCATCCATTCCAAATTCTTGCAACAGATCATAGATTATTTTTATTTTTGGTTCATTGTTAGATTTTTACTCACACTTTGCAATCTTCAATAGTAAGAAACAAAAAATTGCACCTTCCAGTCCACCACCACATACACCAGACATGTCTGGGAAGCCTCCAACTTTGGCCCAAGGAAATGCTACATCATGAGCCAGTTATTTTGCCAGTTATTTCAATGAAGAAAATCACATGCCTCCTAGTTACTAAGTTGAGATCGTTACCATACAAGGTTATTTAGCAGACTCACCTCACCATCTTTAATTTGTTTTGCTATGTTAAGCTCCAAAACTGTTATTTACACCAGAATTCCTTATGGCTATTCATCTAGAGGTTTGAGACCTAATCTAGTCTTCTGGATGTGTCTCTCATCCTATTGAGACCAATCTTCAGGCAAATATGAGGGAATATTATGTACCAAACAGAGATAAGGTTTTTAGTTTCTCCTTTAGAAGCTAATGAAGAACCTATCTTTCTTCATCAACATCATCCCTTATCATTTTAAACAGTCATTGTTCATCCATGAACATTAATCTAATATCCATCTAATTTTCTAATCATGGTGGGCTGAGCACAGAAAGACAATATAGAAATGTATAACAAGTCTGAAATATAAAGGATTAATCTCTACATTGACATGCTATATACCAATGCTTGTTTTACTGAACTGTTATTTATTTATTCTTATTTTATAGCACTGTACAAAATATGTAACAAATGTTTTAGATAAATATAGAAACACTTTAGGAGTCTTTAGAGACCATATTGCTAGAGTAATCTTGTAAGGAACTGGTTCATGTTTTTTTGATAATTATATTAAATTACTATATCTGACTAAATTTATATTATGTTGATGTTCAAATCTAAAGCATGTGCAACGAGTGCCAATTTGTATCAAAGAAGGTCAAACAAAGAGCCACATATTCATGCTAAAAAAGATCCTGGTCTTATCAATTCTCAATTTATAGTAAATGGAAAAATGGAAACTTGTCATATTTCCAACAATCTTCAGAGTAGGCTTTAAGATATCTTCTCAAAATATCTCACTTGGATCTCACACACAAAGCATCAAAATTTTACTGAGTGGCTAAGGGAAATCTTGAGCCAGTGGGAGCAAGATGATTATAGATTGCTCAGAAAACAAAATTCTTGTCTAAATGGGACTAGGAAGAGCGTTAAAAAAGTCGCAGATAGGATGATCAAATGAATGAAGGTGGAACTTTTAGAAGTCTTTCAGAAATCAAACTCCTAATTCACACATTATTGATCATAGATCTGCTGAAATGGTATTTGGAAAAACTGAAACTTGATTTTGCAGGTAATATTTGAAGGAGCTACAAGTTTGAAATTAAATTTCAAATACATGGAAGCTTTCCATGTCATATGATCTTGGAATGTTGAGACAAATTTGCTAGAAAATAAATGGTTCTTCAAGAGTACAAGATTGTGGTATATTGGTACTTGATTGATGGGAAGAAGGGTAACATTCTGCACTTTATGAGTCTATGAACCACAACCTTTTAGTACCATCCATGTCACTATCAAGTCGGTGCTCATTAATTCAAACATATCAAGTAGAACATTAAGGAAGGCCAAGTACAAGAGGAAACATCTCAACTAAGGAACCTTTGCTGCAAACAAATAACCTTAGTCTTTGCTCAACTTTCTATAACATAGCCTCTGTCAATATTCAAAAACATTCTGAGCCCAAAAGGAAAAACAGAAATGGAATATGGAGAAAATACCAGTTTACCAAGTGACCTGTGTGGAAATCCCGAAATGAATATCCTGGGAAAAGAACTAAAACAAGAGATAGCTAGAAGCTTGGAGGAACTTGAGAGATGTTATAAACCTCTCATGACTTAATCACTTTGATGGTGGCTATAAACAGACTCCAACACTCCTCGAAATGATGACTAAGAATCCCCACATCCAAAGAAGTAAAATGGGCAAATACTTTGAAGGTAACCAATGACAAGTTGAATCTCCTTTGGAACATATTCAAAGTTGTTGCATTATAGGATATCCATAAAATCCTGACATCCTAATCACACTGGAAGCAACCATTGACAAATTCCAAACCCTCCTTAGATAAGCTGAACACTAAGGGCTCCATGTTTCTAGTCGTATGAGACGACTAGAAACAAGAGCAGTGTACACAACTGATAATTTGAAATATGTGTGTATTAATAAGTAATAAAAAAGAGTGATTTTTATGCTAAGTCCAGATGCAAATGCAGTATCAAATATTAACTTTCTTATGCTTTTTTGTGTAGGCTGAAGGGAGAGGCAGGAAAAGCAAAAAGAGAGAGGCATACCACTGTATATCTTCTGACCTTCACAGAAGTCAAATACCACCCATCCTTTCCCCTTGCAAGGATCACAGAGGATGCGAGCTCCTGTTACTTCCTAGAATGTAAATCATGATTCATAAAATAGTTAAAAATAAATGAACTTATATGCATTCTAAATAGCAATCAAGAAACAAATTCAAGTATATACTATAGTTACATCAAAAGCTCACAAGTACAGTAAACAACAAAAGCATGTGTGTGTATATATATGAAACACATTCAAGTATATACTATAGTTACATCAAAATCTCACAAGTACAACAAACAACACAAGCATCTCTCTCTCTCTCTCTCTCTCTCTCTCTCTCTCTCTCTCTATATATATATATATATATATATATATATATATTGAATGAAATAAGTGCATGGGATACAAAAAATAATGGAGAGGGTATACGAAGGACAAAATATTTAAAATTACAGTCCATCATAATAAACTAGGGCATACTAATTGGTATCACCATTAACTGATACATATCCTTCATTCCAGGCAGCTATGGAAAAATAGGTTTATATCCTCTGTTGCATTATTAAGACACCTACTAATTTTTTCGCGGAGTAGAAACAGAGAAAAGTTCTTATATATACTTACTTGTTGGGATTGAAGTGAAGATTCCCTGCAGGTAATTCTCTGTGTAAAAGCACGCCTGGAGTTGTACCACGAAAATGATATAGTATGTGGATGGACGAAGGGAAATCTAAGAGGAAGTGTTTTTCATCCTTAACGCTCATAGTCTCACAAAAATGACATTCCTTTCATCCCATGGAATTTTAAAAATATTCCAATGCCTTGTTTCGCTTTGCAGCACTTGAGAGTTCATTCTTATTTTAGCTATATGGATGCGTGGATCTTCCTTTTTGTTACGTTATTTAAAACAAAGAGAATTTTGTCCTCACAATTAGAGTTAATGACCTCATTGTAGTATTTTAATTTTCTTTTATCCGCTAAATTTTCATCACACCACAACTTCTCTTTGAACTTAGAAGTAATAATAATTTTAATATCATCTATATGTTGCAAAGTGACATTTTCATCAATCTCCCACATCTTTAACCAAGACATAGCTGATGACTTTAAATAACAAACACAACCTCAAGACAAGGATCTCCTTCTAGCCAAATAGACTGAATGATTAACATTTTTTATAATAAAAAACTACATCCCTCACAGTCACACTATATAGATATATAAACAAACTCATGATTCTTATTGACACCATCTCTATAAATGGATACCTCTATAGATGCCTTTAGGTGATGTTTTTGAGTTATATTTGTCTTTTATGCCCTTGATTTAGCGAAGAATCTGCTTTCACTTTCTTGCATGATAGATATACAGTGTTTGGTTGAGTAACTTGAGTTTGATGGTTAACAAGTCACCAATAGAGACAACAACCATGGAGTTGGTCCATTTTTGGATAGAGTAGTGCAAGAAGGTGGACTTTATAGGTTACTTGTAGATCAAGTATAGTAGATATGGCAAGATGCCATGATGGAGGAGGAGATAGTTACATGACTAATCGTGGAATCAATGATTGATTCCTTAATTGCAACTAATTGGAGATTGGAAGAGTACTATGATAAGTTTGTTACAGAAGGATTCTTTCGGGAAGAGGGAGCTAATCTTGTTGATACTTTTACCCTACATGTTGGGGGATTCTTCGAGGAAGTTTCCTTAGATGGGTTGATGCACATATCACTAGTTTTGGATCCTTGTATCGCTGAGATTGTACTCATGTTGGGTTGTTCTAAGTCTAGTGTAGATTTCAATTCGTTATTTAATAGATTTGATACACTTGTGTTGGCCTTGTGTACAAATGAGTTCATATTGCAAGAAGTTTTGAACAATGCATGATGTGGTGCGAGAAGATTTTGACTTATGAAGATGTCATGAATAACAAGTGAGGATGGTAGGTTGTTAATGCAGTGTTTCTTATATTGAAGAGAATTTAGAGTGTAGAAGGAAGTAGTGATTCAAATTCATGTTTCTTTAGATTTATTGATGGTCAATTGTTTGATCAAGCCCCTAACAATAGGGGATTCAAGATGCCAAGGGAGTATCTTGTCTTTGGAAAAGAATAATTTCCTCCGTAAGAGGGAGTGTTGGACTTTAGTACATGAAATAGTATTCAATAGAAAACCTTTATTGGTCGCAACAAGTAGAGAAGATCAGGCACATGCAGAGAAGGTATGATGGTTGGTAGTAGGTACTCTGGCAGAGATTTGGTACATAGTCCAAACTCTATATAGAAACAACATTATACCTTCCTTTGCTAGTTTTGTACAACAGTAATGAGCGCACATGGGCATTTATGGATGAGAGAGATAGAGGGTGCTTGCATGCCAAGAGCATGCATGTGCCGTCCAATTCCAGTTTAGACTCTTTTTATGTATCTTGTGTTTGGAAAAGAACACTTTCCTTGGTAAGAGGGACTGCTGGACATTTAGTACATCAAATAGTTTGCAATAAAGAACCATTAACGGTAGTAATGAGTAGAGAAGATCTGGGTGCATGCAGAGAAAGTACGATGGCATGTAGTAGGTACTTTAACAGAGATTTGGTACATACTCCAAAATCCATACAACAACAACATTGTGCCCTCCTTTACTAGTTTTGTACAATGGTAATGAGGTCACATGGGAATTTATGGAGAGATAGAGATAGAGGGTGCTTGCATGCCAAAAGCATGCAAGTGCCATCGAATTCCAGTTTAGGCACTTTTTATATAGAGAAGTGAAATTATATTTTTGAGTGTTCTTTAGTTAGTAGTTGCATGCATAGTTAGTTAGGGTGCTTTGCATGTGAAAAGTTTCGAAGAGTAGATGGGGCAAATATCTCTAGAAGAGAGACATTCATGCATTATTTTTTACACTCTCCTCTATTGGGTGCATTTTCTTAGGAATAGTTATTTCATCAGGTTGATGATGCCAACCCCAATGCTAGGAATAGATCGAGGGTTTAAGTTTATTTCAACTAAGGCACTATTGTGCTTGTGCCCAAATTTATTCTGCCTCCTAGTCTATAAAGGAGAAGGAAATTTATATGTTTTGTTCAATTGAATTTAGTTTTCTAGAATAGAAAGAAATGGGTGAAGGGTAGATTTTGAAGCTTACAGTTTGATTCCTAATTTCAAGAGTTTCATATGTGTACTTGCTTCTAATTTCTTCAACTTGACGTGTTTCAGAGTTTCAGTTCTTGGTAAAATTTAGATTAAAATTTTGATAGATATTTCTGTTATAAGTTTTCCTATTTACCAAACTAGGATTTTTACTATGTGCTGATGAATTTTAAAAACCTACATACCCAAGGATGGAATTTACACACGGTTTGAAAATTTGGACTTACCCAAGAGATTTCTGTTAAGATAGAAAATGAATAGATTTCGTTCATGGAAAGTGTTATCAGAACTGGTCCGGTTCTGGAAAAACCGACTGGTCCAGTGTGGGTCCAATCTGCTTCACCTAGAAGTTGAGCTCGGACAACCAGTGAACCAGTCGGTTCCATATAGAACTGACCCAAAATTGCTGAACCAACCTGTTTTGACATGTTCTGTATAGAACTGGTTTGGTTCGTACTGTGCTGTATGACAACGCTTGGGGACAGAACCAACCTGTTTTGACCGGTTCCGTATGGAACTGGTTCGGTCCGTACTGTGCCGTATGACAACTCTTGGGAACCCACAAATTTCAAATTAAAAAAAAAAACTTAAAATTCCCTAATCTAATGCATCCAACCTAACCCTAATCCACTAGTGAAAAATGAAGACCTCTCTTGGTTGCATTTGGACCCACTTCCAGAGGTTTTACCTTCAGGGCCAGGGGAATATAGTGGGGCTCAGAATCCCACTCCAGTCGAGGATGATTAGGCCCTAGTTTTCATTTTATCATTTTATAGTTATTCATTAGTACACTACTATGCTTATTTTTTTTTATTGTAGGGGCCATTTAGAGCCTCCATGTATTTTGGTTCAAAACATCAGAGATGTATTGCATTTAGTGCTATTTTGGTTTTTTACACTTGTGCTTGCTATATATATGAGAAACTTTGCATATTTGTGTATTAATGGTTTGGATTCATATGTATGGACATGAATATATATGTATTTTTACAAAATATGATTATTTTATGTATTTTTTAGTCTATCGGTTTTTTTTTCTGATTCTGGTCTAGTTTCCGGTCCAGTTCACATTTTGGTCTCCACCAGTTCGATGACCATTCGAGTTTTGATAACATTGTTCATGGATTGATAGATAGAATTTCAAATCGTCTCTTTCATCTAGACTTTCCATGTCTTTTCTCATTGTTTACAAATTACCCCCTTGAATCCCTATATATTTCTATGAATCTGGGGTCCAGTGTGATGGTTTTGAGCCATCACCCAACAAGAAATATATTGAGAATTACAGATTTCACCATATGCTAGTTAATTTTCAGCAAACTAGGTTTAGGCCCTGAACTTTAAATTTTCATATCTTTTTGAAACTGCTCCCAATAAAGATGATTTGTAATTGAAGCTTTCTCTTTTTATTCTCTTCTAAAGCACTTATGAATCACCTAAATCAGTGGTATGGAAGAAGAGACATGCCTTTTACAAGTCAAGTTATTGTTCTTTTAACAAAAAAGGCACTTCTAAAAGGTCAAATGTAATAGGTTGCAACTTTATTGATATTGGGTAGAACTTAGAAGTGCAACATATGCTAATTAATATATCAATCGAAACGATTGGAAGTCTCTTTCAAATGGCACTAGTATGGTTTTGATTCAAGCAGTTTGTCAAAAACTATGGTCCCTGCAGTAAACCGTTTGAATAACCATAAGTAGAGGTTTTGAAACCTTGATTATGATACCACTTGTAGCATCTTATTAAGCAAAATGGTACTACTATTACAAAACCGCAGAGTTCTTCAAGAGATCTATATTCAGAGAGAAAAGTAGATTTCATTCATGGAATTATTAGAGAGAATGGATACATGATTAGGGGGAATCCCAATATATTCAAAAAAAGTTAGAGAATCCCTAACCTGATTAATAAGTTACCAAAAATGGATAATCAGGCCCACCTTTATAATCAAGCACACCATTTATCTCTTTTAAGCCTTTTTCCACATAAGTGTCCTTGGACAAACTTTATCTTAAAACATTCTAAGCATTTGGGACCTAACTTTATGACTAGGTTACAAAGTTATGAGCTTGCAAGCAAAATAGTTCATTTACATATGATATTATGATTTGATTTACACAACACAATTGTTATGTTTAGGGACACAACAAAATTCCTTGAAGTTTGTTTATACCTTTGAACAACTTCGAACTATTGTGGTCGAGGGAAGTCAAGATGTATACTTTGTATTCATATTGTAATAATTATACCTCTTCAAGTCTTCTGTCTGTATTCTTCTGCTATCCAGAGCATTGATGCTTGGTTATACATTTTTCCTATAGAAATTTTGTGAATTGGGCAATTAATGTTGCTTCAAAAATTTCACCTCAATCTTAAGGTTTCTTGGTTCTGTTTCTTGTGAGCTTTCAGCCTTAGGGATGAATCTGAAATATTAAATTACATCAGCTAATATTTTACTACTATCCAACCCAATTTTCCAAGCTTCCCACTAAAATAAATTTTGAATAAGTGTACTTCAAGGCTAACAAGTTACAGCCCTTAGGGCACACTTCCCAAGCAAATTACAGATCTATTACAGCGGTAAGTCTTCTCCTTTACCTTTCAGATATGTGCTAAATCACTTAATCAATTCAACTCAATGTTTTATCAAATCACCATGCATAACTAGGGCTGAATCTACTCAATCATGAAGATACTGATCAACATAAGCTAAAAATAAAATCTGCAGGTACACAAAATTTGCACTGCTGGAAACTTCATATATATGGATAAAATTGAAGTTCATACAACAATTTTATCACAAAGCTGGTACAAGTCAAACTCTAGAAACTCTAGCTAGGGAAACCATAGGAAAACCCTCACCACCAACTCTTAGCTAGGATTCATTCCCAAGCAATGTTGGTCACTCCATAAATATCTTCAACAAATTAGCATCAACATTGGCAAGTCCTCATTAGCAGATGCACCAAGCATGTATCACACAAGCTCTCCACAATGGCATTCTTGTCTTCCTTAGGGTTTACAAACCCTAGCTATGTTGTATTTTGCACAAGTAAATGGCAAGACAACTCTAGTGTGAGCCACCAAGTGTACATGCCCATCCTAGGGTTTGAGTCCTCAAACCCTAAGTCCTCAACTCTTGCATCAACACAAGCCATGCACTTGGTGAAGTTTTCAGGCTGCTCAATGAAATTTGACACTACATTGCATGACCCTTCTAGATCTGACCAATTTGAAAGAGCATTTTGACATGCGACCCTGGGAGATGAGAGTAAAGCCAAATGGGTATTCAAATACATCATTAGATTTGGAATCCAAATACTGAATATATCAATCTCATGCATGTTCATGGAAATTAGGACTATAGAACACTAAGAAAAGACCCACCACCTTTCTGGAAGTGATTGATTTGAGTCATAAATGATCAATTTGATTGCATAAACCTAAGTAAGTGGCCAAATGGGTATCCAAATATGTTCTTAGAATCATTATACCCCGTGTAAAAGTAAAGATATACAATAGGCCCCTATTGGTATACCATTGACAAACTAGTATTGTACACAATAGCTCTAAAGAAGACATGTTGACATCTCAGCAGTTGTGAAGTGAAGTTGTACTATGATCAAAAGTGTCCTTAGTGGACCAACAATAAAGGCTGCTCACATGGACAATTACATACAGATGCAATTGATCATCAAAGTGAGTCATCATATAGTTAGTCATGATAAACATGATAATATGCCAACACCTCAAATATCTTCAAATAAGTTTAGGTGAAAAATGATTTACAAATTAACCAACACCATGATAACATCTGAGCATTTCACAAGGACAATTTTTCTCTTTGGGGTGGATTATATATGGATTAGACTAGGCTAGACAAGTGAAGTAGGATTTAGTTCACTGACTGACTCAAGATGTAGGATAAGAGATTCTTTGTAAGTTTCTCCGTTAGTGCAAACAATAGGGAAGTGCCTCCGCATGCGAATGAAGGTTATGAGATACTCTTCCTTAAATTCCTACCAAGTCACCCTATCACTATTTTCTTATTCTTGACTTGATTTTTCTTCAGCATTGGGACAATGATTGTGTTGATTTTTGTACCTAGGAAGTTGTTCCCCTAGTGATTTTTTTTTCCCAAGTCACTTAAAAGGGGAAAATAACATGCCCCTTGCATTAAATGGCTTGAGATGAGCATTTAATTTCAGTTTAGTGATTAAAGTGACTTTTTGGAAATATTTAATTTTAAGTTGAGTGAAATTATTTTTGGAGAGAAATAAAGTGCACATTATTTCTTATCCTTTGATCTAAGCTAATGTGGGCCCTTGTATTACATGTCCATTCAACTACCCTCATTAGACACTAGAAAGGCAAGGGAAAGGCAAGAGAGTTCATTCATTGTTTCCATCAGCTTTGGAGAGCAAGTCGAAATTGAGAGAGACAGAATTCAGAGCAGAGGCACGAATTCCCAGAAATTGAGCAGTGGCACAATTTCCAAGAATCCGTCTAGCATTGAATTGGCACATTTCCCACTGCATTCATAGAACATTAATTGGCACAAAAATCGAGGAGTAGAAAACCCAGACCAACCACGATTTTTGAGGCTGCAATTCTGGCATTTATTGTGGACATAATGTACTATTCCATACAATGATTTTTTGTCACAGACTGGGCGTGAATTTTAAGGCAGAAGGGCATGAATTACGAGGCAGTTATTTGTTGTTCCTGTTGGCACAAAAATAGATGTATCAGTCCATACAGATTGTCTGTGTAGTCGTGTAGTAGCACAAAAATCAAGGTGGTTAGCAGACAATAAATTTTTGAAGATAAATTTCTGTAGCAGCACTGTTTTCCAGGCTAAATATTTTCTCATCTCGTTGAGATAAGTTGTGACTGCAATTTTTATTTTTGCTGTACTATTGATTGAAGAAGTAAAGAAACTCTCTCTCACAGGTTTTCCCGGGAGGTTGGGGTTTTACCTGGGTCAATTTGACCAAAAATTACTAAGTCTCATTTTAAGGCGTGCCCATGTTTATAAATTTATGCTCATAAAAGTTGTAAAATTCTTCAAGTGTTTTTGTGAATTTTTTTATGAGAAAAACCACTAATTTGCAGCATTAAAGACAAATTGGGTTGGGCATTAAACAATGAAAATGTTGGCATGAAACCGGGTTGGGGAATGAGCTGAAAATTTATAGATTGGGACTTGATTTTATTCTTTGAGGCCTTTATTTTGTTCTTTGACTTGTCTTCAGTACACTGGTTCATCTTCGTAGCTCCTTTGATTCGAATTTTTAGGTTTTGGGGAATTTAGAGGTATTTTCCTTTTTATTTTTATTTTATCCCTTTACTTTGCTTTTTGTGATGCTTTGATTTTTCTTGGAGATTTCTTTGACTTTTTCTTCCTTCTTTTTGACTAGTGGAGTCGCTAGCTTATTTGGTGTTGTATAAGGTCTTTAGGTGAAGCAATAGATAACAATCCTTTTGTTGGATTTGGGGAAATAACAATTGTTCAATGGTAGTTCATCCTGTTTAATAGAAATTAGCCTCAAGGAACATGCCTGGGGACTTTCTGAATTATCATAGGAATTACTATAACACAACAAATCCCAAGGCACTAGGGGAGACATGGAGACACTTCACGGTAAAATGATTATAGAGGCGAAAAGAAAGCGTCAATCTATTAATGTCAAACCCTTAGGATGCAGACCAAAGTATGAGGTGATGATGGATCATGTGTAAGTGGCCAAAGGTGGACTCGAAGAAGGGGGAAAAAGTCCTTGTAAATACCAAGAGCCACCTTGGTTCAATGGTACAATTAAATAAAAAAATATACTACCCTCATCAACCCATGGGTGGTACTACTAACTATACTAATTAAACAATCAATACATCTAATGCAGCAGCAATAATATATATTATAATGTACAACATCACATAATATCAGTGTAGTCAGACTCAGACTCGACAAATACTTAGCTGGCTTGGGACTTGGCAGACTCAACGAATTGGATAAGACTTGGATATTTTGAAGGTGGTTCTCAACATTGCCAATATTACTGCTAACTATGTAGGATGCACCAATTTGTCAAGTGAATTTGAAGTGAAATGGTTGTGAGATGTCAATTGACTGATACATTTTCAAATCTTTTCAAAATGATCCAGAATTTTGAAGTCGGAGATGAGCCATCAATTGATATTTGATGGTTTCTCAATTTAATTGTGTATCTCATCTAACAATTGCGAATTTTTTTTTCTGTTAACAGATGCTTTTGACATTTCTACTTTATTGTATTTTAGCAGTGGAATATCAGTCTACTCATCAGGTTAAATTCCAGGTGCAAGTCTTGGGTGATTATGACATAAGAGTATGGACTTAGCTATATGAAAAATAGTTGTAATTACTAATTCATATTTTTAAGGGCCACCGTATTGGTAAAAACAGGCCGCTTATGGGCCTGAAAAATTTGGGCCAATTGTAATCCTCTTGGAGCTAGACACAAGGAAATTTCCACCTTAAAAAACAAAAAATTGTATCCATCGCTTGGGTTTAAACACAAAAAAACATAAGCTTGCATCCATCGCTTGGGTTTAAACACTAATATCTGATATAGGGTTTGATTTCTCATGCAGGGTTTCAGAGAACCCTCGTATAGCAACTAGATTTTGGAATTATAGGATTAAGAAGAAAATATCGGCACATATTGGAAAATAAAAAAAGATTGCCGACAACCATTGCAATCAACACAGTGGAAATGAAAGTGTATGAATGGATTTATTGCTTGAATGTATATTCAATGGGGAGATATAGTTGAGCCACGACCAAATCCTATGATTATGCATTACACTAGAATGAGTCTGGAACATAGGGAAAGATTAAAAATATGAAAGTCAAGACAATGGAAGAAACCAGCTTATAACAGATTAAGGGAGAACATTTCTTATGTATCAAGTGAAAATTATAAAATATATAGAATGCTCGTTGGATATAAAATGACAGAGATCAAAATTAGGGTTTCAGAATGCTATTAATATTGGAATTAAAAATCAAATTGATGATAGGGAAAGGGGAATTAAAGATTAACTTATGAGAAGAGAATAATAAGAAAATTAACCTGAGAGGCCAGAATACGGGAGCTAGAAGGGATATGAGAATGAATAAAAGAAAAAGAAGGGTATACAAGGAGGAGAGGAAAGAAAACGTCTTAGAAAATGGATTAATGGTTTTCAGATTGACTAAGCTAGTAAACATTTTCTCGATTAAAATTACAAGGGTGCTTTCCTATTTCCAATGCTTTTCTAATGAGATTCACAGGAAATTCAAATAAAAAGAGAATGTTAATGTTTTAGTTTAATAAAAAAGGATAAGGTGTTTAGAGTTGTGGGAATGCTAAGCAATAGCTGATTTATTAGATTTGTGGGAAAGCTAAGCAATAGCTGATTTAGTAAGTTGGGAATGATTAGTATTACCAATATGCTATTTGAGCTTTGATTTGATGGATATGCCAATAATTCCAATGTAATATTTTCCATAGAAACATGTAATAGATTAGATTTGTCTCTGACACTTCTAAAAAATTGCATTAGAGTTTTGTGAAGTTTAAAGAGGGATTAGTTATTGTTTAGCGACAATACAATCAATAATCCCTTAAACAAAAAGAAGATGGGAGATTGAAGGGACTGAATAAGGTGCTTTTGTTTGTATTTCGGATGAAAGAAAGCCCAAAAAGCTCTGTTAATTTGGCTTAATGGATAGCCATCAGCTAAGAGGACTTTAGTGAGGTAGGAACAATTTTTATTTTGGGGTCAAAAATGTGATCAGCTATTTCAGATGAACTCCATTATTCACATAAAGTGAGTAAACCTTTTTCCTATGCACATATCCTAGGTGACTTTGCAAAAAATTAGGTTCCAGGACTATGAGGTCAAACACTTGCTCCAAGCTCATGAGAGAGAGACTTGAGGGAAAATAAAACCCTATTGGAAAGCTTAACAACCATGCCCTAGAGTCAACTAAAAAGTAAGAGTCTTGTTTTTACTTTGGGTAATGACAAACTAACGCAGCACAACTTTAAGCTAAACCCTAACTATACCATCACCAGAAATATCCTCCACATACCCAAATCTCTTCCAGCTACTTCTCGCAGAAACTAGGGGTACATATTTCACCCAACCTAACACCTCACTTTTACAATTAAGAACTAAACTTTGCCATTAATCCCCCGGGATAGATTTCGATTCGGAGTTGAGAGATCCCAAGGCCCAGATAGTGTGAAGTCTAACCTAAGGATGCGTACTTTGAGTGCCGAAAAGGTCATGTTTTCGATTCCTCGTAAGCCCCATCTACAAGTTGTTATTGACCCTATCATTTTTCCCTTCTCATTTTTCTCCCAAGTTAGCAAATGCCAACTATCCTCTATTCTCTCTAATCGATGAGAATATGCTGTCAAAAATCTGAATGCAGCTGAGAAGGTTTAACAATGAACGAATAACAGACAGTGGACCAATAACAGGAAGCAGAAATGACCACTAGACACACTGGAATTGTCCCTTGAGGGTGATTCCTTAGTTCCCCAAATAAAAAAAAATTGAGTTTACTTCATGATTTGAATTATCCATAAGCCATCTATCCATTTCCCATTAATCACAGAACCAACATTACGAGTTGTTAATTGACCTTATTATTTATTTATGTAGCTGATCCCTTATATATCGAGAAGAAAATCTTTCTCTTTCGAATAAGCCATTTAACGATTTCCCATAAACCACATTAAACACTGCGATTGACACTATTATTTACTCATACAAAGCGATCTCTTACTTATAGTGTGTGTACCTAAACTAAAAGCAGAACCTGCATTTTGCCGAGATTCTTGGCATCACCAGGAGCCACAACCTCTCCCCCTTCGAGTCTTTTCTGAGTTGTGGAAGGAAGCAATATCCCACCTTGGGTTTTCTCTTCTGTATTATTAAGCTTAATCAGAACTCGGTCACCCAGGGGCTTTAATGTCAAGAACTGCAACACAAACAAGGAATCGATGATATTTCAGCTCAAAACACTACAAATACTAGGGTAGGTTAGTAAAAATGCTCAGAAAGCAAGTACCTTGGGAGCCACGGAATTCGCAGCCCTGACTGAGAACGTCATGCAAGGAAATATCCTGAGAGTCACGGAGGACGACGCCATAGACAGCTTGCTTAGCAAAGCTGGCCTCAGGCCCTCATAGGACCTCAGAGTAAGGCTCCTTCCCATCTGAGAGGTTGCCATTTCGAAACCTAGGATGGCTTATCGAAAAATATATGGAAATCTTTGCGGATAGATCAAATGATTGGAAAATCATTAAAGTAGAGGGAATTCCAAAGAGTCAAGGAAATTGGGATGCTTATCTAGGGTTCCCATATATATAGAGGATTAAGGAGGGTGGATAGCAGAATATAACCTCATGGATGGATCAATACTCTGAAGAAGAAAAAAATAATGAACTATGCATCACCATATTTAGACTGCCTTCCTTTATACTTCCTTCTGGTCTTTACTCGACTGTTGTTTCGACTGCTGCTCTTTCTGATTAACCCACTACAACAGGACAGAAGCATCTAACCTTTGCCCTTTATTTTTATCTTGCCCTGGAAAGGAAGAATCTCTAATGTTTTACCCCGTGTTATCAGGACTTACTCTTCAAACCTTACACCTTAATGGAGGATTCCCGCTATAGACAACAACACTGTACGGGGTTTGAGGACCTTGATTTAAAAAAAAACCAACTAAATTTGGGTCCAGGGAAATGGCTGCAGGAAAAATCATCCACATAAAACCATGTTTCAAGAATTGCAAAGAAAAATCATGGCCATAAAACCTCGTAGTGAAATGAGGGCTACAACCCTTACAAAATAATTCCCATAAAACCTTGACACCAACAAGTTCAATTAAATTTGGTGAGGACACATTGCGAAGCATCGAGGAGAGCGAAAGAAAAAAGTTTGGATGTTATAGATTTTCGGGTGTAAAAGGGAAAATCGTTTTCTTTTAGGGGAAATAAAAAACTTTCCAAAACATTACAAAGAAGAAAAATAATTTCTTTGAACATTGGTAAGATAAGCATTTAAATATACACATTCATCAAGGTCAAACAAATAAAAATATAATTTTTAATAGTTTACAAAAAATTTCCATATTATAGTGTATTATTAATGTCATTTTGCATTCAAAATGTAGTAGGGCCATGTCTTTAATGTCGAAAAACAAGTATACAAGATCAACTCTCTCAATAATAGGTTTATAAAATTGACAACTTGTAAGCATGGGCCTCTAAGATTACAGAGATAGTATTATCATAAATGCTATAAGGGACAGAGGTTAACATTGTACAAGGCCACCTTTTTAAGACAATTATTACTATATGTTGCATAGATTGTCAAAAATAGAACTAAACAAGTTCAATGGCTCCAACCCAACCAGATGGATTACCCAAATGGAACATTATTTTATCCTCTAAGGTATTAATGATAAGTAGTTGAAACTCAAAGTAGATATGTTATACTTGGATCGAGAGAATTGGCATGGTGGAAATGACATAAGAAGAATTACAAGGCATACGTTGCCCAAAGCCAATTTGTGAATGCCATCTCATTATATGTTGGATGGAAAGTATTTGTAGAGGAAATGTAATATTATATTGATGAATCGTTTTCCTTTACCTTACGTGAAACATGGGAATGGTTGTTGAACTTAAGCATACATGGAGATTATATAATCATGGATCATATATTAGATATGCTTGTTGACAACACATGCCATATTTGGAGGTGGCATGTTTCCTTTTCCATGGTTTGAGGAGAACATGTGAAAGTAATTTGTAGAAGTTTTTATAAAGTATTGAATAGAATTTATGTGGATATCAATTAGAGGGCTTTTCAGCTCTTTTGTTGACATTTATTAATGGTTAAGTAACCTTGGAAGGGGATTTTGGATGCATCCATCTGGTCCGTGTCCATTGTTTTAGTATTGTACAAACCATTCTTTCACCTCTATGATCGTTGTTGTGATTAGGAAATCAGATGAATTCAATATTTAGTGAAATACTAGAATAAGGGCATTATGGGCCTCTAAACAAGATCAAAAGGTCGTCAATATGTATTTCCAAGAGTTTATATTTATAAAAGGTGGCAATTTTAAAAGGTGAAGAGAAATATATCTTAAAATGGGTGGATTGTGTTAATGCCCTTTATTTGTTTAGTAAAGTTTTGGTGGTTGAATGGAGAGTAGAGAGGTCCTTTATGACATACTATGGAGGATATATTGTCATGTACGATTAAAGTGCCTTCTTATTCAAAGAGGGGAAGACAATAAATAATGTAAAGTGTGTGTCCATGGAATTGGACATGTGACCTATGAAGGGAGAAGGAAATAAAAAATGTAAATATATAATCAACAGATTTCAACCTATGGCCTATGGAAGGAAAATCAAAATCAAAATCATCAAATGTGTGTTAATTGATTTGGACCTATGACCTCTCAGCAAAAGTGGCCAAACCTAAAAAAATAACAAAATGGATATTCCATGGGAACTAAACCTCTAACATCTCAATCGTGAAAATAGAAAAGAGGATGCACAAATGTTTATGGGGTTGAACATGTGCGATCTTAGTGAAGGATGCAAAACTCAAAAAAATGTGTTTAATGATAACAATAAAAATGTAATAACATATATATAATATATGGATCTAATTCATGCACAGGTGTTTTTCTATGAAGGTATTTTGGATCCAAAATGGATATTTGTCATTCATTATGATCCAATATTAAGACATGTTTTCGAAGATGCTTCAATCAATACTGAGAAAACCAATGATGACCAACCAAATATAGTTGAGGGAGAACAAATTGGCATCCATGATGATGTTCAGGTTGAAGAAGATCTAGTAAAAGAATGTGAAGATTATAATGATGACAATATTCCTTTAGCAATATAGATAAGCAGGGTCATAGGTGCATCTTCAGAAGATGTTATCATGGAGGAAGTTGATATTGTGGAGGAAGATAATATGGATGATATCAAAAGCAATGATGAAAATAGATCTGGTGACATTCATGTAACTGATCTGGAAACAAATTTTAATGATACCAAATATGATGAAAATGAAGATGAGGATGATTACAATACCACTTTAGCGGGATGGTTTAGCAAGAATAATATTAGGTACTTGCAAGAACATATGAACATTGAAAAGGAAAAATTGGAAGACCTAGATGCATATTATAATGTGAATGAAGACTTCTAAATTTATAGTCGGATATGTAATTCATATTTAAATAATAATGGTTTTTATGTCCCATTTTAAAATACTTCGTTATTATTTGGCTACAATAATCATTCAATTACTATGTTTAGAACCCATAATCTAAATTAATGTGTTGATTCTTTTCTCTATACTCATTACCTAGTGTAATGTCCTTAAAATGTTTATAAGTTAATATGACTTGGTAGCCAAAAATAACAAGAATTGGTTGGATAATAGTTATTGTGGTTAGTTTCATCTATTGGTTGATAATGGTTAGAAGTGATATGAAGTTATTCATTGAGAATTAAAAAATGTTATATATGTATATTGTAGAAGTTGTCATATGCATGTACATACAAATATAACTTGTGTAGTTGAAGGAATTGGTTAACACAAATGTACATAAACTACACTATAGCAAAAACCTTTGATTAGTTTGTGTATAAGCTCACTTTTAAAACAAATATGATTCACTTAAACATATATATAATCCATGTAGTATTCATATAGATGTTCAAATTGGATTTCAATTATATTATGTGATTCAAAACTACCCTCCAAATCAAAATACTTTTGATTAACTATAATAGGAAATGAAAAGTAAGATGCCAAATCGAGGAAACATCATATTTTGATTTGGTTGTCACCTTTGTTCATCAAATCATCTTTTTTCCACTTTAGCAAGATCTTTATATAATGTGCCTATTTTTTCACCTAGACATGAATCTAGCACAAGTAGAATTTAAATGTAATTTATTTGGGATGTTATAGTGGACGCAATTTGTGTCCATTTTAGCATCATGATGATATCAACCACCTAGTTTTGCACCTATACAGACTAGCATAAGGAGAAAACAAATGTAATTGATTTGGGGTGCTAAAGTGGAAACAATAAATGTAATCGATTTGATGACAATCACATTCACAATTATGTGATTACATGATAATGATGATGACAATGCTATTGTTGATGATAACAATGACAATGACAATGATTATGATGATGATAGTAATGATGACATTACAATTACGATGACAATGAGAATGACATGAGAAATGATGATGATGATGATGATCCTTATAAGAAAGTGTTGGTAGAGGTAAATAAACCTGGTTTCACTACAAGCTCCAAGATTAAAATGTGCTCAATCATAGTTATAATTTATGCATGCTTAAAATTGTAACTATATCCCACTTGTTATGCATGCTTAAAATGGTAAACATATCCCATATGCTTTAAATGATGACGATGATGAAATAGATGACAATGACAATGATGATGTTTTTTATGATGAAGATGATGGAAATGATGATCATCATCATCATCATCATCGTTGTCATTGTCACCATGATGATCACAATAGTCATCATCATCGGCATAATCAACATTCATGTCATCATCATCACTATTGTCCTTGACATCATCATCATCACCATTGTCCTTGACATCATCATCATCATGATTATTGGCATTTTCATCAGCTATTCATCATTATATTTGGAATAAGAAATAACATCTACCCAAAATATGTGATTAGTGGAAAAGGGTCATGGAGGACACATACAATTTATGCATGACAAATAACAACTTATTTTTTAAGATGATAAACATCATCATTCTCATTGTATTCATCATCATTGTCATTTTCATCATCACCACCATCATCATTCATTTCATTTCCAATGTCATCATTTTCATTATCCTCATCATGATCATAATCATCGTTCTCCTCATTATCAACAACATTATCATCATCATCATAATCATCCTCAATATCATAATCATTATCCTCGTTGTTATGTTCAACATCTGGGTGTAAAACTAGATGCAAAAGTGGATAAAAACATGGATGCAACAAAAGTAGGCGCAAAAGTGGGTGCATAATGGGGTGCACCAAAAATAGATGCAAAAGGTGATGCAAAAGTGGATGCAAAAAACGATGCAAACGTGGAATAAAAACATGATGAAAAAAGTGGCGCAAAATTGGATACAACCATGGATGTAAAATTGGATACAAAATTGGATGTGAAAGTGGATGCAACAAAAGTAGATGCAAAAGTAGTTGTAACACCCAATGCAGAACCCAATGCAAAAGTGGATGTAAAACTGGATGCATAAAGGGATGCAATAACTGATGTAAAATTGGATACAAAAAAAGATGCAAACTTGGATGCAAAAGTTGAAGCAAAAGTGGGTGTAAAAGTAGGCGCAAAAAAGGGTGTGAATTGGGACGCGACAAAAGTGGATGCAATAGTAGATGCAAAAAAAGACATAAACATGGATGCAAAATGGGATGCAAAAAGGGATGAAAATGTGGGTGCAAAAGAGGACGAAGAAATGGATGCAAAAGTGGATTCAAAATTGGCTGAAACAAAATGAGATGCAAAACTAGACTCAAAACATGATGTAAAATTTGATGCAAAACTTGGCGTAGGAAGGGATGCAAAAAAAGAAGCAGAAGTGGATGCAAAAGTGGATGAAACCAAGGGCGTAAAAGTTGAGGAAAACATGCACGTAAAAGGGGGCGCAACAAGAGTATATGTACAAACTAGGCGCAAAATTAGGTGCAAAACTAAGCTCAAAACCTATCACAAAACCTGATGCAACACTTAGCGCATAACCAGGTGCCAAACCCAGTCCAAATTATGTCACAATTTGCGCCAGATTTAGAAAAAGGACACAAAAAATGCCTAAAATAGCACCAACGTGTGAAATTGCACCATTTTCTCCAAAAAATGAAGAAAAATACACTGAAAGATGATCTAGACGCAAAAATGGATGCAAAAAGAGATGCTAAATCCAGTTTTTGTTGTAGTGTTGGTAGGGAGGAACGGCCTCCTAACGCTGTTGTTGTCCATCCTAATCAGGTTCTACATTCTTTGTTTTGTTGTGTTAGATAGTTAAATGTGAATCTGATTGTTGAATGAATGTTAAATATTTAGTTGTAAAATGTTAGAGTTAGTAATCTTTTATATTATAGAAGGAATGAATCTGAAATAGATGGAAAATAATTCTAATCTGTGTTTTTCCACATCTGGAAGGACCAGACCGTACTCCAGCACAGACAGAGTATTTAAAGTAGATGAAGGAAATCATAAGAGACTGAAATGAATAGATGCTTTATGCATTTCATAAGAGTAGAGTAATTTAATGCAATATATAGGTTACTATTAGAAGAACAATAATCTATTTATCTATGTTTATTGTTTAATCAGCTTATTTATGTAAATATACTGGAAAAGAAATAGCAATAACCCAGAACAGGGAGAAGGATTATTATATTAAGAAAGTACCCTAGTAGATAATATGTTATGCTTATACACAGTACATTATCATTTTTATTGAAATTAAAATATGCAGGAGGGTAAATTGTGTTATGTTATATATATATATTTTCTTTGTGTTTATTTATTAACCAGCTGCATATGCAGTAGAAGGAACACAGTTAAACTACTTTGTTTACATTCAGTTTAATAAAGGTATAAACTATTAATTATATAGTTTATTTACTAATAATAATAAACCAAGACTAACAGTTACTATTAACTAAGGAGAGTATTATGAAAAATATTTATTTTATCAAGAAGAAACTTATTTAAAAATCTATGTTTATCTTTCAAATTATTTTTATCATTTCAGTAGATAAAAACAACAAGAATACGATACTAACCAGTATGAAAATAAATATGTATTTATGTAAAGAACTGTTCCATAACAGGTTATACCTGCATGAGTAACTACAGGGTCGAAACCCTATATTAAATTTATTGTTTAAAATAAAAACTTTTAAGCTATAATCCTATTATTTGGACCATTATTCAAGAAACAATAAAACTATCAAAGACTGGTTACAGTTCTTATTGCCACATATGTACAAATGCAACTAAAATATATTCAATACACATTTGTAATAACATTAACTTAAAACAAAATTAAAACAAGTATTAAAACAAGTTTAATTAAATTAAAAGAATTTGGTAAACAAGGGTTTCATTCAGAAAACCCTAGCTCTTATTTTTTAGCAAACACAGAGTTATTACAAATTACTCTACAAAGGAGTTACAGTTACAGCTTAAAATAAAAACATTATATCACAAAAAACAATAAATAGTATATTTATTTATTCACAGTCGAATAGGGAAAAAACCCTATTTACACAGAGTCACCAAACAGTATACTACAAAAACGAGTCTAAGATTGAAGAGAAATTGTCTTAAAATCCATTGCATTACATTAACAAGCCAGAAGGCTGAACTTTAAAACCAAATACAACACCCAGCTCACCGCCGGGGATACCCATCGATGAAGCGAGGGTTTGTAAACAGTATAAAAATTACCAACATTAACTTATAAAAAGAAACTACATAGACAATGGCGAAGCTGGACAAGTTTCCAAGCTCAGAAGTTTTCCCAATTGACTACCATGTTACAAGTAAGGGAAGAACCCGTTCATTGAAATCCAGGGCTTACTAGTTTCAGATCTAAGAGCCACGAAGATAGTTAGCAGCATCTTCATCACTTTTCGCAAAGAGGGGTCACAGGTTTCTGCAAGTGCATATCACGGTGTGTTAGCTTTGAAATTCTTTTTCTAATAAAAACCTACTATAAACACGAATTTAATATGGGTAATATATATACATAAATAAAGAAAATAAGCAGTTAGTATTGATACTGTCACTAATAGAAAGGCATGAACACGAAGCTCCAAACCCTACGACGATGACAAAGGAACACACTAACAGCAACAAAGCCACAGCTTCGCACAGAAGTGACATGCCACGAAAGAAAGGAAAAATGAAGTAACAGAAAAACCACACGCAAGTGCAAAGCAACAACCAACAAACCCTTGCAGAGTAAAGACCCACAGTACAAAAAAAGGGCAATAAGACCAAGTACTGGAGGCTAAAGCAACATTAATGAAGACTGAAAGAAAACTAGAACCAGAAGGGTCTCACGACCGCCATGACAGTCTTGCAGAGCAGCTGAAGGCCCGTGTGAACTGTAGAGGGGAAATGGCAATGGGCTAGGGTTGCAATGAATTTATATATTGAGTGCACGGTCAGGAGAAGTCCACATGCCCACTAGAAAATCAAACCATGCATGGTTTAAGCTCTATAGTCACCTGCATTCCAATAATTTCCAATTATTTATACAATGATTTATTAACAAGCGATGCACGAACTATAATATATATTCATATATATAACTCAACGTTAACAGAACACATATATATGATAATGTTGATTAGCGTTGATTTGGCGTTGGGTAAACATTGATTTTCGGGACATTGACCTAACAAAGGTTTGGTAATCATATAGTCATTATACAACCCGAAATCTTTGCTTAAAACTCTTCGAAACTATTATAGTTGTTTATGCTTGTAAATCATTGTGAATATTCTTGGTATATAAAAACAAACCTTTTCACTCTTAAACCAATCATCTTGGGATGGATGTAATTCATCCAATTATATCGTAATGTCGATATTACAATGTGAGTGTTTTGTTAACCATATTTTATCAACGTTAACCCTAGCAAAGTATAATAACCATTTGTTATATGGAAAAGTCCAAGTTTAATTGTTTAAAACCATCGAACAACTATAGATTTCTATGTTTATATACATTATGGTCTATGCAAGGTTATACTCCTTTAAACCCACAACTCAAGTGGTGATAATTATAAAGTTGGATAGCATAGTAAAGAGTAGAATCATGAATTCTTTACAAGTTCAATTTTGTTTTAGACTTGTTTAGAACCTTCGAACAAATTACAGAACTGTATGTTTATAAACATAATAGTTTATGCATGTTTATAACCCTTATAAAACCAACGTTTCGATTGGAAATAAACTATAAAGTTGGCTAGTATGGTAGAAGAATATTATTGAATTATTTTACATAGTTCAAATTGGGATTAGACTTTAATAGTCAATAGTTGTTTCTAAACTTGGCTTTTGTTAGTAATTTACCATGATTATTTATTGGTAGGATGATTTTATGATTATAAAAGATAACTGATGCTTAGCATAAGATGGAAGGTTGATCATTATAGAAAGCATCTACCTTAAAAGTTGTTATAGATAGTAACTTAATATAAGAAAAGCATTATAGAAATAATAAGAATTGCAATGGAATAATCCTACTCGAGTCTATAATCAATAGAACCACATGGATTGAATTAGATTTATGAAGTAAAGGCAAACAGTGTTTCATGTGAAAAGACGCTATTTTTTTTACACTAATCAAACTTATAATGTCAAAAAGTTCTACAGGATGTAAATTTCCCTACATAAGGTAAATATCGATCAGCTTGATATTCAAGTAAGTGGGGTGATAATGTGTAATAACCAATAGTACAATTAGTATAACGTTGCAAGATAGGCATATCAAAGTAGATGTTAATATGCAACTAGAATTACAAGTTTAGAGCCACAGTAAGTATCATTACTGTCGCTACGTTTGATAAAGTAAGGAACTCAATTATTTAAACTTTGTTTACAAGAAAGACTGAAGAAAGCAAACTACTTTACCTCACGGAAGTTGCTTGGAAATTTATCAGCTTATCTACTAAGCATTTTATTTGCAAATAGAAACACTTCTTGATACTTTATGAATTTAAAATGTTTACTTGTTCGATCATACCTGTAAACCTGTAAGAACCAGTAATCTTTCTACGTTAGCATAAATGCTAAGTAAGCCCAGGATTCAAAGTTAGATTCCACCTACTTGCCATAAAGAAGAATCATCAGTAAACTGAAATAAAAACAAAGTGCAAGTAAACCTTATTATGTTACGAAAAGGAAACTACTTTAGTTATCATAATTTGAAATTATGTAATACTAATCATTGGACTGTTTATTTTTCTTCTAACCATTAGTTGTTAGTAAACCATAGATTTAGCATTTCATGTTATCTCAAAATTTTAATTTTTTGTGAAAAATTGGGGTTTTGACAAAACTTATACCAATACCCAATCCAAATCTCTTTTACTAGCACTAGCATAAACACAATATAGGCATGTATTTAGAGAGATTCAAACAATGGTGAGTGCGATATCAACTTTCACTGATCCACAAGCCACTAATGACACCCACCAATGGTTTTGATTTCAATGTTTTGTTTTTCCTGATTTTTGGGAGGAAAGAGACAACAGTAATCTACAACAAAAACCACCAATAACACCCAACAATGGTTTTGATTTGAATGTCATATTTATTTGTCTTCTTTTTGGTAGGGAATAGACAACAGTAATTTATGACACAAACCACCAATGACACCCGCCAATGGTTTTTATTTCAATTTCACCTATTTCTTTTGCATTTGGGGGGAAGAAACAACAGTAATCCATGACTAGGAGAATGGAAAAATAGAGTAATCATTCATATGCAATTTCAAATGAGAAATCTGAAAAACATAAGTGATATAAATAGCAATAAAATGTACCATTTAGCTGCAATAAATCGGACTCAACTACACCCCACACCATGCCTCCCAAATGACCATTTCCCACAGGTAATGCATTCATCCAATATTCAGCCAGGCTAAAAAACTCCACTTTAAGTTCCTTCTAATCATCGCCTGTCTCCTATCCCAAAAAATACCATGGGAGATACACCAAATACCAAAATGTTGAATTCACTGTTCACACAGCAACATTCAATGGCATTCACTGCCATAATCCATTAACATACGGGCTAGGTCATGGAAAATTGTAATGGGAATTTAATATTGCAAACTTCACGTGGATGGTGCCACCGTGCAAGCCTGCCGGGTGGAGACTGATGACCTAGACTTGAACCTTTTGGATTCCAACACTATATATAAGTATAATGAAGTTTTTATGAAAAATTAAACCATCATTTTAATGTTCTACCAGAGATTTTAAACGTTTAACAAAACGGATTTGGCCAATTTTTACCCCTATTTAATGGGAAAAATGTTCACAAATAGGC
Source organism: Pseudotsuga menziesii (assembly GCA_001517045.1). Classification (NCBI taxonomy): domain Eukaryota; kingdom Viridiplantae; phylum Streptophyta; class Pinopsida; order Pinales; family Pinaceae; genus Pseudotsuga; species Pseudotsuga menziesii. The sequence goes on along the minus strand of LPNX010998016.1, from coordinate 410,033 downwards.
AAATTCCCATCAAATTCCAACTCTTCACCCATGGAAGGTTAGGTTCGTTAAACCCATTGATTAATGAACGAGTCACAACTGCCGATAGTCGAGTCGATACTCTCAAGTCTGGTCTGATACGGTGCTCATAGAAGGTACCAGTCCTTAGGGCAAGTCAGTGAGGCCAATACTAAGGCAGTCAGGATGGGAACCCTGATTTAAACATCTAACAAAAAAATTGTAGAAACCCTGATTTAAACATAAAGATTTAATATCTATACATAAAAAATAACCATAGAAGAAAGAGGGCTTCGGCAGATCGCTCAAAACCTATCCCAAAAAGCAGTGAGTTGAGAAAATATCTCAAGCCCTCATAGAAAACTTGACAAATCTATATTTACGAGAATAATAAATAAACCCCTACACAGGAAAACACAAGCCACGAATTGTATCAGAATTTTGACGGAAAAAATAATGGATGAATATGAAAACTCATCTGACAATGGCAGTAGATGAGAGGAAAATATCCCTTTGCAGGTAAAAAACTTTGGAACATTGATGATCCTTGTGGAAAGAGTGATGTAAGGGGTGGAAATGATCAATAAGAAAGAAAATATTTTTTTTGAAGAAATTTGCAACATTTAGAACGTATAGTATTAAACCACCCACATTGTACAATAGTCACGGGCATCACTGGCCAATGCACAATAGAATAGTCAGAAATTACTAAAAGAAATTACAACACCTATCAGCTTCAGTTCCAAATACATCCCTCAAAATTTGGCTTGATAGTAGGAAGCGCTGCAAATCAAACATAACCGTATCAGTGAGATTCAGAAGTATCTCCTTTATCTTCAATTTCATAATTTATTTCGATCTGCTTGCCTTCCTTCCTTTCCAATTCTCTGTAGATTGTGCTTTAAAACTTCTCGGTAGGTACAACAGGGAGGAAGGCTGCTACTCAGTACTTCGCCTCAGACAAATATTGAACCCCATAATTATACTTCTCAACACAATAAACACTGGGATGAATAAGCGCCTCTACAAGCTGGGGAACAAAAGGAAACCCAAAAATCTTGTACCAAGCCAACATGCACCATTTCTCTGCAATAGGTTCATACTTGTTATACAAGTTCTTGGCAGAGGATTCATATTTGGAATACAAATTCTTTGCCATTTCCTTGGTCTTTTCCATTACTCCAACTTGTCCAACATTGGTTACGATGGACCTGGCAACTTCTGGTGCCCTTTTTTCCACGCAATAAATTTCACAAGTCTGTGATTTCAGAGTTTGGGGCACACAACTGTCAAGCTGATTGATCACATTACCCAACTTTTTTTCTGCGAATTACAGAATATCGAAAGGATTTCCCTCGACTTTTTGGTAGACGGGCATGACAAAAATCTTAACAACTCCCTCCATGGCATGAACCCCTTGTTTTAAAGGCCTCGATTTCTCTCTGGCATACCTGTACACTCTAGAAAGATGATCTGTAGCATTTTGAGCAACATCTTGGAAAAATCCAAGCTATCTGATCCTTTCTTCCCCTTCATTCCGATGATTCGACTGAAAGAAAGAAAATAATGCGTGAGCAAATACTAAAAGCTCTGCATTTGTGTAGGAGCTAAATAAAAACGCGATCCAAACTTATTTTCATGTCCGCCTTGAGTGGTCCTCGTTTTTATATTTTTATTAGGTTCTTATGCAAACAAATCCTTCACTCATCATTGACATCGTTATTGGTTTTTAAATTCCTACTTCCCTTTAAATATATGGGGTTACTTTTTCTTTTCCCTTTGTTTTTAATGGAAACCCACATTCGACCATAAAGTGAGAAACCCTTCAAAACTTCATGCGACTATGGTGAGAATTTTACCTATTGTTGGATAGATATTTCTTACATCCAACATTTAGGATGGCCTTATCATGTGGGTTACTGGTATAGCATGCGACTACAGTGCTAGCTGAGTGGTTTCTCAGATTCCTTGATTCAAGGAAGAATTTTTTTTAACAAATAAGGTATAGAAATGCACAAGGGAATGCACCCTAGAAACAAAAGAACAAGAAGAATGCACCCTAGAAATAAGGTATTCAAATCATGAGAACAAGAAGAATGCACCCTAGAAACATGTGCCAAAATATGTGCTATAAGAGAGGGTGGTCCATGGAAAACCATAGGTTATTTTGCAATCATCATATTCCAAGTGTGATACCACTCCAAAGAGATAGGTTGATCTAGTATTAATCCTCCATGTGGTCAAATAGAGTTCAACCAAGGATGGATACACCCAAATAACCCTTATTAAGCGTGCACAAGGCTACTTCTCCATAAAGGGATGTTAAACATAATGTGGTTTGAAGGAATATGTATGAAATGTACTCATATATGTTAAGTCATTTTAGCTAGGAGACTTCAAATCCACATAAGTATATCAATAATCTTGTTGGAACCATTCAGGGTGATCTTAACTGAGTAATGCCAAACATAGCAAAGTACAAACCATAGGAATTCATGTCATCAAGGCATAATTATCAACCCTTTAAAACTTAGGGATACCCTAAGTTGATGGATTCCCACTCAATAAAATGCACAAAGTGTTAAATAATTGCATCAATTCTAAGCAAACAATATTCCAAGCATGCCAACATTGTTAAAAAGGCCCAGAGCTCATCAAGATGTTAGCTATTAACAACATGTTATGGAATCCATCAAAATGCCATGAAGAGACCTCATCCAATTGCTACTATCAAAAACTCATTATCAAATCAATCAAAGAAGAGCAACATCTCTAAGCCAAAGTTCACATGTACCCAAGTCCATACATTAAATCATCATGCAAGCTTGGTTTATCACAAGTGTAACCCTCTTACAATATCAAGGATAGTAAAAATGATTATTCACTTCATATTCCCATAATTTGAAACTATTTATTATTTACTAAACCTAAACTTACAATATAATGACATTAAAATTGTACTTTATATCTTATATATCTTCTTTTTTTTTGTTAATTATTTTATTAAAAATGTATAAAGATAAAAGAGCAATGTGCCTTAACAATTTAAATTTCCTTTTTATAAGGTTAATTATTCTATTAAGAATGTACAAAAGATAAGAGAGCAATGTACGTTAACAATTCAATATTTTATTCACTATGTCTAATTCATGTATAAACAATTCATATACTATTCCCACTAATGGTCTCAAA
>LPNX010998016.1:382159-406477 GCA_001517045.1 Pseudotsuga menziesii | reverse complement strand
GTAAACTTCTTTATGGATGGGTACTTGTTTCCTTTTAGTTCTCTAATAACTTACATGTCCTAGATGAGTTTGACCAAGACTTCATTTTTTCCCCATAAAAAAATATTTATATTGATATTTGAGAAATTGAAGTCAAATATGTCTTTACCATTCTTAAATACTTTGATGTATAGATAATTTAAAGCAACACATTTTTTTAATCATTTTTTATTCTATGATTTTATAGTCCTTAAAGTATTGTATCTTTTACTTCTATCTTATACAAAAACATATAATCTTATTTAGTTCTTCATTAAATCAAACCTACTTATCGTCACCGAATTTATTATGAAGTGGTTTTAATAACCAAGTGTTAATAAACATGAGTAAAAAAAAATTATGAAATGATTTTGAGCCTTATAAATTTGATTGATAATGGGGATCGATCCTATAGTTTTAATGTTGTAATGATGCTTGGCCCACCCAAACAATCCTATGCAAAGCAAGAGAGGTAAAACTCCTAATTTAGTCTCAGAGCTGCACACCTTTAGTTAACTAAACATACATTTAAGGATTAGTTACAATAGTAGTTGTAGCCTCATTTAAGAAAGCGGAGCTCTAGTTGACTGGTTGTCCTACTTTTAGGTAAGGTGATTAGTCTTTGAAAGGTATGCATGCTAGGTTTGAACAATAGTTAGGAATCAACTAAAGTGGAAGTTAAGGGACTAATCAAATGAGTTCTCACGAATAGTTTCCACTTGACTTTTCATGTGGTTCAAGACTAAAACACATAAATCTGAGTTTTCTACATTAGTCTACATTTATGAGTTTATGAGAGTGATTTTGAGTAAAATATATTTAGTGATTTATTTTTCTGAATGGTGAACAATCTCTTCAATAATATGGGCACATTATTTGCTATCTTTCATAGCATCTAGTGTGAGTAGAATTTGTTAGGATTATTAATTCTCCCTTATCCAATTTGGTCATATGTCTAAATCAGGAGTCATGTCTAAATCAGGAGTCCATCCAGTCTTTTTTTAGTCATTAGCACCATTGGGTCCACTTGGCCTAATTGGGGCACATGTTTCAGTTACTAGAGTGTGGGGAACACTAATTGAGGCTTACTACCACTGATTGCACTTAATTGCATCAGTTTAGGAGCCTCCTAGACCAATCCCTACAATTTAGGAGCCACTGGGAGTGCCAAAACCAACCAAGGTCAGTTTAGTTCAATTAATGACTAGTCAAGCTAAGTTAGGATTCAGTTACATTCAATTCTAGTCCTCTACATTTAGTTAGCACTAGATTTACATGATTTCACTCAGGAGGGGCGCATTTCTCACCTACCACAGTCAGTTATCCTTAGTCAACATTGAATGTAACACTTGAGTTGTTTTTTAGAGATTCGATGAACTCTGGTTATGGTTTAGACAAGGTCAATTAACTATTGAGTCCTCTAATAGTTATTTAGATAAGGTCTTAGTTACCTACAGTCAAGTAGAGTCTATCAATTCGAATTTCCACATGTGGATTCAAATTTCATGTGGCTATTAAGTCCATTGTACTTCATTGTAATTAGTATCTGATTACTTTTTTTTATTAATGAAAGCATTCACAGCTATAAGCCATTTTTGCACTGTTTCATTCTTCAATTGTTGAGTAAATTATGTGATCTATTTTGTGAGTTGTGTGTTTGTCTACAAATATATGTGCTCAATTTAATATGGTATCAAAGCCTCATCAGAAAATACACCTCTCCTCCTCAGATCTCTAGCTGGATCATTTCTTTTGAGTAAATTGTTCCTTCCAGTACTGCACCAGAAGTGGAGAATTTACCACTTAATAAACCAAGTTAGGAAATTGTTGATCAAGCTTGCTTGATCAACTATGCTGGGTGTGAAGGAAATTCCAAAAGTGTAGACTGTCGACCTTACTTTGTATGTTTGATTGCTTGACAGGTTATCATCTTTTCTTACGGCAGTCGCTACAAGCAACTCTTTCTTCTCACTGCATTCTCTATAGCAGCTCAGTCCTTCTTACTACATTCAAAATGGCTCATCCAGTAGAGCCTCTCACTCCCTTAAACTATCACCAGTGGAAGGAAGACATGGTGGTAATGCTCCGCACCAAGCATCTCTTCAGACTCATAGAAGAAATAGAGGCAGTTCCATCTTTAGATAATGACAAAGAAAAGTACTGGAACGGGCTTGATGAATCCCATAGACACTCGCTCTCCTCAGTCTCTAGAGATCTTCAATTCCACATACAAGGATTGAAGACTCCCAAGGATGTTTGGGACAAGATTTCCTCCTTATTTGATAAGCAAGATGAGATGAGGACCCATCCGCTAGAAAATGATCTGATCACTCTTAATCCATCCAACTTTGAATCACTGAATGAATTCTTCACAAAGTTCAAGAACCTAATATATCAGTTGAAGCAATGCAAAGTGGATAAGGATGAATATCAGCTCATCCTTGCCATTCTCACAAAGCTCAATGCAGACTACTCAGTCTTTGTATCCACATTCCAAATAGTAAGGCTCACTACTCCAAATTTGAATATGCCCGCTCTTAATTCCTTCATCCAATCTCTTATTTCTAAGAATGATAAATTGATCCAAATGGGGATCATTCGATCTTCCAAAGATCTAGCTCTAGTTGTAAGAGGAGATAAGGTAGAAAATGACAAAGGGAAGCAAAGAGATGAGTCTCCTGTGAAGAAAGAGTAGTCAAAATATCCTTCAGGTTCGAAGAGAAGCAAGAAGAATGGCAAAGGAAAGGTCCTCTGCTCTTACTGTGGAAGGGGATTTCATTCAGAAAGCTCCTGTATGAGAAGACAACTTGATGAAATGGCTCTCCTTTTGAAGAAACATAACATTTATGTACCTGCTAGCACAAGGAAGGATGACTCTAAAGAAGAAGAATATGAAGAATACCAAAGGAAAGGCCATGCACTGAAGGCTTGTTGCACATCAGCACATGTCTTCCTCATTAATTCTGGAGCTTCCAACCATATGGCTGCATCCAGAGAATCATTCTCTTCTTTTCAGTCCTTTGATGGTCCTAGTATTCAGATGGGAAATAACAATAAAGTCCAAACAAAAGGGAATGGATCTATCAAGCTTGAACATGGAAGGTTCAAAGATGTGTTATTTGATCCCTCACTAGCTTTAAACCTGTTATTTGTCTATCAGATGACCCATACTGGATCTCCAAAGTGAGTGATATTTGGTCCTGACTCAGTGGAGATCACAGATATCTCTAATGGGAGCATCATAGCAAGGGTGCTGCAAATCATGCTTCAAAATCATATGAGTTCTCACATTTCATACCTCCTTCAGAACCAATGCACTCTCAGTAGCCACTTGCAAGTGAAGGTAAAATCATTGCATCTACTTCTTTTACAACTTCTACTAGTATTGCAGATCCATCTTTATCAGTTTATGACATTGAGATTCAGGGTGACTCAGATCTAGATTCAGTCCCTACTTCCAAACTAGAAGCTAGGAAGATGACTGGAAACTCACCTGACACTCAGAAAGGAAATACCCTTGCATTATGCCATGCAATATTACCTCCTTCATAGAGATGCAGTAGAATCCCTGTAAGATTCTATATGGCAAGGGCCCACTCTCACTACATTCAGAAGAATAGATATGATCATACACCTCTTCATTCTGCAAGAGACAGAGGTTACATTCCTCCTTCCTTCCATCATCATTTTTTGAGAAGAAGGAGAATTCTACATGCTAGGCCCTAGAATACCTGTGCACAACACACCATGCATGCTGCTTTGCTACCTCACAGAGATGAAGATTGCAGCAAAATATTTTCAAGTTGTTCAAACTTGAGACCTGATTCTACCTGCTTAGATAGAAGGGGGGATTTTTTCCCATGTGGTTTTTTTCCCAGCTCCTTGTATTAAGTTGTTACTTTATTTTACTTGATGTAATGGGTGACCTATGGTCTTAGTTACCGGGGCCCATAGATTGTCCAAGTTAGCATTTAGGGGGGGTGTTAGGATTATTAATCCTCCCTTGTCCAATTTGTTCATATGTCTAAATCAGGAGTCATGTCTAAATCGGGAATCCATCTAGTCTATTTTTAGTCATTAGCACCATTGGGTCCACTTGGCCTAATTGGGGCACATGTTTCAGTTACTAAAGTGTGGGGAACACTAATTGAGGCTTACTGCCACTAATTTCACTTAATTGCATCAGTTTAGGAGACTCCTAGACCAATCCCTACAATTTAGGAGCCACTGGGAGTGCCAAAACCAACCAAGGTCAGTTCAGTTCAGTTAATGACTAGTCAAGCTAAGTTAGGAGTTAGTTACATTCAGTTCTAGTCCTCTACATTTAGTTAGCACTAGGTTTACATAACTGCACTTAGGAGGGACGCATTTCTCACCTACCATAGTCAGTTAGACTTATTCAACACTGAATGTAACACTTGAGTTGTTTCTTAGAGCTCCGATGAACTCTAGTTATGGTTTAGACAAGGTCAGTTAACTATTGAGTCCTCCGATAGTGATTTAGACAAGGTCTTAGTTACCTACAGTCAAGTAGAGTCTATCAATTTGAATTTCCTCATGTGGATTCGAATTTCATGTGGCTATTAAATCCATTGTACTTCATTGTAATTAGTATCTAATTACTTTTTTTTATTAATTAAAGCATTCACAGCTCCAAGCCATTTTTGCACTATTTAATTCTTCAATTGCTGAGTAAATTGCGTGATCTATTTTGTGAGTTGTGTGTGTGTCTACAAATCTATGTGCTCAATTTAATAGAATTAATTCTTCTCTAACTATGGACCTGTTAACATAAATTTTGCCCCAAATTGTATTTGTTAATGAGGTTTTCATTTAGATTGATGAGATTTAAGATTTTCTCAGTGTGTATATGTCCAGACTTTGCTAATGAGGTACCATCACTTACAAGGAGGTTGCTCTTGAATGTTCTGATGAAGTTTATCCAAGTACATAGTCTATATGCACGGTAAATACAACAGTAAGGAGACAGTAATAGACCTCTAATAGAAAACATGAAGATACATTACAACAAATATAATGTTACCACTGTTATGCAAGCCTAGCATGACATACAGGAATTGATGTATAGATTTTATTGGTTCATCTTCAGTACATGAGGCAATGGCATATAAAGAATGATGACAGCAAGGACATAATGATTGGTAACATCATCTTAATTGACAGTTCATGATGTTGGCTTGTTTATCAAATCAAGGCAAATTAAGGATGATTTCAATCACCATTTTTGGAATGCTTGGTGGAGACATCAGTGAAGCAATGTTGGGAATGATTTGATGATAATTGTGGTCCCTGAAGCAATAGATAGGTAGTTCAGATCCATGGGGTCCACTTTTTAGATTCAAACCCTGTTTGGGATAGAGATTCAGTTCCACAGAAGAGCTCGTCACAGAATTTGGTAGTGTGTCGAATTATCAAGATGGTTTGGTCAGAGCTTTGAAAAGGCAATATGAAGGATGGAAAATCTATTATTGTAATTACTAGATGATTGATGTTACATGGTTTAATCCATGCAATCTATAGCTAATTCAACATCCTACATGTTTTTTAGATATAAATCCATCATAATATATTAAAATATATACTATACAAAAAACACTCCCAAAACGAGAGCTTTTGAAAATTTCACTTTTTACTCCCCTCTCGCTCCTTGCTCCCCACTCCCCACTCCCAACAACATAGTTCTAGAGGAATGGGTGTCTAGTAGATTCGTTGACAATAAATGTCCAACCAATGATAAGAAAGAGTTTAATAATAAATTTGAAGACACCTCGATATTACTTTTGCTCATTTGAATCACAGAGAAAGACAGTAGTAAATATCTTTGCCGCAAGTTTTCCCCAAAGATTGGTTTGGTTACATAATCTTTTACAGTGCACTCAATAGTGTAACTCCATCAAATACAGGGTACAATTCCTGTAGTATATGTATAATAAGTAATATGGAGGGCCTGGTTGATCTAGTGGATCTCTAGCACTTCAAGGTGTAGTTCTTGTAGTAGATTTTGCCTTAGGTTGAATCATACACTTGCAAAAAGGGCACCTTATAGTTGGTGGTTGTATGTCAACAGGTCATGTGCACATCCCCTTCAAATATGGGAGCTTGATCAGAGAAAATAGTGTATTTTTACCATGTGCATGCTAATGTGATAAAATTAGAGAAAGATAGTGATTAAGGCTAGGTAATCTTGGCACTTACACAATAGTTAGGAAGCACATGCATGGAGAAAAGATGTTGTTTGTTATAGTTAACATGCAAGGTGCCTTTACGTGCCATGATTACAATCATTTACGTGCCACTATGATAAATCAAGATCCAAAAGTACTATCACATGAATCATGATCATTGACACTGAAATTTATATATCTAACATTATGTCGTACATTTTCTGAACACAATTCCTAACTCTAAACCTAGTGCAATTCCTAGCGTGGTTCCTTTCTAAATTTATGGCATTATTCTAGGTGCTATACCTGGATCTATACCTGGAACTATGATGGATGTTTTCTAGGTGCAATTCCTATCTCTATACTTGGCACTATGTTGAATGTTTTTCCTGCCAAAATTCATGGCACAATTTCTGTCGCTAACCCTGGATTAATATATGGTGCTATGTTATTCAAGACATTTTTTGGAGGCTATTCTTGGCGTTATATGGGACGTTTTTTTGGATGCTAATTAGGAAATTAACTTGGATGCTAATTGGGATGATAATTGTGATTCTAATTGGGACGCTAATTGGGACATTAATTGGGATGCTAATTAGCGTCCAAAATAGCGTCAAATTTTAAAAATGGACGCTAATTGGGATGCTAATTAGGGTCCAAAATAGTGCCAACTTTTAAAAATGGACACAAATAACGCCATGAAAAGCGCCATCCCGTGGAAAAGTGTCCACTTTGTCCAAAAAATGATGAAAAATACACTAAAAGTGATAGTGGATGCTAAAAAGGAAGCTAAAAGAGACACTAATCATAGGTTTTTGTTGTAGTGAAGAAACAATCAAAGAGAAAATTGCTCTTATACCATTGATATGGATTTATGTGAGAATGAAATGAAAGAACAAATATAGATCCACAAATACGGATATATTGCAAGGAACATAGAAATACAGTAAACACATATTCTATCAAATAGAGAAAATAGAATGGACTATAAAATAAAACAACTAGAATGGTGGTAGCTATCTGCTAGAAGAGATGTGGTCTCTATGCTCATCCGTTCCAAGATGGATACAAAAAAGGGGTCGAAAGGGTATATTTATTAAAAATGAGGAGAGAACCATAAACCTCCAAAACATAACCCTAGAAGATGAACTGTCATAAAGTTGCGGCCCTAAGGTGGTTAGTTGAACAAGCAACTTCCTAGGGTCATAACTTTCACATACGATATACATTTTGGGTGATCAATAGCCTGTTGGAAAGGTATAACCATGATTTACAAATTTTGTTCGGGGAAAATTATTGTCATTGGACACCGTTTTCCCCTTGGATCACCAAAAAACATCGTTTAGGGCCTCAAAATGGCCCCAAAAGTTTGGGACCCAAAAAACCTTAGAAAAATTACAAGGAAATTGCTAAAATGGACAATTATTTTGAGCTAGTGGAATATGTGGGTGGCCATAAATGTCCATCTAGATCAACAATAAAGTCCTTTTTATTGTCATAAAACCATTGGTACCTTACAAATTGATCAAGTTCTAAATAAGATGCAATAGTTACCTTTTGTAAAGTTGGCACTTGGTGTAGATCAAAGAATTACTCCATCCTGAATATCCATGTTGTGAGATCATTTCCATCAAACTTTCTCATATCAATATTGGGAATGAATTAGTTCCTTGCAACTGAGTTGAACCCATGATAATGCGATGAATGATCAAATGCTGGGGACTCAAACCTCTTGTTCTCCAAAAAAAAATTAGTTTTCTCAATCTGTGATAGGGTCAAATCCTTATTTTTTGTGTTATCCTCTTATTGAGGATCTGAATTATGAGGAAATACATGTCTCATCTCATTCAGAATTACCCCCTTCGTAACTTTGATATCCGCGTTACTAGACATATTTTTTTAAAGGTTATTTTTGATACATTATTTAAATGTTTGGAATTCATCCTAAATTGTTAGATTTTTATCATTTAATCAATATGATATAGGATCTTATCTGAGAGAATAACATGCACAACAATAATCAGAAGAGACAATATACACAAAGATTTTTCCTTGGGGAAACCATAAAGGATAAAACCCCGCAACTTCCTTAGAGATAGAATGAGCACCAATAGCAAAAGTAAAACCAAAAAATACAAAGATGATCTCCGACAGTTGTTCTCTCTCTCTCTTATGCAATATCCTCCTCTCTCACTCATGCGCTACACTTGAGTGAGTATGTGTACTAAATAAAGAGTATCACTCTCTATTTATACTTGTTTTCCACTTGATTTTACTCTTACAGGGCCGACCTCACTAGGAGAGTCTAATAACCCTAATACCACTCAACTATGGGGACTACTACCCCAACTTACAATGGAGGGTTAACCTCAATGAATTTACAAGACTTTATTATATTAATGAATATCCTGATCAAAGGAATAAACATCTTCGTCAAGGTACAATGAAATATAATAAGAAATATACAGGTGAATACATTCCAAAGTTAGAATACATCAACACTCCCTCTTAACTAGGAAGGTATTCTCTTGACACAGTTCATCAGCACAAGTCTTCATCACTGGATCATCATCAAAGTTGGATCATCATCAAATCTCCTGCCGTTATCTCAAGCAAATGGTGCTATATCTCAAATCTACTCATCATAGGAAGTTCTACAGAGCCAGCCCTTTTTCATGCTAGATGTAGGCCTATCCTTCATGTAGGTCTTCATGAATAGAGAGAGCCTATTTTCATGATGGATGTAAGTCTATAGTGACAACCCTTTTTCATGCTGGATGTAGTTCTCCATCTACAGAGCCATCCCATTTTCATGCTGGATGTAGTTCTCCATCTACAGAGCCAGTCCATTTTCATGTTGGATGTAGTTCTAGAGAGCCATCCCTTTTTCATGCTAGATGTAGTTCTGCAAAGCCATCCATTTTTCATGCTAGATGTAGGCCTTTCCCTATGCAAGGTATTCCTCTACACAACCAACCCTTTGTCATGATGGATGTATATCTACAGAGCCAGCCCTTTTTCATGTTGGATGTAGGACTTTCCCTCTACAAGGTCTTCATCTATAGAGCCAACATGTTTTCATGTTGGATGTAGTTCTACAGAGCCATCCATTTTTCATGATGGATGTAGGCCTTTCCCTCTGCAAGGTCTTTCTCTATAGATCTAGTCCTTTTTATTGTCATAAAACCATTGGTACCTTACAAATTGATCAAGTTCTAAATAAGATGCAATAGTTACCTTTTGTAAAGTTGGCACTTGGTGTAGATCAAAGAATTTCTCCATCCTGAATATCCATGTTGTGAGATCATTTCCATCAAACTTTATCATATCAATATTGGGAATGAATTAGTTCCTTGGAGCTGAGTTGAACCCGTGATAATGCAATGAATGATCAAATGTTGGGGACTCAAACCTCTTGTTCTCCAATTTTTTTTTAGTTTTCTCAATCTGTGTTAGGGTCAAATCCTTCTTTTTTGTGTTATCCTCTTATTAAGGATCTGAATTATGAGGAAAGACATGTCTCATCTCATTCAGAATTACCCCCTTCGTAAATTTGATATCCGCGTTACTAGACATATTTTTTTAAAGGTTATTTTTGATACATTATTTAAATGTTTGAAATTCATCCTAAATTGTTATATTTTTATCATTTAATCAATATGATCTAGGATCTTATCTGAGAGAATAACATGCACAACAATAATCAGAAGAGACAATATACACAAATATTTTTCCTTGGGGGAACCATAAAGGATAAAACCTCGCAACTTCCTTAGAGATAGAATGAGCACCAATAGCAAAAGTAAAACCAAAAAATACAAAGATGATCTCTGACAGTTGTTCTCTCTCTCTCTTATGCAATATCCTCCTCTCTCACTCATGTGCTACACTTGAGTGAGTATGTGTACTAAATAAAGAGTATCACTCTCTATTTATACTTGTTTTCCACTTGATTTTACTCTTACAGGGCCGACCTCACTAGGAGAGTCTAATAACCCTAATACCACTCAACTATGGGGACTACTGCCCCAACTTACAATGGAGGGTTAACCTCAATGACTTTACATGACTTTATTATATTAATGAATCTCCTGATCGAAGGAATAAACATCTCCGTCGGGGTACAATGAAATACAATAAGAAATATACAGGTGAATACATTCCAAAGTTAGAAATACATCAACACTCCCTCTTAACTAGGAAGGTATTCTCTTGACACAGTTCATCAGCACAAGTCTTCATCACTGGATCATCATCAAAGTTGGATCATCATCAAATCTCCTGCCACTATCTCAAGCAAATGGTGCTATATCTCAAATCTACTCATCATAGGAAGTTCTACAGAGCCAGCCCTTTTTCATGCTAGATGTAGGCCTAGCCTCCATGTAGGTCTTCATCAATAGAGAGATCCTATTTTCATGATGGATGTAAGTCTATAGTGACAACCCTTTTTCATGCTGGATGTAGTTCTCCATCTACAGAGCCAGCCCATTTTCATGCTGGATGTAGTTCTCCATCTACAGAGCCAGTCCATTTTCATGTTGGATGTAGTTCTAGAGAGCCATCCCTTTTTCATGCTAGATGTAGTTCTGCAAAGCCATCCATTTTTCATGCTAGATGTAGGGATTTCCCTATGCAAGGTATTCCTCTACACAACCAACCCTTTGTCATGATGGATGTATATCTACAGAGCCATCCCTTTTTCATGTTGGATGTAGGACTTTCCCTCTACAAGGTCTTCCTCTATAGAGCCAACATGTTTTCATGTTGGATGTAGTTCTACAGATCCATCCATTTTTCATGATGGATGTAGGCCTTTCCCTCTGCAAGGTATTTCTCTACAGATCTAGCCCTTTTTCATGTTGGATATATGCCTTTCCCTCTGTAAGGTATTTTTCTACAAATCCAACCCTTCCTCATGTTGTAAGTAAGCCTTTCCCTCTGCAAGGTCTTTCTCTATAGATCCAGCCCTTTTTCACACTGGATGTAGACCTTTCCATTTGAAAGGTCTTTCTCTTCAGGTCATCTCAAAGCACAACCCAAATACACATAACACAACATTCACATTCACTGGTATGGTAGGGCACACCTATTACCATCCGAGAAAGGATTCAGCAATTACATCCACTGGCATGGTAGGACACACCTACTACCATCCAGGAAGGGCTCATGTGTACCACTTCCCCTTAGAGGGAACCTCGATTTGAATAACACCAAGAATCTCTCTGAATTACTCAAAATTCACTCTATCCAATGACTTGGTTAACACATCAGCTATATGCTCATCCATTGCAACATACTAGAGCTTCATTTCTCCTCTCTGCACCATATCCCTGATATACTAATACTTGATCTCGATATGCTTTGACTTGTCATGGAACATCGGGTTCTCCAACAAATTCACACAACTATGGTTGTCGCAATATATGCAAGTAGCATCTAACTAGAGTTCAAACAAATGAGACAGTAACTTCCTCAGCCATACTGCCTCACAACTAGCCGAACAAGTTATGACATATTCTACTTCAGCTGTACTCAGTGCCACACAAGACTACTTCCTCCTAAACTAAGAGATCACACCTAATCCCATACTGAAGCAGCACCCCGAAGTGCTCTTCCTATCAATGGAACTACCTGCCCAATCCGAATCCACATAACCTTCTAGGTTAATATTTTGATTCTCCTCATACTTGAGCCCATAATCAACTATACCCTTCAGGTACCTCAGAATATGCTTTGCAGCAATCAGGTGAACATGTCTCGAAACTATTAGGAACTAGCTCAATGTGTTCATGGAAAAGCAAACATATGGTCTCATGTTTAGCAGGTACATCAATGACCCAATCATCTGACGACACATCGTGGCATCAACTGACTCCGATGAATCATCACTCAATAGCTTCATGTTCGATTCCATAGGTGTGTCCATGGCCTTTCATTCCATCATCCCAAACCTCTTCAGGATCTCCATTGCATACTCACCTTATCCAAGGGATATTCCATCTGTATTTTGCCACACCTCCATGCCTAGAAAATAGTGCATCATACCCAAGTCCTTCATCTCGAACTCGGCAGCAAGATTCCTCCTTTTTTCATCAGTCAACCCATCCTCACATGTCACAAACAGGTCATCTACATACATTAGGAGTATCATTGGATTCCCTTCCTCAACCTTGTAGTAAAGGTTGGAATATATTTTAATCTTGGTAAAGTAAAGCCCAAACTAATCAGGAAGTTGTCAATCCTACTATACCACGTCTTGGGTGCCTGTTTCAAACCATCCATGGCCTTATTCAATTTTCAAACATGAGTCTCTCTATCATGTGTCTAAAATCCAAGTGGTTGCTCCACATACACTTCCTCTTCCACTACATCATTCAAGAAAGTGGTCTTGACATCCATCTGGTGTATCTTCCATTTCATCACTGCAACTAGAGCAAGTACTGATCTGATGGAAGTGTGTCTAGATACAGGTGCAAAATTTTCTTCATAATATATCCCTTCCTTCTGGGAGAATCCATGTGCCATAAATCTTGCTTTATATTTCTCTATGCTGCCATCTGCAGCATGCTAGATCTTGTAGATCCACTTGTAATTCACAACAGAATTTCCTTCTGGTCTCAGGACCACATCCCAGACATCATTCTTCATGATCGACTAGTACTCCTCGATCATAGAATCCTTCCATTCTTTATTTTCTATCGCTTCTTCATAGTTGAAAGGTTCTTTATCAATGGTATCACATAGTAGGGATACATAATTGGAGTAGGACCTAGTTCTCTTCCTTTCTCTGTGCATTTCTTCTAGAGCCCCATATCTCTCTCCACCTTGGATAGCCTCTCGTACCCATGCTTGTTTTCTCTTGTAAGGATTCTTCTCTTGGAGTGGATTTGCAGGTTCCTGAGGTTCTTCCATTTCTCGATATTCTTCTAGAGTTGCTTCATTCATAGTTGTATCTCGGATCCTGGGTACTTTTGTGTCTTCAGGGTCTTCAAGGGGTCTCTTTCTAGATTTTATATAAGCCGAGTCTTCGTCAAATGTCATGCCCCTACTAATGTTGATATTCTTGAATATTGGGAAATATATTCTATAATCCTTCGATCTTTCACTATATCCCACGAATATACCCTTCTTTCCTGAAGGATCTAACTTCGTCCTCTTTTCTTTCAGAATGTGTGTGAACATCGGACAACCAAATATTCTTAGATGACTGACTTCTGTTTTCTTGCCGAAGAAGACTTCTTCTGGTGTCTTGTTCTCAAGTACTCTGTGCGAAGTACGATTCTGTACATACACAACTTTCCTAACAACTTCTTCCCATATATGCATAGGAAGATCTTGATCATGAAGCATTTCTCTTACTGCTTAGATAATCCTTCTATTCTTACTTTCTTCAACTCCAATATACTTGTTTTCCACTTGAATTTTACTCTTACAGGGTTGACCTCACTAGGAGTGTCTAATAACCCTAATACCACTCAATTGTGGGGACTATTTCCCTGACTTACAACGGAGGGTTAACCTCAATGAATTTACATGAATTTATTATATAAATTACTCTCCCGATCGGAAAAATAAACATCTTTGTCGGGGTACAATGAAATACAATAATAAATATACAAGTGAATACATTCTGAAGTTACAAATACACCAACATAAATTACCATATTCATGATCTCCGCCTTTCTTAGTAATATATTTTCCATTTTCTCTATTCTTTCGATAAACTTGGACATCCCAAAGTCAACATCATCATCGTCGTCTCATATTATGGATGAGCCTCCGAGAGGTTTATTGGGCATAGTAATATTTTCCCCATCTATGTCCTTGAAAATGCCCAACATACATTGCTTCCTCGTATTGCAGTTCTTTCCAAAGAATCTATGGCTAGCTCCCAACATGATGGTGGTTAAAGATACCATAATTATATGCCACAAATGTAGTAAAAGATATGCAAACAAAGTAAAATGTTGTAATATACTTGTCATAACCCGTGGACACTAGCTCTAAACCATTGTAGCATCCATGTATCGCTAATAGCATCAAAAAATAATGTGTTCCACAAGAGAACCAAGCACATCAACACAAGTTATCATTTCATAAGAGAATTGGTGAACAACAAAGAGTTTTGTTTTAAATTCTGCAGGTCTGAAGATTAGCTTGCAGACATCTTTACAAAACCATTAGCAAGGGATACGTTTCGGTATCTCTGAAGTTGTAATGTTGTAATGTTCCTACTTAACAAAACAATAAAAACAACCCAATAAGGGGGTGATTTTTTAATGTTACGACCTAACAAAACAATAAAAAATCAAAAATTTAATTATCCACCCAAAAAAATGTGGGAGAGAAAAACAACCCAATATGGGGGAGATGTTGTGATATTCCTACCTAACAAAATAATAAAAAATAAAAAATTTAATTTTCTGCAAAAAAATGTCAGCCTTACACATGGTTTTGAAACCATGTGCAATGTGCAAGGCCTCCTAAACAACCCATGGTTTTATTGTACATAGTTTTGGAGGGCCTTGCAAATGGTTTTAAAACCATGTGCAAAGCCTCCTAAACAACCCATGATTTTATTGTACATGGTTTAGGAGGGCCTTGCACATGGTTTTAAAACCATGTGCAATGACCTCTTAAACAACCCATGGTTTTAAAAGCATGTGTTAAAACCATGACTTTAAAACCATTTTCAATCATAGATCAATAGATTTGATCCCTCGTGCTTATAGAGCCTAGAACTTGAATCTAGGCTGGTATAAGAAACAATTTAGCTCACGTATTTCACTTATTTTTCAAACACAACAAAAACCATCATACCCTAAAACACTACATACATTTATACATAATCAAAATACATTAATCAACAAAATCTTGCATGCAAATATTAACAACACAACTACAAGATCAAAATAAAGCATACATGTGTACATATTAAAATTCACAACATTAATTCATTCAATATCATAAATTATGTATAGGGACTTGGAATTATCTAGACATGTATAACAAATTATCGTTAAGGGATTGCCCATCTAACTATAGATTTGCATCACATAGATCCACCGTCAAGATGAGGGTCTCACTACTATGTTGAAAGGGAATATCTCAAATTCAAATCATAATGTTGGTTGGTATACCCATTTTAAGATGATGCCATGCTTGCCATATCTAGATAGGAAGTTAATCCAAACCCAATAACCTTATTAGGATCAATCACAATATATCCCTAACAACTCATTTAATAAAAAAATTAGCTATTTGCTGGACCAAACTCTCCTCCATGTTATTCGTATAAGCTATGATTTTCATTAATTATATTTAGCCATTTTTCACTGATTACGTTTTGGTTTAATAATAAGCAAGTGAAAGTTTGATCAATTGACCCAAGTTTAATTAAATCTTTATAAAGTAGTTTTAGAAGATTAAGGCCACTATAAAAAAAACATATGCAACTAAGAACTTGAATTTAAAGTATATGTTAATATGGACCAAAGCTCTTCCCGATGTTATCCTTAAGGCTTACAATTTTTCATTAATTATGTTATGGTCATTTTTCATTATGCTATGGTTCAATGATGAGCTAATAAGACTTTACTTAATTAACATAAGTTTATTTAAATATCTCTAGACTACTTTTAAAAGATTAAATTCATTGTAAGAAAAAAATAAAATTTCTATTGAATGAATGATTATATATAAAAAGAAAAAAACTTAAAGTTTAATATTTATATTGAATCAAAGTTATAAGATCCTTTTACAACATTGCCAAAGTATTAAGCTCATCTCATAGCTATATCCATAACGTAGAAGATACAAGAAGATCCACCCTTCAAAACACTATCACTAACATCATTGAAAACATACTAAACTATTGATTTACATAGTCACACTAAATAACTTAGTTAGAACAATCTACCATCCAAAATGAGATATGTTTTGTTAGTGTATCTCTTAGGAAGATCTTAATAAACATAATAAGAGACTTCTAAAACCATAGAAAAGCCTTTAAATTCTTCGGAAAGTAAAAATGCCTTAGTAGAGACCACTGCTTTTATAGATAGTCTATCAACGATAGAGTTGAGTTACTTGTATATATGAGAAAATGTCAACACATAAAAAGTATCATGAAGCAATCAAATCCTTGAGAACCACTATTCCATAACAACAACCTAAAGAGAAAATTTACCTGCTGCCCATTCCACTATCACCTTTAAGTCACCTAAGACTTGAAGTAGAAAAAAACCTCTATTAGATGCAAATATAAGGAGACCCCAAAGCGCTAATAACCCGACTCTTGTATTAGATCCCGCACCACAGCCCAAGCAAAGAAGGAAATAATGATGATCAGTTAATTTTACAAACATGCCTCCACCACATTGGCCACAATTTGAAGCTCCATCAAAACAACCAGTTGAAAGACCATTTGAAAGAGAAGAATCCACACAATTTTTGGGTGTTTAAGGACTTGGATCCTTGTAGAATTCGTTGAAGAAGCCCATAATTTTCAAACTATCTATAGTATCATTTTGATACACATATAAAAAACCAACGTATTCCTACATCTCCAAATGCCCCAACACATAAAGGAAGACAAAACATTGAATTGTGGAACCTCTTTTATCCACCCTTCCAAATTCCTTTCAAAAGTAGAAAATGACCAAGTCTCATAAATCTATAGACATACAAGTACCTCCTTCCAAACTTTTCTACATAAACCACAGTGAACGAAAAGATGATTTGCAGATTCTTCATCAGATTTACAAAAAACATTGACATTAGTACCCTCAATACCTATTTTGGTTAAATTATCCAAGGTCAAAATACAATTTTCCAAACAAAGCTAAGTAAAACATTTTAGTTTCAATGGAATTGTCTACCTCCAAATATCTTGTACCACCATTTGTCCACAACTTCAATATGAGACGAGAAAATAACTTTATAAGTCGTCTTTGTATTAACTTGGCCCCACCTACACACAAATATATGCTTTTAATGAGTTTATTAGTGTATTGGCTTTGAGCCATGAAAAAANTTTGTTAGATATTTTTACTATGAAATCGATGAATCTAGAATCTGTATTAATTAATTAAATAGCTGTGCTTATATCATGGTTTAGGAAGTATGAAATAAGAAGATATATAATTAGGTTGTTAGATATTTTTACTATGAGATCGATGAATCTTGACTTTAATTTTTTCAGTCTCCATCTATCATTTGTAAATATACATCTCACCATCGGTATTATTTTTGGAACTTTATTTTACAAATTCATAACCTTAGGTTTGAATGACGTACGAATTAAAAATAAATATTTTCACAATTTATATGTAGTTGCATCGTAATTAGGTTGATATATATTTTTATTATGCGATTGATGGCTTATAACATGGTCAAGACAATTTTGAATCCTAATAAAAATCTCGAGTGTCGTTTTTCGATACGAATCTAAAATAATCTAATCATAATTTTAGATATTTTTATTATGAGAATGATGAATCTGGACCTTAACTTTGTGACAATCTCCCTTATACATCTCTTTATTCCACTATATTGTCGTTAGGGTATTGATTTGACAAATACACTTATGAACTAAAAATAAATTATGTTGTTAGATGTTTTTATTATGATAAATATTTTTATTATGGGATTGATGGGTGTAATAATCTGTAACAATTTCCATTCTAATTTGTCAAAATATATTTTATCATTTTTGAATTGATATATTATTAGTTTCGTTGGACATACTCATTTTGTGATGATTTTGTGATGGACTTATTGTAACAACTTTTTTATTTACATTTCATCATGATAAATGGAAAATATAAAATCGGTATTCTTTTCTATATCTGTAATTGACATTTAATTAATCAAATATCCAATAACATTTACATCAACTTATTTTTGAATTGATATATTATTAGTTTCGTTGGACATACTCATTTTGTGATGGACTTAGTGTAACAACTTTTTATTTACATTTCATCATGATAAGTGGAAAATATAAAACTCGTATTCTTTTCCATATTCATAATTTACATTTAATTAATCAAATATCTATTAACATTCACATCAACTTATTTAATTAGCTCTTTAAATTATTAAGATTGTATACTTTGTTTGTATGATTATTATAGTTTTATACATTTAAGAACTAAAAATAAATTAGGTTTTTAGATATTTTAATATAATAAATGTTTTTATTATGAAATTTATAATGAGGTTGTCAGATGTTTTTATTATGATAAATATTTTATTATGGGATTGATGGATATATCCAATAACATTCACATCAACTTATTTAACTAGCTCTTTAAATTATTAAGATTGTATACTTTGTTTGTATGATTATTATAGTTTTATACATTTAAGAACTAAAAATAAATTAGGTTTTTAGATATTTTAATATAATAAATGTTTTTATTATGAAATTTATAATGAGGTTATTAGATGTTTTTATTATGATAAATATTTTATTATGGGATTGATGGA
This sequence comes from Pseudotsuga menziesii, assembly GCA_001517045.1. Taxonomy (NCBI): domain Eukaryota; kingdom Viridiplantae; phylum Streptophyta; class Pinopsida; order Pinales; family Pinaceae; genus Pseudotsuga; species Pseudotsuga menziesii. The sequence goes on along the minus strand of LPNX010998016.1, from coordinate 387,779 downwards.
TATAGTAATATCTAACAGTCTCTATTGTAATTTGTCAATATATATCTCATCATTTTTGAATTGATGTATTGATCATTGGACATACTCAAGTTTTTATTGACTTATTGTAACAACTTTTTTGTATACATCACCAGTGGAAAATATAAAACTGGTATGTTTTTTCATATTCATAATTAACATTTAATTAATCAAATATCCAATAACATTCACATCAACTTATTTAACTAATTCCTTAAACTATTAAGAAGATTTTACACTTTGTTTGTATAATTTTTATAGTTTTATACACTTAAGAACTAAAAATAAATTAAATTGTTAGATACTTTTATTATAATAAATGTTTTTTATATGGGATTTATAAATTAGGGTTGTTTGACGTTTTTATTATGACATATATTTTTATTATGGGATTTGTGGGGTATATATATAATCATTTTTGAATTGATATATTGTTAATTCGTTGGACATATTCATTTCTTGATGGACTTATTGTAACAACTTTTCTATAATACATCTCATCATGGTAAGTGGAAAATATAAAAAATATAAAACTGACATGTTTTTCCATATTCACAATTGACATTTAATCAAATATCCAATAACATTCACATCATCTTATTTAGCTAACTCCTTTAACTATTAGATTTTATATTTTGTTTGTATGATTCTTATAGTTTTAAGATGATTCGGGATTTGTATATATCTAAATAATCCATGATCTTTTTTGGATTTTTTTATTGTTCACATTAGTGGTCTATATCTTCTAAAGAGGGAGACAAAATAGTTTTTCTCAATAACATGGAAAAATTTACAATAGAGAATGAGAAATTGGAAATGCCTAAAAGCATAACCCATGGACGGAACTTCTTTAAAGGTTTTGTGTATGGTTATTTTGCCAGCTACAATAACTTATTTTATAAGGATTAGGTAATCAACTTTTACTTTCCTTTCTTTTGTATTTCCAGCTTTACATTAGTTTCCATCCAAGTACATAATAGGTTGATCACTAACTCTAGTTCTATTAGATTATGTTTTCCTATCAAAGATTTTGGAATCCTCTACTTTCTTAGATACTCTCTTCAATGGCCTTGATTAATATGCATCCCATTCAATTCTTTCAAGGGCCTCAATTAATATGCATCCCATTCAATTCTTTTGAGGGCCTCAAGTAATATGCATCCCATTCAATTCTTTCGAGGGCCTCGAGTAATATGCATCCCATTCAATTCTTTCACTCCAATAAGGACAATAACATCTTTTGACATGTTCTTCCCATTTTCTTCAATGTCCAAATTGCACCCTAGCCCCTATCTCATACGAATTATTTCATATTAAATGCTAAGAAGTGTGAATTGTGAAATAATTTATTTCATATTAAATGCCAAGAAGTTGTGAATTGTGAAATAACTTGAAGTTTTTTTTTAACTTTTAGAGTTTAGGTATTTTTCCTTCATTTGCAAAGTAGGGTTTCTAGGGTGTTTTATTATTTTATTTCCCTCGTTGGTTTGTTGTTTCTAGCGCTTGTTTGATTTAAAGGAGTTATAAGAAAATGACCACAGAGTTGATAGATTTCAGGAATTGAGCTTTGGAGTAGTGGAAAGTTACAAAATACTCTAATAGTTATTAGATTTTTAGGGGTTGAAGGGGCCTTAGACTATGATTTGGATAGTTTCAACCCTTATTTATTAATATAATATGCTCTATGTCAAGTTTCAAAAATATCTAATGCATTTTCATATGTTTAGAAAGAATATATTTTATTGATTCTATTGGGTGTGTAATTTCTTTTAACTGGTGGCTCATTGTTGTTAAGGGATACATCCTCCGAGACAAATTCCAACACCTAATGTTCCAAAGAATCAAGGTATGGTGTGAATAACATAATCAAGTCAATCATTACATAGTCAAAGTTGGCTCCCAAGAAGCAGGTATCACAAAGTGAGAATTGAACCCAAGTGGGGAGAATAGAAAACATTCCTCCCAAACACTCGATATACACTCAATTGACATATTGGGTGTGTAATTTGTTTGAATGAATTAAATCTTTTGAATATTTATTAAGAAAATTTTTGGGTTTATTCTTCTAAAGAAATAGTTAACTATTAGGTTCCTACCTATAGAAATGGCTGCTATGATGCTATGTAGGAGCATAGGTAAAGATCTTGCTGCAATACAATCTCACAAGCACGTACAAGGAAAATAGAGAGAAGAATAATGATACTGAATACATCATAAGTGAAGAATAGTAATTAACTATTGATCAAAATGAATTGATTATTCATTAATGATGAATATTACATTGTTAATACATCCTTGTAAAGAAAAAAATAGATTTTCTAGAATACAACTCATGCTAGCTCATAAATCAGGCTTACTAAATATGATAAACCCCCATAGGTGACTAAATCACTTTCCAAATTTGTCTAGGAGCTCACGAATTGACTAAAGCATGCATGAGTGATGATGAGTGATGGAAAGTATTGCTAATCATGGAATCTAGAGAGAAAATCATGGAGGATGAGTGGGTCACAAATTATGTAAGTTTCTAAGTTTGATTGGCTTTCCCTTATCTACTGAAAAGCGAGATAAAGTTGTCTAAAGGCAGAAAAGACATGAAGGCATCATTTCCATTCTGGGTAGTCAATAAAGTTGGTAGAATCTAACTAGAATAAATTAGAAGGCGCTCTTGGGGTAAATATGGACATTATTGATGAAGTGGTGCTAGTGGATGCAAACTACTTAGGCTAGAATATAGGAAATTAACCAGAAATGATTAATTATTTTTATCCTAAGTATGGAGTGGGTTTATAATATTCTAAAACCCCCCTTTAAGCCTGACTTTATGATGGGTCCTATCTAAAATAATCAAATATATAGATCTATCGAGGGACCAGTAACAAGGCTATGGTCACACTTTACAATTATTTATGTCTACAAAAGTGAGAAAAGAGGAAAAACCACATGGGGAAAATACTCCCTCAAGAAGGGAAAAAGAAAAAAATGAACAACATGTATTCATTATATATTTTTCTTCACTTGAATGAGCTGATTGAACTGCTTCCTGGAGAATTTGATGAAGAAGTAGTAAACTCTATAATCATGAGCTAGAGTGTAGTGTCTGCAAGAAATAAGAGGAGAGACTCCTTGTAGCTCATCATTTGATGTTGGAGGAGCATTATCTAAACCCTTTGTCAGATAATTGAGCTTGCGCATCATTATTTTTTATTCTCAAATATCATTTAGAGCATCCCTCTTGGGTTTGCGGCATGCAACCTTAGAAACCCCACCTTTTACTTCGACCAAAATGCTTGCAACCAAAATCTTGCGAGAAAATTTTACTGCGACGGACAAGTCTGAGACAGACTTGTGTTCGACAGACTTTACTTTTGGTCAAGACACTTTTTACAATATTTTACCCCGACACACTTTTACCTCGACAAACAAACACTTGACTTTGACAGAATTTTATCACGACAGGATTTACCCGCAACACACTTTTGGTTGTGACCAACTCCCACTTCGAGCAGACCCCTTTTAGTCAAACATTATAAAAAGATATTTCTTAATCTAAAGACTTAAAATATGAAGAAAAAAATTCACTGATCCATAAATTGGGATAAACCTCGACACAGCTATATTGCGACAAACACGCAATATCATATAACCAAATATTAAGGAAGACTTGTGTTGAGCACTCTGTGGATAAAAACTCAATCTTTTACACGGTGAAATATTTGTGGATTCTTTGTGTCTTTCACGAAACGGTAAATGTAAACAACATTTACTCAAGTAATTCTGGAGAATATGTGCAGTATAAATAAGACATGCATTCAACCATAAACTATTGAATTCTATATATTTTCACGACATAACAAATAACTATAGTCGCAATTAAAAACTTGGAAATTTACAAGGATGTTTCACCTTTTACAGAGATTCGATTCTCAAAACTTTCCAAACACACGATCTTGAGCTCTTGAACTCTTCTAGGATTATTTCTTCTTCTTCTTTTCTTCTTACTCTATTCCACACACACACTCTTCTCTTCTCTTTTTCCACTGTTTTTTAATTTTCTTCTTCTTGATATACAAAGACTAAAAATCTTCTAGCGACTAACATTAAAGACTATAATAAATTTCTACCTAGAAACTTAATTGTGGAAATTTAAATCAGATTCTTTATATATGGAGAGACATGAACTCTTCATTATGTCAGATTGTCTAACAATAGTGTACTTCTGCAAACTTTGACTGATTCGGTTGAGATTATATGGAGATCAACGAGTAATAAATATTTCCAACAATCCCCCTTAATTATGATCAGATGGGGGTTTTTAAACAAAATTTTACAAAATGTTTCAGAGATGAAACTTGCTATGTGCATGACAAAATTCACTGAGCATAAATTTTCATTCCTAAATAACTTTACAGATACTGGAACGTATCCCTTGCTAATGGTTTTGTAAAGAAGTTTGCAAGCTAATCTTCAGGCCTACAAAATTCTAAATAAATCTCTTTGTTGTTGACCAATTCTTTTAAGAAATGATACCTTGTGTCGATGTGCTTGGCTCTCTTGTGGAACACATGATTTTTTGAGAATGCAACGGATTAATTGTTGTCGCAGAAAATGGTTGTTGGTTCTTGTTGGTTCTGTGACATGTCTCTTAAAATTCTCCACATTCAAACAAATTGACATGCAGCTCCTGTAGATATGACATACTCTACTTCTACTAAAGACAAGGTTGCAATGGAATCTTTCCCTGAAGCCCATGACACAACACCTGTACCAAAATGAAATGTGTACCCATATGTGCTTTTCCTGTCATCTGTGTTTCCTCCATTGTCACTCTCAGTGTATCTAATGAGTTTGAAATTTTATGAGTTTGAATACATAATTCCAAGATCCTTTGTGCCACTTACATACCTCAGAATTCTCTTACCTTCTTTCAAATGAGAGTCTTTTGGTGACTCCATGAATCTTGAGATCAAACTTACTCCATACATGATGTCTAGTCTTATCGTAGTTAAATACACAAGGATACCAACCATCCTTTTAAATAGTGTAGGATCTATAGTTCATTCATCATCATTCTTGCTCAATTTTAAACTCTTTATTATTGGTGTTGGGGTTGTCTTGTAATCATACATATTGTATATTTTTAAAAATGCACTTGCATACTTCTACTGTGATATGAATATACCACTCTAATATTGTTGGACTTCAATGCCTAGAAAAAAACTCCATAAGCCCCAAATCATTCATTTCAAATTCGCTTTCCATGACTGTTCTAAAATCCTTTATTCCAAAATCACCAGTAAATATTAAATCATCTGCATACAGGAAGACAATTAACATGTTACCTTGCTCATTAACTATGGTGTATAGCGTTGGTTCACTTTCACTACTGTGAAATCCATTTTGGGCGAGTCAGGAATCAATGTGAATGTACCAAGCTCTAGGAGCTTGCTTCAAACCATAGTGTGCCTTTTTCATCTTGTATAATTTGTGCTATTGTTCTGGAGCTTCATAGCCTTGTGGCTATTCCACATACACTTCCTCCTTCAAATAATCATTCAAAAATGCTGATTTAACATCCATTTGTTTTGTCCAGCAATGGCCA
>LPNX010998016.1:335567-381800 GCA_001517045.1 Pseudotsuga menziesii | reverse complement strand
AGGTTAAGTTTAACCAATGGTGCTAATGACTATAAATATACTGGATGGACTCCCGATTTAGACATATGACCAAATTTGGACAAGGGAGGATTAATAATCCTAACAGGCCATAACTGTTTTGACTATATCTATGTGTGCGACATGTGAAAAGGTTTCATCGAAGTCTATGCCAGGTTGTTGTGTGAAACCTCTTGCGACCATTATTTCCTTCTGCTTCTGCACATTCCCATCAACATTTTCCTTGGTCTTGTAAATCCATTTTACATTGATTACATCCTTATCTTTTGGTACATCTACCAGCGCCCATGTTTGGTTCTTCTCAATGCATTTTATCTCTTCATCTGTGGCTTGTGCTCATACTTATTCTTAGAAAACTTCCTCAAATGTTAGAGGATCATATATTTTATAAAATAATACAAAAGGAGAGAATGAGTATGGTGTACTAGCTTCATATATTTCATGCAGAATTCTTGTCTTTATTGGATCTATCAATGTCAACCTCGACAAACTGCTTGATGGAGTTTACTAACTTCTTGGTGTGCTTTTTGGTGTAGTTTGAATTGTGACTTGTATAGATGTTCCTTGTGTTAAAACATGCCATGGTGTCCTAGGAGTCTATGGTGCTACGAAATTTTGACTTACATGTGGTGTTTGAACCACTTCCTCTACCATGTCATCATGCTCGGCATTTGATACAATCTTGACATTTTTATCGATGGTTCCATCGCATGATTCATTATTAATAAATTGAACATCGCAATTGGTTATTACTTTCCTTGCGACAGGGTCATACAACCTGTATGCTTTTGTGTCTTCATAGTAACCAACAAAATACATTTTTGTCCCTCCTTGTCTAGTTTCTTTCTCAAATCATCTGGAACATGAGCATATGCAAAAAAAAAATTAAATGAGAAACATTGTGATTCATACATGTCCAAGATTATTGTGATTCAGACACCGTTTCATAATATATACAATGGTTGCGACTACTTTAACCCAATATTCAGTTTCCATCATATTGGACACCATCTCCATAATGGTTATGTTATTTCTCTCTGTGGCACCGTTCTGTTGAGGTGTATACCGCGTAGTGAAGTGCTTGTGTATGCCATGGGTTTTGCAGAAATTTAGGAGGTCATTCGAGACATATTCACTGCCTCTTTCTATCCTTAATATTTTGATCCTGTATCAACTTTGGTTCTCCATGAGTGCCTTGAACTGTCAAAAACAACTAAATGCCTCAGTTTTGTTTTTTAGAAAATATACCCATGTTTTTCTTGTGAAGTCATCAATAAAAGTAAGAAGATAATTGCAACCTACCATGGATGATGTCTGCATTGGGCCACAAATATCTAAGTGTGAAATATCAAGTGGTGTGTGTGGTCTGTCTGACTTCTTGACTAGAGAAGTCTCTCTATGCTTCTTGCCAAAAATGGAGCCTTTACAAACTCTTTATGGTTTATCGATCAATGGAACTCCTTTCACCATATTATTCATGTGCAGTAGCTTCAACCCACCAAAATTCAGATGTCCAAATCTAAAATTCTAGCCAGGACTCATCCTGAACCTCTAATTGAAATTTTTCTTGAATTTTAGTGCAATCATTTTCTTTCATGTCGCGGTGCTTGTCTGCTTCTTTGCTTTCTACCTTGAATGAAGATCTTGGGTTTGTCTTAAATTTAATGTCTGGAATTATCCTTAAAGGAAACAAGTGATTTATTTTCATTGGTACATTTTCTATCAGCTGGTTGCTTGGACATATGTCTTTAATCACACAATGGGTGTCTTCCATGTAAACTCTATAACCTTTTTGTATCAGTTGGCCAATGCTCAACAAATTGTGTTTCAGATCTTCGACATGATAAACATCAGGAATAATTTTTTTCTCCCCCTATTTGGTTAGAATACCAACATTACCTTTTCCCTAAGCATTGACTTGGACATTATTTCCAAGTGTGACATCAGTTTGAATCGATTTATATAGAATTGAAAACAATTTTAAATTACTAGTCATAAGATTGATACATCCTGAATCGAAATACCATATGTCACATGGAATTTCTTGGACACCGTTGCATTCATTCGGTGATGCCCATTCCATTAAAATTGCACTTAACGAAGTGTTGGTGTTGCTTGACTAGTTTGGATTTTCCTTCCTTGGTCATACTGCTTCTTCCTACATTCATATACATAATGACCAAATTTCTTGCAGTAATGACATTATATTTTTGACTTATCAAACCTGTGACCACTTGGATGACTAGGGTTTTGGTTATATCCTCTACCAGTGATATTCACAGGACTGTTGTTGCATCCTTGTCTGGAAAAACTTCTTCCTCTACCTCTAAATTTATATCTCCGCCTTCCTCTTCCATATATTATAGATTAATGTGCTGCAAATGCGCCTTTTAATGATGTATTTGATATACTGATTCTATGTTCATAATTAATAAGGGAGGCTTCTAACTAATCAATGGTAAACCGTGACAGGTCTTTGTTTTCTTCCAAGGTCACGGACAAGGATTCAAATCTTTGGGGAAGACTTCTATTAAATTTTTCAACAACACTTATGTCTTAGATGTTTTCTCCCTGGTATTTCAATTGATTTATCAGACCAATGACTATAGTATAAAATTATTCCATTGACTCTGTCTTTCATTAACAGAGATTAAAAACATCTTCTAAGAATCTACAACTTATAAATCTTTACCTTTTCCAAGCCTTGATAGGAAGTTTCCAATGTATCACATGCATGCTTAGTGGTATTTGTTGTCGCTACTCTTGGGAATATGCTTTCATGTAGAGCTTGGTGTATGTAGAACAAATCCTTTATGTATTTCTTTCTATGTTCCCTCAGGGCATCCTTCTCAGCTTATGTGAGATTCTAAGTTATATGTCATGTTGAGTATATAGTTTTCATTGATGTCAAAGGTGTTCATGAATTCCAAAGGAATAATTAGTTGATATGATGACAGGACAAACTCAGTGAAATACTAAGGTAGTAATGTCATGTCATGGCATATTTGAGATGTGGCATGACACATATGATGACATGGAATATGATGGTTTCCTAATGATGATGTCATAAAATAGTGATGGCATGGCATGGTATAGTTGAGGATGTGGCATGACACATATGATGACATGGACTATGATGGTGTCCTAATGATGATGTCATAAAAGTTCATTTATAACAAATGCAATTGATGAGATGGACATGGATGATAAGACAGCATGAATGATTGATCTGAAGACTTCCAAGACAGTGTCGATAGTATGCTATAAATAATGGTTAATGAAACAAAGAACAGAGGTCGATTGGAAGTAGAGATGCAGTATGAATGATAGAGTTGGTTAGACAAATGAAGAGTGGAAATGCAGAAGAGTGAAATGAATGGGAGATAGAGTATATGTAACAATCGAAGAACAGAGAAACTATATCTGCGACACTGTTTATAAATTCCTTATAATTAGTATCATGATGAAATTATCTATGTATATAAGTCTTCAAAACCATTAGAAACAGTCACAGAGTATTTTCGCAAAGAAATCATCCATATCCGCAAAGTCATGGTGAGATCCGCATTCAATCTAAAATTGACAATCAGGAAGCATATTACACGAGATCCAACAATTAAGGATCAGTTCCGCAACAATCAAGATTGGATGGCTTATATTAGTCCCACACTAGATCCAACGGTGAAGGATTAATTCCGGTAGTTAGGTGGAAAATCCAATGTTCTGCAAAAGATCAAGATCAGACGGCTGAGATTAGTTACACTAAAAAGAGATCGGCGGTGCAGAAGAAAATGTGGAAAGGGAATTGTGGAAGTAATGTTTAAATATTTTATGAACCCACAATCTGCAACCCTCAATTTGCAATATAGAGCGTCAGGAAAGACTCCATAAGAGATCGACGGTGGGAAAGAAAAATTACGGAAAGAAGCTTGTGAAAAGGAGCTTGCGGAAAGGAGCTTGTGGTAAGGAGCTTGTAGAAAGAAGCTTGTGGAAAGGAGCTTGCGAAAAGGAGCTTGCGAAAAGGAGCTTGCAGAGAAAAAAGGATATTGTGGGAAGTCGAGATACAATTTGATGAAATGTTACATTTCCACATCTCGCATCCTGCAATCTAGATCGACGCTCATGGAGAAGCTTGATGAAGATCAACGGTAGGGAATCGTTGAAAAAAAAACCTCGTGTGGAAATATGTAGAGTAGATCAATGGTCCGGAGAGATTCAAAAATAAGATCAATGGTTTGGATTGTATCTAGAGAAGAAGATTGCATAAGTACCAAAAAACGTTAATTCGAGCTGCGGAAATGAATTCCGAGGTTGTCAATGAATGAAAGGGTGCGAAAGAATGTTCTAGTTAGATATTTACATGCAGTAAATATTTCATGCAATCCTTACAAGTGATTCCCGCAAGTATGAAGAGATTATACACCATTAATAAGTGAGTATCTGATAGTTTTAATTTTAAGAATTAAATGTTCATAAACAAAATTATCATAAGTGTGATTATCAAATTTAAAATGGCATTTTTTTGGAAGGGTTTGTTTCCAAAACAATACGTCCGCAAGAAACATGAAGATACTTATATGCAGAAGTATGAGTGAGAGAAGGTGTCTCAGTGTTCAGAACAAAACTTAGAAACATAGACCAGTGGGTATAACAGAGAATGAAGGGAAAATAAATATAGTATATTACAGAAAACATATTAGGGTTGCATGGTGGTGCTAGGACAGGTAACAGGCCTGTAGGGGGTTGTTGCATCCTTCCAGCAGAAGCTGGTAAATAGGGTGTAGGATCATCCTATCAATTGTAGCTAACAAAACAAGGTGTCGTAGCATCCTTTCAGTAGCATCAAATAAACCAGGGGGTCGTAGCCTCCTTCCAGTGGTAGCTGCCAAATAGGGTGTCATAGCATCCTTTCAGTAACAGCTGATAAACCAGGGGGTTGTATCCTCCTTCCAGTGGTATCTGGGAAATAGGACGTGGTAGCATCCTTTCAATAGTAGTTGATAAACTAGGGGGTCGTAGCCTCCTTCCAGTGGTAGATGGTAAATAGGGTGTCGTAGCTGAAAAACTAGGGGGTTGTAGCCTCCTTCTAGCAATTGTTGGTAAATAGGGTGTAATACCATCCATGTCTGTAGAAGCAGGAAAAACTATTTGTAAATAACAATTTCGTAGTAATAGGACGTATTGGTGGTTTAAAATTGTGTTCTATGTATTCTTGTTGTTATGTGTTTTTAATGATAGTTTTAAAAAGTGGTTAAATTAGTAAAAATATAACAATATTGATTCACCCCCCCCCCCTCTCAGTATTGACCAATAAACCAAAAATTGGTATCAAAGCAGGTTCCTTTAGCACATTTTAACCACTGGAAGGTAGATCCTTTATAAAACCACTATGGATCACCAAGAATACTTGGCCACTAACAGACCTCCACTATTTACAGGAGAAAACTATGCATACTGGAGTGTAAGAATGATGTGCCATCTAATGTCCCTTGGATGGAAGGTTTGGCCTGCAACAGAAAAGGATCTTAAAATAGGAAACCATTACCCTACAGACATAGTTTAACTAGGTGAATATGAAGGTAATGCTAAAGCCCCAAATGCAATATTGGGTGGATCAACAAACATTGTGTTTACTAAGGTTATGCAATGCACTTGTGCCAAACAATCCTAGGATAAGTTGAATATTATCTATGAAGCAGCATCTAAGGTCAAAGAATCCAAAAAAAAGACATATAAAAGTCAATTTGAAAGCCTCAAAATGAGAAAAGAAGAGAATATTGGGGAATGGCTTCTTCATATAGATGAGGTGGTTAATTCTATTAGAGGTCTTGGAGGAAAATTGAAAGAAAAAGAAGTAGTAAGAAATATACTAAGAACATTACCAATGAGATATTACTCAAAGGTTTCCACCCTAGAGGAACAAGATGACCTTAAAACAATGGCAGTAGCTGAGCTGCATGGAATTCTCACTGCGTATGAGATGAGAACTGGACTAAATGAAACCTCAAAGAAAGAAGCAGTGTTTAAAGTCTCTTCCAAAAATCAATTAGAGAATCTATATGATGAGGAAGGCCTATTTGTAAATAAACTTAATAAATGCACTGGGAAATACAAAGGTAAGCTACCCTTGAAATGTTTTACGTGTGGAAGGATTGGACATTTTTCCCATAAGTGTTCCTACCGAAAACAAGAGGAGAGTGACCATGAAGAATCTTGTTGTCATAAGGGTAAGAAGAAGTTTATAAAAAAAGAAGAACTTCTATTCCAAGGAAAAAAGTGAATATGAAGAGATGAGTGGAGATGAAGAAATCCTATTTATAGGAACAACAAATTCAAATGAGAAATCAGAAGTGGACATAGAAGATCAATACATGGTTGTTGTAGATGAAATTGAAAGATGTAGGGAAAGAAAAAAAATTTGAAAGAGAAACTGTCTAAATACCAAGAAGAGACAAATCAGATTATTACTGATTTGAGAACCCAACTTCAAGAGGCCAAGAAGAGTGAGAAATACCTAGTAGTTTTGATCAGGAAGAGAATTTAAGATTCTGAAAAACATGAGAAAGAAATTACTCAACTTAGAGAAGGAGTTGATGAAAAATCCATTAAATCAAAGTTTGAGAACAGCTTGAGGATTCTAGATGACATTCTCAATAGCCAAAGATCATCCAGTGACAGATCTGGTTTAGGGTTCATTAAAGAAAAGAAGCTATAGATTTTCCCAGTCACCAATCAAGAAGGAAGTAAGAAAAGCTATGTTGAAGTACTAAAGACTCCAGCTAAAAAGAAAGGAAGCAAGAAAGAAAGATTAATTTCTCAAGATAAAAATAGAAATAATATAGCACCCAAGAATCCAAATATATATCTACAGATATTTTTAGGCCACAACAATTCTTGTAATAATTTTGGTCATAAATCCTTAAATTGCAAAACTGAAAGAAAGGTTTCTAAATACAAGAAGAAGTCATCAAGTAATAGATCGAATGGAAATAAGAATATTTTTACACTACTCCTAAGATATGACATAGAATGTTATAAGTGTAATAACCATGGACATATGGAAAGAGATTGTAAACTGAAGACTCCTACAAGGAATAATGTTGCAAACAAATCTCAGAACATCAAACAAAATATGTGGAGAAGAAAGGAAGACTCCAAATATGTAGAAGAAATAAATATTTCAAACATCAGTGAGGTCTCCAAAGAAACGATGAGCATAATAGAGGCATAAATAAGGATGACATCCTTTATGAGGAAAATAAAGATGGAGATATCAAAGAATACACCGATAATGATGAAGGTGACGAAGAAGGATGTACGGATGATTGTGGGATCCTTTTCCAAAAAAAAGGTTTCTCATTTTTTAAAGAAAACCCAGAAAATAACATTAGAAGGGCTCTTATACTTAGGGGGAGGTAAAATTCAGAAAACTCCAATTGGTATCTAAGAAAAAACTCAATTGGTGTCTAATGTTGAAGTATATTGAAAGCTATCTTCCTCAAAAACAATATATGATCAAGGTTGGTGTATGGATGGCATAAGAGAGAGTATGAAGTAACGTGAGAACAACAAAATGTGAAAGTCATGAAGACCATGATGTATGCAATCAAATAGAAGATTAAGATGATTATGTTCACTTAGTATTTGAATTCATGACACATAAGAATTGTTGACAGTAGAAGAAAAATCAAGTCTAAAAAATAAAAATCCAATCGAGTGATATGGTTGTAGGATGAGTTCAGCATTGACAAAGGAAAAGGTTGAGGTTATGAGTCTTTGAGTCTAAGATAGTGAGACCAGAGAAACTATGTAATAAACGAAAGTAATCTCTGTGTTGAGGATCTGAAGCTATGGGTCTTTGGACAATTGATATTATAGATCTAAAATCCAAAAGAATCCAGCAGTATATGCTAGGTGTTTATATGAATATCTAAATGCACAGGCTTAAGGAATTTTGGTAAAAGCGGAATCCAGTTTATAACTTACAGGAAGAATAGACCATTAGATATGGCAGTAGGAACAAAGTTTTAAAAAAAAAACATGTATCCTAGAAAGAAATTGGAAGAGTGTGAAAAAGTGTAAACTCTGTCACAAAAATGTTTACAAAGGAGAGGAAGTACAGTGACAGGGGGAGTCATGGATCTATCAGTTAAGCTATCATCCAAGAAGCCGTTGCAAGAAAGGAATTGTTAAGATAAATGATAATACATTGATTAAATAACATAGTTCAGTTAACAAAGGGGATATATGATGATAGGGGGATTTTTCAAAAAGTAGAAAGACAGGAAATCCTATATCAAAATAGGTACAGCAATGGCATAACAGGTTATCCTTTGTCATTGTTTTCAAAGGGTAAGAATTTTTAGAGGTAATTGCCATGAATGCCAAAGGGGGATATTGTTGAGTATATAGTTTTCATTGATGTCAAAGGTGTTCATGAATGACAAAAGAATAAATAGTGGATATAATGACAGGACAAACTCAGTGAAATACTAAGGTAGTGATGGCATGGCATGGCATAGTTGAGGATGTGGCGTGACACCTATGATGACATGGAATATGATGATGTACTAATGATGATGTCATAAAATAATGATGGCATAGCATGGCATAGTTTATTATGTGGCATGACACATATGATGACATGGAATATGATGGTGTCCTAATGATGATGCCATAAAAGTTCATTTATAACAAATGCAATGGATGAGATGGACATGGATGATAAGACACCGTGAATGACTAATATGAAGACTTCCAAGACAGTGTCAACAATATGATGTAAGAAATGGTTAATAAAACAAAGAACAGAGGTCGAGTGGAAGTAGAGATGTAGTATGAATTACAAAGCTGGTTAGACAAATGAAGAGTGGGACTGCATAAGAGTGAAATGAACGGGAGATAGAGTATATGTAACAATCGAAGAACATAGAAACTATATATGCAAGAGTGTTTATAAATTCATTATAATCAGCAACATGGTGAAATTATGTGTATATAAATCATCAAAACCGTTAGAAATAGTCACAGATGATTTTCACAAAGAAATCGTGCAGAAACACAAATTCATGGTGAGAAACGCATTCGATATGAACTCAACGATCTAGAAGCATCCTGCACGAGGTCCAATGATTAAGGATCAGTTCCACAACAATAAAGATAGGATTTCTTATATTAGTCCCACACTAGATCCAATGGTGAAGGATTAATTCTGATAGTTAGGCGGAAAATCCAAATTTTCGCAAAATATCAAGATCGAGCATCTGAGATTAGCTCTACTAAAAAGAGATCGATGGTGTGGAAGATAAATGCGGAAAGGGAATTGCATAAGTAATGTTTAAAGATTTTATGAACCTGTAATTTGGAAGATCGAATTTCGGGAAAGACTCCACAGTATATCGACGGTGGTGAAGAAAAATTGCGGAAAGAAGCTTACGAAAAGGAGCTTGCGGAAAGGAGCTTGTAGAAAGGAGCTTGCAGAAAGGTGCTTGTGGAAAGAAGCTT
Organism: Pseudotsuga menziesii; assembly: GCA_001517045.1. Classification (NCBI taxonomy): domain Eukaryota; kingdom Viridiplantae; phylum Streptophyta; class Pinopsida; order Pinales; family Pinaceae; genus Pseudotsuga; species Pseudotsuga menziesii. The sequence goes on along the minus strand of LPNX010998016.1, from coordinate 372,278 downwards.
GTGGAAAGGAGCTTGTAGAAAGAAGCTTGTAAAAAGGAGCTTGTGTAAAGAAGCTTGCAAAAGGGATTTTGTGGAAAGGAGCTTACGGAAAGGAGCTTGTGGAGAGGATATTGCAAAAAGTCAAGATACGATTTGATGAAATGTTACGTTTCCGCATCCTACATCCTGCAATATGGAGATCAACGCTCATGGAGAAGGCCGATGAAGATCAACGATGGGGAATAATTGAAACAGAAACTTGGTGTGGAAATACAATTTCAAGAGGAAATCTGTAGAGTAGATCAACGGTTCGGAGAGATTCAAACATAAGATCAATGATCTATATTGTATTTGGAGAAGAAGATTATGGAAGCACTAGAAAACGTTAAGTCGAGCTGCAGAAATGAATTCTGAGGTGGTGAATGAATGAAAGGGTGTGGAAGAATGTTCTGGTTCAATAATTACATGTAGTTAAGATTTCATGCAATCCTTACAAGTGATGCCCGCAAGTATGAAGATATTACACACCATTATTGGACGAGTATATGATAGTTTTAATTTTAATAATTAAATGTTCATAAATAGAATTATGATAAGTGTGATTGTCAGATTTGAAAGGGAATGTTTTTGAAAGGGTGTGTTTCTAGAAAAATACATCCGCAGGAAACGTGAATATACTTATACGCAAAATTATGAGTGAGAGAAGGTGTCTCGGTGTTCACATCAAAACATTAGAAAGAGAGACCAATGGATCTGATAGAGAATGGATGGAAAACAAATCTAGTATATGACAGAAAACATATTAGGGTGACAGGGTGGGGATAGGACACACAACAGGCCTGCAGGAGATTGTTGCCTCCTTCCAGCAGAAGCTGGTAAATAGGGTGTAGGAGCATCATGTCAGTCGTAGCTGACAAAAATGGGTTTCGTAGCATCCTTTCAGTAGCAGCTGATAAACGAGGGGGTCATAGCCTCCTTCCAGTGGTAGATGGTAAATAGGGTTTCATAGCATCCTTTCAATAAAAATTGATAAACTAGGGGATCGTAGCCTCCTTCCAGTGGTATTTGGTAAATAGAGTGTTGTAGAATCCTTTCAGTAGCAGTTGATAAACCAGGGAGTCATAGCCTCCTCCCAGTGGTAGCTGGTAAATAGGGTGTCGTAGCATCCTTTTAGTAGTAGCTGATAAACCAGGGGGTTGCAACCTTCTTCTAGTAGTTTCCGGTAAATAGGGTGTAATACCATCCATGTCTATAGTAGCAGGAAAAGCTATTTGTAAATAACAATTTTGCAGTAATAGGACATATTGGTGGTTTGCCAATTTGGGCTTCCACATTAAAATGGTGTTCTTTGTATTCTTGTCATTATGTGCTTTTAATGGTAGATTTAAAAAGTGGTTAAATTAGCAAAAATATAATAATACTGATTCACCCCCCCTCTCAGTATTGACCAATAAACCAACTTGTTGCATGATCTATTGGTTCTGTATAGCCATTTTGGACTATCGCCCATACATCTTGACATATGAACAAATCCTTTATTGTTAGAGAGGACTACTCATAATTCTTTCCCGAGAAAATTGGAGTTTGTAAACTTGAAATGTGTGTACCAAAAGTGGAAGCCATTTTAATTTTCCTTGGAAAATTAATTTTTCCCTTTTGAAGACAAGGTTTCTTTCCTAAACCTACTATGATACCAGATCTTGGAAAAAATGCAGAGTGGGAAAGAGTTGCAATGGTTAACTTGAGTTACCATGCATTAAGAAATTTTATTTTATTTTTAACTTTTGGGGCTACAACACACAAACTTGGAAACCCCATCTTTTACCTCGACCAAAATCTTGCGACATGATTTTACTACAACATATATTTATTATGACGGAAAAGTCTGCGACACACTTGTGTGCGATAGACTTTACTTTTTTTCAAGACACATTTTACGGACTTTTACCCCAACACACTTTTACCTCGACGGACAACCACTTGACTTTGATGGTATTTTACCATGACAGGATTTACCCACGACACACTTTTGGTTGTGACCAACCCCCACTTCGAACAAACCACTTTTAGTCAAGCTTTATAAAAAGAGATTTCTTATTCTAAAGACTTATAATATGAAAAATACTTTTCACCGACCCGTGACTTGGAATAAACCTCAACACAACTATATTGCGACAGACTCACAATATCATATAACCATATATTAGGTAAGACTTGTGTCGATCACTCTGTGGATAAAAAATCAAACTTTTACACAGTGAAATATTTGTGGATTGTTTGTGTCTTTCACTAAATCATAAATGTAAACAACATTTACTCAATTAAATATGGATAAGATGTGTGGCATAAGTAAGACATGCATTCAACCATAAAATATGGAATTATATATATTGTCGCGACATAACAAAGAAATATAGCCGCAATTACAAACTTGGAAATTTACAAGGATGTTTCACCTTTTAGAGAGTTTCAACTCTCAACACTTTCCAAACACATGAGTTTGATCTCACGAACTCTTCTAGTATTTTTTTCTTCCTCTCCTTTTTTCCTTACTATGTTCTTGTCTCTGTTCCACACACACGCTCTTCTCTTCTCTTTTTCCATTGTTTTTCATTTTTCTTCTTCTTCATATACAAAGACTAAAACTCTTATATCGACTTACATTAAATATTATAATAAATTTCTACCTAGAAACTTAACTCCATAAATTTAAATCAACTTCTTTATATATCGAGAGATGTGAACTCTTCATTCTGTCGGACTATCTGAAAGTGGTGTACTTCTGCAGAATCTGACTGAGTCGGCTGAGATGATATGTATCTCAATGAGTAATTAATATTTCCAACAATCCCCTGCACCAATTCCCAAATTTGATAGGCTAGCTATGCCCACTCGCACATAGGGCTTCAAAAACCAGAAAACCTCTCTCTCATGCAAGTTCTTTATCCCATACATAGAGTTGAAATTATATATTGAGAAGCAAAACACTTGACCTTCTACATTCTTCTCTTCATTGAAAATAAAAATATTTGACCCTTGAATGTTTTCCCAACAGAATGACAAAAGGAAATAAAGATGAACATGGCTCTTACCTTCTAATACTTGTTAGGATGCTTGAAGAACGCTACAATAGTTTCTCCCATTAAACATAGTATTACTTGCTTTCCCCAATTTCTTTCCACATCAGATATCTCTCTCTAGATATATCTACCCTTTCTAGTCGAATACAAATTGCAATCCATATAAAAGGAATCCTTTGGAAGGAGAAATCCAATTTTTGTTTGTACAACATCACGATTCATTCTTCATAATTGTGTTGTATCAAGTTAGGACTTTTGTGGTATCAATTCCTATCTATATCCTCATGTGTTGAGGTGGGATGCTAGTATTTTGATCTTGTGTTGTATCAAGATTGGAGTCTTGTGTTGTATCAAGACTGTACTTGTGTTGTATCAAGACTATAGACTTGTGTTGTATCAACTCTGGACTTGTGTTGTATCAAGCTAATGATTCTCATAGGCGGTACCCTATGAGTTGGATCTCCTTAACTAGAGATGGGCTTGTGAGTTATATCAAGCAATTATCCTAATGAAGTCATCCAAAAAATGGATACTCATTCAGGTGGACGTTTATGTGTTGAGGTATGGAAAATTTACTTGGTAAAGTGGAAATACTATGTGAAGTATTACTAGTCATGGTCACAGAGTGATATAAGTTTCCTTTGGGGATTAGCTACTCCTAGAGCGAATTACTTTAGAATATGACTATATGGCTCGGGGTAGTATATATGATCATCAGTATGTGTGAAAAATATTTTGAGTATTATATGATAATATGATAAATAAATACACATGTTGACCATGAAATAAATGATTAATGGCAATCAGATAAGCATAAAGAAAGAGAAAGGATTCAAATTTCCCATGTATGCCTCCAAGTGAACTCGAATTGTAAAGTCTTTAGTAAATCCTTAGTTGCAATAATGCATGCATTAGTTAACTAGAAATATCCATGCAAAAATTAATAATAGAATGTTGCATGGATGGCACTACAAGTGAAGCACTGATGATACACTAAGAGTGAAGCACCATGACTCTCAATCAGTCTCCTAAATTTGCGGTCATGCAATCAGTTGAAGATAGAGTTCAGTGAAAAGCCAATTAGCATTCAATTAAACCTATGGCGCATGTAGTGTGCATGGAGAAGAATCTAAGGACAATGACTTGGAAATAATGCAAGAAGGGCGCTAATGATTTCATGGAAAGAATACCATGCACCAGTGTTAATGCCCCTCTAGTAAATTCGAATCTATAATGCATGGATGGATAATTCTCACACATCCATTTGTTAGGGCTTGCATGGATTTTTCTTAACTTGTTATTAAAGTGCTGGAAACTTGGAAAGTTGATTAGAATATTGTATTGGATCTCTCTTCTCTATTGCTGAGGTGATATCTCTTATCGAGAAATCTGCTAGTGTATTGTAAACCATTCTTTGCAAATCTATCTATCATACTCAAAAAAATTCTAGGTTTTTCATCCTTTGTATTTGGAGGGTTTTCCCATGGTATATCTTGTCTCTTATGGTTGAATGATTTATGTGGATGATTTGTCTTATGAGATTTATATATGCAACAATTGATTGATAAAAGTTTTAAAGTTCAAATATATTCATATTTTGCTCAAACTTTGACATGGTATCAAAGCATAGGGCGTGAAGGAGCTTAGTTTTGTGCAGCAAACCAAATCCTATGTGATATTGAGGAGTTTAGCAAGAGCTTGGATCCATGGCATTGATCTTCATCTGACCAGAAGACCAACTTGAATGAACTCCCAACTTAAACACATGGAAGACGTGAGTATTGATCATTCTTGGCTGCAATAAATGGTCAAGAAAAGCATCCCAACTTTGAAAGGTTATAGCATGATTGCATTCAAGAAGAGGGGTACATTCAAACCAAGGTAGCATGCAATAAGGAGGAGAATGTTTCCCTCATGGCAATAATGAAGAAATGAAGGAAGCCATTCACTCCCAAGAAGTTATTCCATGCAAATAAGAAAGAGGTCACTAATAAATTCGACAAATAAGCTAAATGCTTCTCTTGTGGAAAGAAGGGCCACCTTCTCAAAGAATAATCATCCACCGTTGTAGAAGGAGGTGAACCTTCTCAGAAGAAACCCTTTGACGAAACATATTATGAAAAGGAGTATTTCCTTTAGTGCAATAAAAAAATTGTTTCAGTGTGCATGGGATCCTTATTCCCCATGCAGATATTTGCTACCCATGAGTGCATGCAATAATTTCTGCAGTGTTTAAAGTTGCAGTGAATAAAGAAGGACTCCAACAATCTCCGCAAAGATGCAGGGATCAAGAGGGATCCCACACAAAACAATAAATATAATTGCTTTGTATTTTGATTATCATATGTTTTTTTAATCATATCTATATATTTTTTAATATGTTTCATTACTATCATATAGAGATATGCATTCCCAATATTAGGAATTGTATTATGATGTTGAGCATCTGCATTGTTTTCCTTCTATTATTTGAAAATGGTGAAACTCATGAAATATACGATATGCATAAATATTTATAAATTTGGGGCTAGATAAAATTTCATGAGATATTAATACAAGGCTTCAATTTTTTGAGATATATAGGGTCTTATATGAGGCTGAAAGTTTCTTATGAAATTAGGGATGCATGATTGTTCATGAGTTATGAACATGGGGTTGCATTAAATTCTTTCATAATATATGATATGGGACAGATATAGAACTGATATGGGATTGATATAATACTAAATACAAGGCTACAAATCAGTACATGAGATTAGAATGGGTTATGATAAAACAATTGGTTAATATATGTACATGACTTTGTAAATCATTGTCAATATATTCAAAGTATTCATGTGAATAAAATTCATGAGTATGAAATGGTTCTAACCATTAATAATTTGTATTGTAGGGAAATTTCATATGACCTAAGCTATAAGTAAATAATGACATGAATGTGGAGACATTCTGATGGTTGATTATGAAAGAGAATAGATCATGAGGTTCCTATGCTTCTTAAGAAGAAGTCAGAATAGAAGTCCTAATACTATTTTAAGATATGTGAATACTCCTTGAGATAATTAAATTATCTTATTTACATTCATATTTATAATATATTTAGACATAGATGAGCATGAGTCTCCATGATGGAGGACCCAGATTATGATTCTCGCATCTTGATGGTGAGAGGGAGAAGCTAGATTTTCTAGTTCTTCAAGAACCAATGAAATTGGTTGATGTATCTTATATTAAGAGGAGACCTACATGATGCTCATATTCAAAAGGAAGTTGAGAACAATATTAAATATTCTTGTTATGAGTCTTGAGAATAGAGGTGTAATACTCATTGGATAAATATTTTCCTTGGTTAAGGAAAATATCCAGTAAAAGAGCCTGAAGAGTTTCAGGATGATGGACTAGTATAAGTCCATGGACACACATGTGAATATGAATCTAATTCTTAATTTATATTTGGAGGATCTAAAATTGAATTGAGATGTATTTAGTTAAACTCCAGGATCGGTTATAGGATTTGCAATCTGTACATAGACATGTACAATAAAGCATGTGTTGTCACTACCTTCTCAGTACAAGTGAAGGTGGACTCAGATATGTATCAAACAATGAAATAAAAGGATATATGGATTATTACTTGTGAAATGATTGAGAAATATCACAACATATATGTTTCTCCATATAGAGAATATTGTGAAGCAATAAAGATTCATGAGGTTTCTATTCAGTTATATATGAGACATGGTACATATCCACAGATGAGCAGTATTTCTAGCATTCTTACTAAAGCCTATGTCTGGGACAAGCATGGTTATAGAACATAAATACTCGTCTAGTTGTAGAGGGATTATTTATGTTTCTTCACAGGCAGCAGTAGATAAAGTCTCCAATTATCTAGTCATGGTACATGACTTAGGTAGCCAAGGGATATGATATATTATGGAGAAAATACACATGAGCAGAGACATAGTTAAAGTATTGGAGACTTTTGGATAATCAATAAGAGTTCTAGTCAATATTGTCAAAGAATGGTCAATCCTCTTGGAGAGATAGTTGGGATACTACAGTATAAAGAGAAGAATATGGAATCAATATGAAAGAGATAAAGACTTGAAGAACACCACAGAGAATGGTAAGCACAAAGGGAACTTCTCTAGATAGCAGAAGATTCTAGAAGTCAACAAATGTTGAATATTGAAAGAAAATATGATCATTTATTTATGCATGTTATTACACAGTTAATGTGTTGTATATGATGGATTTGAAATCCATGGTTTCTAGTTAAGAGAAACTGCACTCTGGATCGGATCCAGATGATGCTACTACGTATAAGTAGTTAGTTTGTCCCTCAGCAGGCCTATTGTATTTTATGCTTATTTCCAAGTGCTATAATAATTAACCCATAGTTACCCATATTTGACTTTAATTAAATCATTTTTGTCTTATTCCTAGAATCCTAGATTCCCTCTCTATGCTAGTTGACTTCTACATGTTCCTAGAAGTCAATACTTGCTAAACTTGGTCATGGAGCACTTTGGAATCATCTTGGAACCATATTTATCATGTCTGATTTATTCCTGATTCCTTAAAGTGCATATCTGCTTTTTCTAAAAGCTTCCTTGCTTTACATCTTATTTAAGGCATAAAGGAAAATCTAGTATAGGGCAACTTGCCTTGTTTTTTTACCACATCATACTCCTTCCTTTTCTCCATACAAAAGCATGAATGAGTTGTATTTCCACCACACATTATCTTTCCCACTTTCTTTAGCTAATTCATGAGGATCTTCATGGATTTGGAAAGTCCTTTTTGCACCTATGGGGTATTTGACTTGTTTTAGTAAGCCTGCTTTTTGACCAATTTGAATAGCAGCCTAGTGATTTCGAATATCTCATGTAATTATATATTTGAGCAGCCTATTACTTCATATGGTTGGCTAATGTACACTTATTCAATTTAGGATTAGTTTATGCTCCAATTTCAGTCTCCTTTTGTGTGAATTTTGCATGTTTGATTAGCAATTTTATGAGTGTAATTGATCTATCTCTTGGGTTCAATTTCCACATGGTATCAAAGCCTTTGTGGATCAGTTTCTCTCCTTCCAAATTTTTATTACAAGTTCGACATCATTGACTGGGAGCGCATTATGTTGACTTAAGGGCACAACAAATGAGATATGGACCAATATCAAAGGATCATCTTGACTCCATTCAATTTCTTTGAATGGAAAGCTGAGATGGAGATATTGTTGAGAGAGAAAGGTCTCTACAGGGTTACCATGGCTACTGAGGTAGAGCCCAATCCAGCTGCAAAGAATATCGAATGGCACAATAGGAGGGATGAGGCCTATGGTATTTTGTGTCTGAGTATTTCAAGAGACCTCATCTTCCATCTTGATTCATTCACATCTCCTAATTAAGTGTGGCAGAACCTTTAATAGATTTTTGGAAAGACAGAAGAGGTGAGAGGACATCAAATTGACAATGAATTGATCTCCTTGAATCCAAGTAGCTTAGAATCATTTCAAATCTATTTTACCAAGTTTAAGGCCCTTGTTTTGCAGTTAAAACAATGTGGGATTGAAAAGAAGGAGAAGCAACTAGTTTTGACCATTCTCTAAAAGCTTGGTCCTAACTATTCAGTGTTTTTTTTTACCTTCTATGCCACTAAATTGACAACTCGAACCTGGAAGATTCCTAAGCTTGTTGAGTTCATGGAATCCCTCACTCAGGAGAAAGATAAATTGGTGATGATGGGCACCATCAAAATTTCCAAAGACCAAGCTTTGGTTGCTGGAAATTTGAAGGTGGATTCAAAAAGCAAGAAAAAAGATAAATCCACCTGAGCAAAAGAGAGATAAGGAAAGTCTCAAGAGGAGTCCTCAGGCTCCAAGAAGAGCCCCCAGAAGAAGAAGAACAAAGGAGAAATGAGCAAGTGCGCATACTGTAGTAAGGGCTATCATCCTGAGAGCTCTGGTATGAAAAATAAGATAGACATGTTGACCAAACTCCTGGAGAAGAACAACATCTCCCTTCTTGATTGCTCAAAGAAGAGGGAAGGAGGATCAAATTCAGAAGACAAGGAGAGAGTACATGCCTTGGTTGTTGGCACCTCAAGCTCACCTAGTTTCATCATTGATTCTAGAGCTTCTAGACATATGGTTTCAACAAAAGAGATATTCTCTTCTCTTGACATGTCGAAAGGTCCTCCAATATTTTTGGGAGATAACTCTCTGACTGACAGTATGGGAAAGGCTAGGATTGATCTTGACCATGGTAAGTTCAATAATGTGTTGTATGTTTCAGGTCTTGCCTCTAATACCTTGTCAATGTATCAAATGACTCACACTAGGTCTCCAAAGAAATCCATCTTCTCCCCCAAAGGTCCTCCAATATTTTTGGGAGATAACTCTCTGACTAACAGTATGGGAAAGGCTAGGATTGATCTTGACCATGGTAAGTTCAATAATGTGTTGTATGTTCCAGGTCTTGCCTCTAATATCTTGTCAGTGCATCAGATGACTCACACTGGGTCTCCAAAGAAATCCATCTTCTCCCCCAATGAATTTGAAATCACTAATATTTCGAATGGTAAATTCATAGCAAAAGGTGTTGTTGATCACACTTCAAAGGTATACAAGTTTTCCCATTTTCTACCCTACTCAAACCCCTCTGATCTTCTTACTCATGCTAATGAAGTAAGCAAGCTTTGGCATGAAATATTTGTCCATCTTAACTACAAGTATCTTTCTGATTTGAGTGAAAAAGACATGGTCATAGGGTTACCAAAGATTAAGTTTTCTAAGGGAGTCTGTCAAGGTTGTATCCTAGGAAAACAACCAGAGCACAAGTATGAAAGAGCTAGTCATGAGAGAAAATGTGCACCTCTTGAGTTGATCCACGGTGAAATTTCTGGTCCATTCCCTCATATGTCCATGATTGAAGACAAATATGCACTCACCTTCATAGATGACTTTTCTATGTATTGTTGGGTTCACTTCCTAAAGCATAATTCTGAAGTTTTTGACCTCTTCAAAGTCTTTAAAGCCTTGGTTGAAAACAAGTCTAGGAGGAAACTCAAGATCCTCAGATCTGATAATGGTGGTGAGTATGTCAAGTCTGAATTCATCCATTATTTCAAGGATTTAGGTATTCAGATGCGGCATTCTATGCCTTACACACCACAACAAAATGGTGTTGCTGAGAGGAAGAACAGATCACTGAAGGAGATGGAAACTTGTATGATGGAGGCTAAAACTTTGCACCAAACTTTTGGGTTGAAGATATAAGCTATGTATCCTATATCTAGAATAGGGTGCCACATAAGTACTTTATGGTATGACTCCTTTCGAATCTTAGAGTAGGCACAAGTCAGATGTGACCCATTTCAATATTTTTGGCTCAAAGGCTTGGTCTAGAATTCCAACTGAAAAGAGGAAGGATTTGGAACCCCAAAGACAAGAGTGTATATTTGTTGGGTATTTTTACGACTCAAAAGGGTACAAGCTGATCAACTTGAGAAAAAGCAAATCTTTCATTGAAAGAAGTGTTTAGTTCGAAGAAGATCCTTTAGCAACAGTTAAAGTTGGAGAGTCCTCTTCACCACCACAACCATTGATTGTAAGTGAAGAGACTAATGAGTTTGATGATTATGATATGTATGATAATGATGAATTAATTTCAGATCCTCATATCCATACAAGACCAAAGTGGGAAGCAAGGACCATTCATGCAGTTGGGGAACTAGTCGGAAATACTAATGACACTAGGAGGACTAGATCTCAATTTGAGAGTGCCCTTTGTGTGAAAGATCCTCTCTTTGTTGAGAAGTGTTATTTTATGATAGATTCTAATCCATATACATATGAATATGCATCACATGATCCAATATTGAAAAAATCCATGAAAGAAGAATTCATCTTGCTCCATATGAACAACACATGGGAACTGGTTGATCTTCCCCTAGGGAGGAAGCTAGTGAAGTGTAAGTGGGTCTTCAAAACTAAGTTTGCAGCTGATGGTTCACCTTTTAAATATAAGGAAAGATTGGTAGCCAAGGGCTACTCTCAGGTACATGTTATTGACTACAATGAGACCTTTGCACCAGTGGCAAAGATGGACTCCATAAGGATTTCCCTACCCATTGCAGCTTCAAAGCAGTGGGAAGTGCATCACATGGATGTAAAGTGTGCCTTTCTAAATGGATATTTGACTAAAGATATTTACATGCAACAACTAGAAGTTTTTGTATGTAATCCATCTTTAGTGTGCAGGTTGAAGAAATCGTTGTATGGGCTCAAGCAAGCCCCCAGGGCTTGGTATGCCAAGATTGATAGCTTTTTGTTGTCACTAAGTTTTGTTCGATGCAAGTCTGATCCTAATGTCTATTTGAATATGATTCATGGTTCTTTAATGATTATTTTTATCTATGTGGATGGCCTTATGATTACAGGAAGTTCAAAGAAAGAGATGCCTCCTTAAAGGATGCAATGAACCATGCCTTTTCTATGACAAATTTGGGATTGTTGAGCTAATTCTTGGGTCTCAAAATTTCTCAATCCCAACATGGAATCAAGTTTCATCAGTAAAAGTATGCTTCAGATTTTCTCATCAAGTTCAGCATGAAATATTGCAAGCCAAGCAAGACTCCATTCCTTTTAGGATTTAAACTTGAAGAAGCAGGTTCTTCTCCTATGGTAAATAATACACTGTATAGGAATTTGATTGGGTGTTTACTTTAGCTTACACATACTGGACCTGGATTATCTTATGCAGTTAGTGTGGATTCAAGATACATCGATCAGACTCATGAGATCCATTGGAGAGCATCCAAGAGGATCCTAAACTTTGTTCAGGGAACAAGGACTCATGGGATTTTCTACAAAGCAAAATCTAAATCAAAGCTAGTTGGATTTACTGACATTGATTGGGCTAGTGATAACATAGATCGAAAGTCTATCTCAGGATATGTGTTCATGCTTGTAGAAGGACCAATCAGCTGGTCAAGTAAGAAGCTGAGTGCCATAGCACTCTCATCTACAAAGGCGAAGTCTAGAGGAGTTGTAAATGTAGCTACTCAATGTTTATGGTTGCAGGGGATACTTGGAGAATGTGGTTTCAAATCAAAGTTTTCAACAATCATCTATTGTGACAATCAAAGCACCATTCGAATCTCCATCGATCCAGTTCAAAGAAAAAGAACCAAGCACATTGAGATCCACATGCACTATATCAGGGAGCTTGTGCATGATGGTACCATTGCTCTACTCTACTGCGCATCTTCAGAACAAGTAGCAGACATCTTCACCAAAGTATTCTATGAGAAGAACTTTAGTAATATCAAATCACTATTGGGGATTTTTGATCATGTGGTAAAGAATGATTGATGACAATATTTCCAAAATTTTGTTTTTCCTATCCATTTTTAAGGGAGGATTTTCCCACTGGGTTTTTGCCTCTTTCATTGGTTGTATGGACATGCAGTATGTAAAAGGGTGACTAATACTTGTTTCTAGGCCCTATAATTTTCTAATATTTACTCATAAAAGTCAGGATTAAGGGGGGGGTGTTAGAATAATCAACCCATAGTTACCCATATTTGACATTAATTAAATCATTTTTTGTCTTATTCCTAGAATCCTAGATTCCCTCTCTATGCTAGTTGACTTCTACATGTTCCTAGAAGTCAATACTTGATAAAATGGGTCATGGAGTGCTTTGGAATCATCCTGGAACCATATTTATCATGTCTTATTTATTCTTTATTCCTTAAAGAACATATCTGCTTTTCCTAAAAGCTGTCTTGCTTTACATCTGATTTAAGGCATAAAGGAAAAGCTAGTCTAGGGGAACTTGCCTTGTTTTTTTACCACATCATCATCCTTCATTTTCTCCATACAAAATAATGAATGATTTTTCTTTCCACCACACATTATATTTCCCACTTTCTTTAGCTAATTCGTGAGGATATTCATGGATTTGGAAAGTCCTTTTTACACCTATGGGGGATTTGACTTGTTTTAGTAAGCCTGCTTTTTTATCAATTCGAATAGAAACCTAGCGCTTTCGAATATATCTTGTAATTATATATTTGAGCATCGTATTACTTCATATATATGGTTGGCTAATGTACACTTATTCAATACAGGATTAAGCTATGATCCAATTTCAGTCTCCTTTTGTGTGAATTTTGCATGTTTGATTAGCAATTTTAAGAGTGTAATTGGTCTATATCTTGCGTTCAATTTCCACCCCAAGCATATGTTTGAGTAACCTTGAGGTACATTAAAATAGGCTCTTTATTTTAATTGATACATGGTATACATATTGCGTTATACAACTATTGTTTTAGCCTGAGATAAGCGATGTAAATTGCAGCTAGTACTACAAAAGCTAAGTATATTGTGACTAGCACTACAGAAGTAAGATGTGTGTCCAGAGTACTAGGGAAGCAAATGTGTTTTGCAGATAGTACTACCAAATGAGAATCAGAGTAGCTAAAAAAGTTGCTTGTGATGGTTGGAGAGAGTGACCATACTTGTGATAATTGGAGAGTGTGACCAAACTTTGTATGTGTATCCAATCGAGTATGTGTATCCAATCGAGTTGTGTATCCAATTGGAGATGTGTTATGATAAAACAGATTGACATGAAGTTTTACTTCATCGAAGACATGGTCATGTAAAGTGAAATTTCAGTACATATCTATCGATGAGCAGATTGCAAATGTGTGGAAAAGACACTGTGAGTGACGAAGTTGAGATACTTCTGAAATAATCTTGGTATGGCAGAAAATGCCTAGTAAAGAAAAAGAATTTATTCCTCGTTGAGAGGGAGTGTTGTCTGTACATCATCAAGAGTCATTCTCTGTACTTTTTTGTATCAAGTCCTATCTATATCCTCATGTGTTGAGGTGGGATGCTAGTACTATGATATTGTGTTGTATCAAGATTGGAGTCTTTTGTTGTATCAAGACTGGTATTTTGTTGTATCAAGACTGGTATTTTGTTGTATCAAGAATGTATACTTGTGATGTATCAATTATGGAATTTTGTTGTATCAAGTCATTGATTCTCATAGACAGTGCCCTATGAGATGGATCTCCTTAAATATAGATGGGATTGTGAGTTATATAAAGTGATGATCCTAATGAAGTCATCTAGAAAATAATACTCATTCAGGTGGACCTCTATGTGTTGAGATAAGGAAAAGTTTACTTGGTAAAGTGGAAATATTATGTGGTGTATTACTAGTCATGATCACAGAGTCTTATAAGTCTCCTTTAGGGATTATCCACCCCAAGAGTGAATTAATTTAGCATGTGATTATATGACATTGGGTAATACATATAGTCATCAGTATGTGTGATAATTATTTTGAGTATGATATGATAAGATGGATAAATAAATAATACATATGTTGACCATGCAATAAATTATTACTAGTAATGAGATAAGCATAGAGAAAGAGAAATTATTCGAATTGATCATGTATTCCTCCATGTGAAATTGAATTGTAAAGGATTCAGTAAAGCCTCAATTGTAATAAAGCATGCATCAGTTAACTAGAAAGATCCCTGCAAAAGTTAATAATATAATGTTGCATGGATGGAACTAAAAGTGAAGCACTGATGACACTAATATTGAAGCACCTTGACTCTCAATCAGTCTCCTAAATTTGTGGTCATGCATTCAGTTGAAGATAGAGTTCAGTTAAAATCCAACTAGCATTCAGTTAAATATATGGTGCATGGACAAGAATCCGAGGACAATGACTTGGCACTAGTGCAGGAAGGGATCTAATGTTTCCATGGAGAGAATCCCATGCTCCAGTGTTAATTCTCCTCTGGTAAATTTGAATTTGTAATGCATGGATGGATCATTCTCATGCATCCATTTTCTAGGGTTTGCATGGCATGTGTTTTGACTTGTTACTAAAGTTTTGATCACTTGGAAAGTTGATTATAGTATTGTATTGGATCTCTCTTCTCTATTGTTGAGGTGATATCTTATCGGGAAATCTGCTAATGTGTTGTAAGCCAGTCTATGAAATTATATCTATCATACTCAAAGAATTGTTTGGTTTCACATCCTCTGTATTTGGAGGGTTTCCCAAGGTATATCTTGTCTCTTATGTTTTCACAATTAATGTAGTTGATCTTCCTTATGATATTTATATATGCAGTGATTGATTGATAAAAAATTTAAAGTTCAAGCATCTTCATATTTTTCTCAAACTTTGACACATATGTTACATGAATATGTAACGTAATGTTTATGATGGTACATTCATGATTATTTTTGGTTTTATGTTAATGATGGTACAATGGTGTATACGATCATGTTTATTTTTATGTTTATTAGATGTTGATAATGATAATAATGGTTTTTTTATGTTTATATCATGAAAATTTTGATTGTGCATTTATGTTTTTGTTAAAACTTATGGTTATGTTTATGTTAGTATGATGATGTTTATGTTTATGTTTATGATGGCATGACCATGATGTTTATGTTTGTTAGGTGTTAAAAATGATGGTGATTGTATGCTTATGTACTAAAAGGATTTTGTACTATAGAAAATCATGTGAATCTTCAAATCACTAAGTTTTTATTTAGTCGACAAAAACATCACAATCTGCATTGTAAATTATGGAGGAATTTGTGGAACCTCTATGATTTATGATTGTTGTATAATTTGTCATAGTATCATGTATATAATTTGTGTATAGTTTGTCTAGTTTATCATAGTAATATGATTATGTAATAATTTTTTTTATATTTGGTGTTCATATTGTTCTTATCCAAGTTTTATGGATATTATAATTTATTGTAATATTCTTAATATTCTAGTAATATTTGTCTCAATATTATACTTATATAATAATTTATTATTTTGTTGTAACTATATGTTGAACATTATGAAATAATATATAGCATGATTTTTAATAAGGAAATTAATGTGTTTTCCAAACATCGTAACAAAAAGTCAAGTATTACCATGTAATATTATTATAATATGGGAATATGAACATGGACGAAAAATGTAAATATGACCATCAATATGACCTGTCAATGTATCATTCAACATTTTAATTTTGTTTACATTAACTCACTTTACAATGACAAATATCAAATCTCTAATCGGAAGAAAGACAAATACTTAATTTAAAAGAACAGCAAATTCTCTCAATTCTAAACCCAAAAGTTTCATTATCCAAACTTATAATTATTAATCATGATGATATGCATTATATAATATATATTTGGTCCACATTCAAGGAACACATTGTATACCCTCTAAAAATTAGGTTTAAAGCTAGCTAATGTTCAAAGAATTGCAATTAATTATTGATGTAACATTTTTTTTGTAAGCTCTATAGTAAAATTATATTAATATACAAAAAAAAGAGTACATACACAAGAGGTTCATGAAGTTCACAGTTCCATTATGGCTTCTCACAGGCCTATGACTTCTATAACTTAAACATTTAAACAACTTTCCCATGCATGGATTTCCAGCCTAAATCTATTAATGTCTACCTTCCATGCATGGGATATCAAAAAAATACTACGCGGGCTTATGCCTAAGTACATATAAAAATGAGAAACTTATCAAATAGCCTCGAAGGGCATTAAAACCTAAACAAAAAATGCTGACATCTCCAAAATAATGAATTTCTTGAAAACTAGTAGGTGCAAGAATAGTGGAAAAGATAAAAACAAAGACGTTACTCAGAATTGCAAGAGACTTCAGCATCCTTGAGATTCTCTTCCACAATGGGGTGTCTTTAATCCTTTGAACTTGAAGTATTACCCAAAGTTTTTTTAACTAGGAGAGCCTCTAGTTTCCTGAAGGAGGAGACATGATTAGAGTTATACCCACACCCAAATGGATTAGAGCAACAATGACAAGGCACATTAAAGCCTTAGGCTTGATTAAATGGAAACATTTAATGAGCATGGTATTTGGATCAAGCTTGTCCCACGACATGGATGGAGTGGGGCCTCCAAGATCTCATTCGCACACCCTGTATCACTCACCAGGACACCCACATCTGGGAAATTATTGATGTAACATTACTTTGTTAATGTTAATATTTTTTAAGGATTGTTGTATTACATTGCTAATATTATTATTTGTAAATTTTATTTAATAACATTAGAATATTTTGAATTGAATTATAATTTCAAAACTATGCAAAATTTAAGATGTCAAATATTCATGTAATTTGAGTTTGCCAATGAATTTTTCAAATTTCTAAAATAGTATAGATTCATATTAATTATATAAATTATTAGATTAACATAGGATTATGTTATTATAAATTTACATTAATTAATAAAATATAAATCAGTTATTATATATTGATACATATATGAAATAATTTTAGTGAAATATACAACCATGGCTTTAATTTACAAATCAAAACTAAATACATATTTACAAACCATATATAAGGTGAATAAATACCAAGCATACATCTAATTTGTTAACTGCTTCATACAAATCCTTATTGTGTTAACCAATTCTAAGATGGATTTTAACCTCCTAGGAATATAGAGATGCAAAAATTCAATCCAACTTAATTAATATAAGATATTTAATTCTTTTATTACAAAGGGAAAAGAATATTCTATCTTAAGGCCATTTTTTCCTTCGAAAGAAGGTTCCATACCTACACCTTCATCCTTAAAGCCGTTTTTTCTTTCTTTTTTCCATTCAAAAAAAATTGCAAACATTATAACAAAAGTGCCATAAATTAATGAAATTATGATTATTAGCATTATAATTTAAAAAAATATATATCATGAAATATAAACATTCAAATATTGATGGAGAAATTAGAGACCACCTTAAATTTTCTTGTAAATTTCATTGTTATCTAGGCCATAAATTAATTGAATTTAATCTAATCATATAATAAAAACCATTACATTAATCTAACATAAATAGAATAAATTAATGCAATTATAATTCTTAACATTATCTGTAACAAAAACATCATTAAATGCAATCATTATTGCAATATTAATATATAAAATAGAGAACACCTTCAAGTCCGGAAGAATATGTTAGCCTTTACTTTCAAAAAAATAAATTGAATCGTGTAAGTTGTTTTCATGATGTATTTATATGTATACACAAGACATGATATGATTATTTTGGACAATGACATATAATCATTCTATACAATCATAAATTACTTCAAAGACATAAACCATATTTCACTTCATATTGGTTGTTAACCAACTGAAATTGTTTAAACACTACATCCAATAATCAACTTTCCATTTCCGCCATCATAACATGAAAAACAAACAATATAATTAGACAATAAAATATAATAGTAACAAAATGATATCTCAATCTGTAAATTATGAAATAAAACATGTACATATTACTCTTTGTTTCCATCACCCTCATTATCTTCCTTGGTTGGCATGCTAACATTGTTGTTCTCAAAAACATGTTTAGATCTAGGGTTGTGTTTTAATATGAGCCACTTGTCTCTATGAAACAAATATGGGTAAAAGAACATGTGGTAGCAGTGTTTTGGGAAAACATAAGGCTCCTTGCTTTCATCCCACATCTTTCTAGAGTGTATACATATCCACCCACTATCGTGATATTCCTTTACATTATTCCTATCGAATGAATCCCATCGCCTGCACCTAACAATAACAAATTGGAAATATGAGAAGTCCACTTGAATGATCTCTTGAATCTTTCCAACATAACCCAACATCCCTCCTATCAGGTTTCGATCATGGTGGCTAGCACGACTAGATTGATCGAACTCTACTTCCACTCCACAATCTTGTGTAACATGCCCATCATCAGCATCCTCGATGCGAAAATGATGTCCATAATACCACTTAGATGGTAACGAATTCACCTATAAGAAAATTTAACAAATGATGGTGTCACATATCTAATAACCCAAGCATTAATATATTAAATATAAATGTTACAATTCAAAGTTGCATTATAAAGTTATAAAATGTACATAAATGTTTTATTACTGAGTTGTTTCACCCAATCCCAATGGTGAGTGCATCCTCCTCTTTAGGCAGGTAATGATTGGATGAATCATATTTCTCTCAGACTTGGTCTACAACCCAACTATTGGGACAACACATTAGCATATTTTATTTTAAAGGATTTGGAAAAGGCATGCTTCTACCATGCAACCGCCTGAATTTTTTTTTCAATGTCTCGTTTCCTCCTCTTCTCTTCATACAATGTGACCCCTAGCTATGTTACCCCGTGTGTAAAGAATTAATTTATTGATTGAATCAACTTCTGAATTTATTCTTGCTTTCATGGAAACAAAAACACACCAGTGCATATGGGATGAAATATATATTTTGAAGTTTTTTTTGAATAGTTATTATTTGTAAATGTGAAGATCGAAATATAAGTGACTTAATCCTTATCATTCACATTTTTCATTTTGTTTCTAGCAACTACCCTTCCCTTTTGTCCTCATCACATTCATCATCCCAAATTCTTGTGCCTGGTGTGTTTTCAATTTGATGTACTCACTAGCATAATAGAATGACTCGTATACTATGTAACCCTCTGCCATATACCCCTTGAGTTGTTCCCTTTGTCAAACAAATCCCTTCAATTTTTTCATGTACCTCTCCAACAAGAACATACATCAGCATGAGACCACCCCGACTAATTCAACTTCATCAACTAGGTGAATTAAAAGATGAATATGCAAGTCCATGAAACTTGGCAGAAATTCCTTCTCAAACATACAAACAATCTCTAATATCTCTTGATTCCATCAGGGTATGCTAGAAACGTAAATATCCTTTGATGTGAACCATCGCACAAATACAAATAGTCTACATATGGAACACCATAGGTCATTGGGAAATCCATGGTTCACACACCCATGCACACAAAATGGATAGTGATACTACAAAGTAAACACAAACAATTAATTTCATTTTAACTAGTGTGGTAAAAGATATAAAAGAATAATAATAAAAATGGTATTTTACATACCCTTAGAAGGTTGATATGATCATGTGATTTCAAACCTGACAACTTTTTGTCTATAGTGAAGCAGCATCATAAAGAAAACCCATAAAAATAAGGCACATTCATACCCAACATAACTTCCGTTTCCAAATTGCTATCTTCTTTCTTCAAAATCCATGGGAAATCACCTTTTTTAAATGAAAAAGAGTGGCCATCCTCTCTTATATTTTCTTGTCGTCCCAAATGCTTCATTTTAGTATTTGAAGAAATAATATCTTTCCCAGGTTTCATCTTGTCACTTTTTTTGGATGATATGTGATGCCATAAAGATCATGAAACATTTTTAAATATATACATGGTATCTTGTGAGTGGGAAATCTTAAGATGCTCCCAATGTGGGGGATCAAAAATATTGATTTCCTTTTCATCCCTTTGGGAATTTTATCATCATAGCTGTCGAAGAATTCAGTATCATCGAACATAGGTTCCCCATTTTACTTGAACATCTCTTTAATTTCCTTCTCCTTCTCTCTATCATATTCCCTAACCCAATCAGTCGATGTCATTATTTTAGGTGTTTCGGTTCTCTCTGGCTTACCATTGAAATCATATGTTACTCTTATATGAGGGTGGTTTTTTGGGAGGAATACCCTATAGAAGTAGTACATTATAATTAATAGGTATTTGGACCACCTAGCCTTCATATAATGTACACAACATTTAAATCCATGATATCCTTTTGTTACAAGACCTACGATGTTATGGTATATAGATCATGTGGTCAGTGTTGAATATCAAGATAGTTGAATTGAATTAAATATGCCAAAAAAATATTGCTTTGAATATAAACAAATCAAACAACATATTTATCTGATAAAATTCCCAACCTCATATAATCATGTGTGGTATACGCACATATTCTATATAATGTAAAACTCCTCTTTGATGGGATGGGTCTTGATACATCATCTACCTGTCACCCTTCACATAATTCATTAAACTCTTCAATCAATGGTTGTAGGTAAACATCCATATTCTTTACTCGTCTTCTACCAAGGACTATAAGAGCCAACATAAGATGTTCATTATTTACAGAAAACCATGGGTCACATATTTTTATTGATCATTACTACATGCCAAATAGTATAGGTATTGTATGGTTGGAAATATGGGTTGACACCATCAATGTCTATGCTCAATATAAGGTTGTGTACTTCATCCTTGAATTTATTGGGCCATGTATCCTCTATATGGTTCATGTCTATTGAATCTATTGAGATTCACAGTACTCCTTCCTCACTTTAATGTGATGCATGCCATCCCTGCAACATAGCTAATTCTTTGTGAAGAAATAGCCTTTGAATCCTTGGGATTATATGCATGTGTCTCAATATCTTATGAGGAGGACCATGTGCTTTATCCTTGTTATTCAATTATGTGAACATATCATGCCCACAATTTGGACATATCCCTTTGTCTGCATATTCACCTCCATATAGAATACATTCATTGGGACACACATGATATGATATGTACTCAACACCCAACCTTTTCAACATTTTCTTTGCCTCTTTGCATCTTCTATACAAGACATTGTCATTTGGAAGTACCTTATATTTGAATAACATGTAGTTAGTGGGAAATACAAATGTACAATGTCATTTAACATTCATAAAATCGACAATTTTCTATCGGATCATTGTTTAACAATATTCCTCAAAATATAGTGCAGTTGATGGCCAGTTACCTCAACATTGCTGAGAAACATGCATCAGGCATGCCATACTTTGATTTCAAGTTGTATTGTAAAAAAAAATTCCCCAACTGTGTATACTTTTACCGGTCAGGTTCAAAGAGAGGTGTGGAATAAGGGTTTCGAAGAAGGCTTCAGTGATATAAGTGCCATCCTCTAGCTCATTGTCCTAGAATGTATGAAACAACATTAAATACATGGCACTCCTTTGTCGTAATAACGCATCCATACCAATGTATACTTCATTACTTCCATTTCCAATACTTCATTACTTCCATTTCCAACATGTGAAGGACTATTATCACTGTAGGAATTCCTAATTAGTGAGTATGGATGCAGTGGAAATTGAATAGGTGGTTTATTCAACCATGCTTGGTATGCTTCCTCTCCAAGTTGTGATATTTTTTCATCCTTCTCTCGATTTGACATTGTACTAGGGTGCAACGAAACATTATAGAAAGTAATCCCATCATTAGAATCCTTATTTCAAAAATATTGAACATTACATCGATAATGTTAGTAAACACAATGAAACTGGTTTGATCTATTATTATACAAAACAATTATTACAAAATAACAAAACTCATTTCCAATACAAAATGATAATCTGAAGACGTTCAGATTGAGCGATAAATTAACATCAATTCCACATTAACTATAAAAATTTAAATTGATCAAAACATATTCAAATTTAATTTATAAATTAAATTAACAATTTAGAAAACATAATTTCAAACTGAGCAATTCATTAACATGGCTCTCAACTCATCAACTTTTTGGATCTTCTAGTAGATATGGGTTGGGAGACAGTCAAATCATACTTTGGATCACTAGAAATTTCAGTTGACTAAACATAAGCAGAGGGGTTCATCAATTTAGGATGAGACGTAGTTGTTTTGGATTTTTTCAAAAAAGAGCATAGGGAAGTGTTCGTGTGTGTCTTATCTATATCACCTATTGGAATTTTTATTGTAGTAGGGGATATTATACCATCAACATTTGGTAATATATCATTGGTGTAACGGGTGAGTGTGACACGCCGAGGGTTCTCCTTCAAACCTTGACATTTTGAACAACCACAAAATACTTGGGTGTCATAAAAGAGTTCTATCTCACGACAAATTACAGTCAATGAACAAGGATTGCAACTTGAAGACGACATGTTACAATTTGTAGGGTAATGTGACTTCCCATTTTCATCTACAAGCGGTTTGTGGTATATTTCTCTTTATAAGAGCTTACGACATTTTGAAACCAGTGGAATGTATTGTGCATCAGAACTCGAACTTGAATAGAGATCCTGCTGTAAAGAATAAATTAATATTCAAATTCACATGGATAAGTAACATAAATTCAAATAAATAGTCAAAATATAAATAAAACCTGAACTTACTGGGGATGGAAAGGGAGAACTTATCGAACTTTGAACATGATGGAATTAGCTGGAATCTGAAGAATTGGCCATTTGATACTACAATTTTTTCTCCATGCCTTTGAGCCAAAACAACAAACAATATACGTCTTTACAATCCTAAAAAAAAATCAAGAACTATATTGCAATTTAAATTCCAATATAGTTTGGAAACCATTCTATAATAACAAGGTGAGTTGAAGCATCATATATATACTATGAAATATTGTAATTGGTGTGGTTGAACACTAAAATACATTTTGAGGTGAATATATAGTTTTAAGTGGACCTACAAAAAACCAACATTTAAAAATTCGAGTGATGCATCTAATCAAATGTACTTGCACCAATGCGCTCAAACAAACTAAACACGCTGGTTCTCAACAACGATAAACATACCATGAAATAATATCCGCAAAATTTCCCTCAAGAGAAAATATATGCTACATTTGGTAACGTATATTTGTACATGCATTATGCACATTTATTCATTACCGTTTGTTTTATAAACACAACCACACCAATGCGTTACATGTATGCACGCACTGATGAATGGGAATTTTCTATTAAACAGTGGGATGTCAATGTCACAAGTAAATTTGAACCCAAAATACGATGACATATTTGTCTAAATTGCAACAAGACCCTGTTTGACATCCGAGAAGCTGGGATATTTTTAAACGTCGGTTGTCTTAAGTTAGATATCCAAAGACCCGAACAATACATCATAAATATGACAACAATTAGTCACATGTACGATAGGTAAATTTAAAATCAATCCATCAAATATTTGGCATTCGTTCGGTTGATTAATACATCCCTCTCATCAATTAACCACCATGCGTGCCATCGATTAACTGACTTATATCTCTAGGACCTTCATTGGAAATGAGACGAAATACTGGTCGATTGATCTACAATATAATCCCACCATGTGGTCGAATAACCGACATCGGTTTCCACTAGTAGAGTCAAAGAACAAAGGACTAATAGTTGGAAATGTGACAAACATGTCGACAAAACACTAGAAAATATCCGACACCTTTGTCATCAGTTGTATTGAAACCTCATGATAGATGTAATTTGTCCATCGGAAATGCGACAATTGTATGTAGTTTAAATAAATAAATAAATCTATGTCCGTCATGAGATGCACACCCATGTGTGATAAGATATCATGCAAAATGATACTTTGTATCAAGCATGCGTGAGTGAATATTTTAATATGGGAATGGACTTACCCATTATAAATTGTTGGAGATCAATACCTCTATCTCCATCCTAACACACATGTACTTTAGTCTCATTTCAATGTATCCTTAAACATCAACATTGAAAGAAACTAGTTGATAATAGAAGATAGGAACTACAGTAAAGAAATAGAGACCATTGAACCACTATACAGTTCTTTTAAGAAAAACATCAGGAATACATGATGAGAGAGATAATAGCAATCCAAAATTACTAGAGATTCTGTACTCTACAATTACCATAAGTAAACATAATCGGTCATGTTTTGAAACCAAACAAAATATAACTTTTGGACCTTCCAAAAAAATAATGTGTACAAAACTTTGTAAATGTGGAAGAAATGAGATTTGTTCTGTAGATTAATGAACATAATTTAGTTATGTCAATACACTCCATTTGCAAGGACAAGACACATGATTTTTTTTCTAACAAAAACATGTAATAAGTCATATGAAGAAGCTCTTACAAAAGGTCTAAGACAATAATTCCTCTTTGAAATATGTTGGTCTAAAACTCTACCATATCTTTGTCAGAACTTTTTCATATTCCTTGACGAAACTCCAACATATCCTTTTCCAACCCTCCGCTAAGTTCTCCACTTTCTACTAAAATCCTGTCACTCCCTTTGTTGAAACTCCATCAGTTTCTTTGTTGAAACTCCGCTAGTCGTTCTATTTCGACCAAAACATGAACATAATCTAGAATGAAATGCATAGCATAATATGGAATGAAATAACATGAACATAATATGGAATGAAATACATAACATGAACATAATATGGCATGAAATACATAACATGAACATAATCTGGAATGAAATTGGAAACAACATACCTCCCCAACCATTGTTAAGTTTGTGTAGTATCTGTAGTGTCAAATCATTCAACCTCCATAAATATATAGAAAATCAATGCAATCCATATTTGTACCATTATTTAATATTCTAAGATTCATTTTTATGAGAATTCCAACATACCATTACAATGCTTCCCATCACCTTCTGAGCTTTCTTTTTGGACTATACCCTAATCATCCTATATTCAAACATAGATTTACTCAATGTGAACAAACTAAAAACTTGATAGAACAAACTAACACTCATGAATAATCACCTCTTTGTTTTGAGAATAATTTATTGGAGACATCTAATATTGGATCAAACTTCCCTCGCTCCGGAACAACAACGAATTCAAAATTGAATTTGATGTTTATTTGTTTGGTCAAGGGGGGTTTGATTTGTGTTGACTATTTAGTTTTCATTGATGTCAAAGGTGTTCATGAATGACAAAGGAAGAACCAGTGGATATGGTGGAAGACTGAAGGTTGCAAGTATCCAAAGAAACAAAGGAATAATCCTATTACAGGTTGCAGGATGCAAGGAGAAAGACAAACAAATAACCCTATAGCAAGTTGAATGGCTAAAGATTGAGACCATCCAATGTTGTTGCTGAAAGAATTGTCGTAGAGGATTTCTGCAAAGAAATTGTGCAGATCCACAAATTCATGGTGAGATATGAACTCGATCTGAAATCAACGGTTACAAAGCATCCTACATAATATCCAACGAATAAGGATCAATTCTACAAAAGATCAATATCGGACAGTCAGGGGTAGATCTGCAAGGAAATCAACAGTCTAGGAAAATGTGGAAACAAAGTTGCGGAAGAAAATTGTGGAAATCCAAAATAGGAAAGTGTGATTCTGCATCCCCAATCCTGCAATCTGCAAGATCAATGGTTATGAAATACTCTACAAAAGATCGACGGTGATGAAGAAAAATTGCGGAAAGGAGCTTGCAGAAAGTCAAAATGTTACATTTCCGCATTCTGCATCCCATGATCTAAAGAGATCGGGTGGCTGAATTTAGTTCCACTAAAACAAGATCAACAGTTAGGAAATAGAAGTGCGGAAAGAAGTTTGCAGAAAGATGATATGAGTCTGAGAAAAGTTACATCCCGCATCCCATAAATCTGAAGATCGACACTCATGAAAATCTCGATGAATATCAATGGTTGGGACTCATTTGAAATAGAAACTTCATGCAGAAATACGATTTCAAGAGGAAATTTGTAGATTAGATCAATGGTCCATAGAGATTCGAATATAAGATTAATGGTTTTGATTGTATCTACAGAAGAAGATTACGGAAGCACCAGAAAACGATAAACAGGGCTGCAAAAATGAATTCTAAACTGTGTGAAGAATGAAACAATGTATTTGTTGAAACTTAACTATGAAATGATACAACAGCAGAATGGGTAAATGATGAAGAGGTATGTCTGTAAGTGAACAGTCACGAACCAAAATGAAAGAGCACAACTTTGAAGAGGTGCGTTGATATGAAATAGGTATAGGGTATTTAAATGAATGAATGCGTAACGAATGAGAGGTATCTATTAGCAAGTCTGATAGAGTCCAAAGTGAACAGTTTTTCAACTATTATAAAAGATTGAGAAAATCAGTTTAAGGTGTTAGGGTGGTGCTAGGGCAAGCCACGGGTCTACAAGGGGTCAAAGCATCCTTCCAGTCGTAGCTAGAGAACAGGGTGCTGTAGAATCCTTGTCTATTGTATCAAGAAGAAAAGCATAAGGGTGTCGTAGCATCCTAGTCTGTAGTTGCAGGAAAAACCTAGGGTGTGATTTGCATCCTTTCTGTTGCAGCAGATAAACAATTTTGTAAATTCTTCTTCTTAATGAGTTTGTGTTGGTGGTTTTCTCTTTTGATATTTCCACAATAAAAATTGTTTCTTTATTGTTGATTTTATGTATTTTAAAGTAAAAATTGACAATATTGATTCACCCCCCCCCTCTCAGTATTGTGGGATAAACAAAAAATTGGTATCAGAGTCGGTTCCTTCACAATATTTTAACCACTAGAAGGAATATCCCATCCAAAATTCACAATGGATCAACAAGAAGGTTTGGCCACTAAAAAACCTCCACTATTTACCAGAGAAAATTACGCTTACTAGAGTGTAAGGATGAGGTGTCATCTGATGTCCCTAGGATGCACAGTTTGAGAAGCAACCCAAAAGGAGCATAAAATAGGAAACTAATACCCTACTGACACATTTGAACTAGGTGAATATGAAGGTAATTCCAAAACCTTAAACGTAATCTTAAGTGGTTTAACAAACTCGGTATTTACTAAAGTGATGTAATGCACATCTGCCAAACAAGATTGGGACAAGTTAAAAATTATCTATGAAGGAGAATCTAAGGTCAAAGAATCTAAAATCCAAACATATAAAGGTCAATTTGAAAGTGTCTTAAAATGAAAGAAGAAGATAATATTGGTGAATACCTTCTTTGTGTAGATGAAGTTGTTAATGCGATCAGATGCCTTGGAGGAAAATTAAAAGAGAAGGAAGTGGTAAGAAAATTACTAAGAACATTACCAATGAGATACGATCCAAAGGTATCCACCCTAGAAGAATGAGGTGATATTAAAAAGGTAACAATAGATGAGCTACCCAGAATCCTCACTGCGTATGAGATGAGAACAGTACAAAATGGATCTTCAAGAAAAGAAGAAGCCTTTAAAGCCTCCTTAAAAAATCAATCAGGAAACCCAAATTATGAGGAATCCTTTTTCATTAATAAACTTGAGAGAGGAACTGGAAAGTAGAAGGGGCAGTTACCTTTAAATTGTTTTAATTGTGGAAGGATTGGACATTTTTCCTCTAAATGCACCTACACTAAACAAGATGAGAATGAAGATAAGGAAACTTCGAAGTTCAAAATGGGTAAATCAGGAAACAAGAAAAAATACCATGGGAAAAAGAAAATTGTTTACACCATGGAAGACAATGAAGATTCAAATGGAAGTGAAGCTGAAGAAACTGAAGTTTTATTTATGGGACTCGATACACAAGTATCAAGTAGTGAATCAAATATGGAAGGAGAAGTAGACCTAAGAGTTGAACTTGTTAGCACCCTTGAAGCACTTGAGAAATGTAAGAAAAAGAACATACAGTCAAATATTCTCATCAGCCAGTTGGAAGCTCAACTCCTAGATGCCAAAAATGTTGAGGAAGAACTAAACCTACACGTCAAAAGAAGAATATAAGATTCTGAAAAGCTTGTAGAAGAAAATAAATCCAATAGATAAAGATCAATTCTGGAAAAGATCAAGGTCAGACGGTCAGGGGTATATCCGCAAGGAAATCAACGGTCCAAGAAAATGCGGAAACAAAGTTGCGGAAGAAAATTGCGGAAATACAAAATAGGAAAGTGTGATTCTGCATCTCGCATCCCACAATCTGCAAGATCAGCAGTCAGTAAAGACTCCACAAAATATCGACGATGTTGAAGAAAAATTGTGGAAAGGAGCTTGTGGAAAGTCAAAATGTTACGTTTCTGCATCCCGCATCCCGCAATCTGAAAAGATCAGACGGCTGAAGTTGGTTCTGCTAAAACAAGATCAAGGATTCCGAAATAGAAGTGTGGAAAGAATTTTGCAGAAATATGATACGAGTCTGGGAAACGTTGCATCCTGCATCCTGAAAATCTGAAGATCGACACTCATGAAAATCCCAATGAAGATCAACGATTGGGAATCGTTTGAAACAGAAACTTGGTGCAGAAATACGATTTCAAGAGGAAATATGTAGATTAGATCAATGGTCCAAAGAGATTCGGATATAAGATCAACGGTCTGGATTGTATCTGGATAAGAAGATTACGGAAGCACCAGAAAATGATAAACAGGGATACAAAAATGAATTATGAACTGTGTGAAGAATGAAACGGTGTATTTGTTGAAACTTAGCGATGAAATGATATGACAACAGAACTGGTAACTGATGAAGAGGTATGTCTGTAAGTGAATAGTCACAAACCAAAATGAAAGAGCGCAGCTTTGATGAGGTGTGTTGATACGAAATAGGTATAGGGTATTTAAATAAATGATTGTGTAAATAATGAGAGGTCTCTGTTAGCAAGTCTGATAGAATCCAAAGTGAACAGTTTTTCAACTTTTCTAAAAGACTGAGAAAATCAGTCTAGGGTGGCAGGGTGGTGCTAGGGCAGGCCACAGGTCTGCAAGGGGTCGAATCCTCCTTCTAGTCGTAGCTGGAGAATAGGGTGTTGTAGCATCCTTGTTTGTTGTAGAAAGAATAAAAACATAGGGGTGTTGTAGCATCCTAGTATGTAATTGCATGAAAAACCTAGGGTGTGATTTGCATCCTTTCTATTGCAACAGATAAACAATTTTGTAAATTCATCTTATTAATGAGTTTTTGTTGGTGGTTTTCTCTTTTGAGGTTTCCACAATAAAAAGTGTGTCTTGATTTTTTATTTTGTGTATTTTAAAGTAAAAACTGACAATACTAATTCACCCCCCCCAGTATTGTGGGATAAACCAACAATCCATATTCGTACCATTATTTAATAGTCTAAGATGCCATTTTATTAGAATGCTAATATACCTTTACAATGCTTCCCATCACCTTCTGAGCCTTCTTTTTGGACTATCCCCTCATCATCCTAGATTCAAACATGGATTTACTTGATGTGAACAAACTAAAAAATTGATAAAACAAACTAACACTCATGAATAATCTCCTCTTTGTTTCGAGAATAATTTATTGGAGACATCTAATATTGGAGCAAACTTCCCTCGATCCAAAACAACAACGAATTCAAATTTGACTTTGATGTTGATCCATTTGATCAAGGGGGGTTTGCTCCAATATTAAACAACTCCAATAAATTATTATGTATTGATAAGGGCCAGCCATGTAAAGAAACAATCTATTATGTGTTATATTTTTATCATTTAAGCTAGCATTATATTAGGATCTTTAACTGGGAGAATAACAAGCACAACAATCAAACACAAGAGACAATGAACACAATTTTTTCCTCAGGGAAACCATAAATGGAGAAAACCCTGCAACTTCCTCAGAGATAGAATTAGTCCCAAAAGTAAAACCTCAAAACAGTAAGATGATCTCCCGACAGCAATAGCCTCTTTCTTTCTAACCCCAACAACTTCTTCTGCCTCAGCTATGCGCTACAACTGAGTGTGAGTGATTGAGTGATAAATAGAGAGGCTCACTCTCTATTTATACTAATTCCTGACTTGACAATAACTCACTAGGGCCAACTTCTCTAGGAGAGTCTAATAACCCTAGGGCCCCGGAACTGCAGGGACTTTAACCCTTGAACAATAGGAGGGTTACCCACAATGACTTGACATGACTTGTTTACATTATTGAATCTCCCGATAGGAACATCGGGGAATGACATGGAGCAAATACATTACAAACACTTCCCAGAATAAACATCGGGGTACAAGACATAAGATATACAAGTGAATACATTCTGAAGTTACAAATACACCAACACTCCCTCTTAACTAGGAAGGTTATATTCTCTCGACACAATTTATCAGCAGAGGTCTTCTTCTCTGTATCATCTAGATCATCAATGAGTTCTCGGCATATTCATCATCAATTCATCTTCATCTTCAGGTCATCTTCATCTTCAAGTTATCTTCTTCTTCAAGTCATATTCATCTTGATCTGGATCATCACTTGATCTGGATCATCACTGGGTCATCATCACGGGTGTTATCTCTTGATTCTTCTCATCATAGGAAGTTCTACAGAGCTAGCCCTTTTTCATGCTGGATGTACATCTACAAAGCCAGTCCTTTTTCATACTAAATGTATCATCATAGAGATAGTCCTTTTTCATACTAGATGTGGCATCTACACAGAGCCAATCCTTCTTCATACTGGATGAGTCTTCACAAAGCTATTCCTCTTTCATACTAGATGTGGGATCTACACAGAGCCATTCCTTTTCAATACTGGATGAGTCTTCACAGAGCTAGTCCTTTTTCATACTAGATGTGGGATCTACACAGATCCAGTTCTTTTTCATACTAGATGAGTCTTCACAGAGCTAGTCCTTTTTCATACTAGATGTGGGATCTACACAAAGCTAGTCTTTTTTCATACTATATGTGTCTTCAGAGATCCAACCCTTTTTCATGCTGGATGTCGGATCTACACACAGCTAGTCCTTTTTCATACTAGGTGGGTCTTCACAGAGCCAGCCCTTTTTCATGCTGGATGTGGGATCTACACAAAGATAGTCCTTTTTCATACTAGATGTGTCTTCACATAGCCAACCCTTTTTCATTTTAGATGTGGGATCATCACATACATCTAACAATGGAAGGAACCAATCCTCTCATCACGTCAAAGCTCTTACATCCGACCATGGAAGAAACCAATCCTCTCACCATGTCGGAAGGGCACAGCACTTACATCTGACCATGGAAGGAACCAATCCTCTCACCATGTCAGAATGGCACATCACGGACTCATCACTTCCTCTTGAGAGGAATCTCGATCTGGAGAACACCAAGCTTCTCCCTAAAGTACTCAAACTTCACCCTAGCCAATGGCTTAGTCAACACATTAGCTATCTGTTCGTCCGTCGCAACATACTGGAGCTTTACTGCTCCTCTCTGCACCATATCCCTAACATAGTGATACTTTATCTCGATATGCTTTGACTTGTCATGGAACATTGGGTTCTCTGAAAACTTCACACAACTATGGTTGTCGCAATATATACAAGTAGTATCTAACTAGAGATCAAATAAATCAGACAGTAGCTTCCTCAACCATACTACCTCACAATTAGTTGAACAAGCTGTGACATACTTTTCTTCATTTGTACTCAGTGCCACATAGGATTGCTTCCTGCTAAACCAAGAGATCACACCTGATCCCATACTAAAGCAACACCCTGAAGTGCTCTTCCTATCGATGGCACTGCCTGCCCAATATGAATCAACATAACACTCCAGGTTAATCTTCTGATCAGCCTTATACTTGAGCCCATAATCAAGTGTACCCTTCAGGTACCTCAAAATATTCTTTGCAGCAATCAAGTGAACATGTCTCGGATCTTTCAGGAACTGGGTCAAGGTGTTCACAGCAAAGCAAATATCTGGTCTCGTATTCGTCAAGTACATCAAGGACCCAATCATCTGACGATACATCTTGCACTCCATCATCCCAAATCTCTTCAAGATCTCTACTGCATACTTCCCTTGTCCAAGGAAGATTCCATCCGCATTCTGCCACACCTCCATACCTAGAAAATAATGCATCATACCCAAGTCCTTCATTTCAAACTCGGTAACAAGCTTTCTCTTCGTATTAGAAATCAACCCATCCATACCTGTTACAAAGAGATCATCTACATACATTAGAAGCATCACTGGGTTGCCATCTTCAACCTTGTAGTAAAGGTTGGAATCTGCTTTACTCTTGGTAAAGCCCAAACTGGATAGAAAGCCATCAATTCTACTGTACCGTGTCCTGGGTGCCCGTTTCAAACCGTACAGGGACTTCTTCAATTTACACACATGAGACTCCCTCTCATGTGTCTCAAAATCAAGTGGTTGCTCCACATACACTTCCTCTTCTACTACACCATTCAAGAAAGAAATATTGACATCCATCTGGTGTATCTTCCATTTCATCACTGTAGCCAAAGCAAGTACTGATCTGATGGAAGTGTAGCTGGCTACAGGTGCAAAATTTTCTTCATAATCTATTCCTTCTTTCTGGGAGAATCCACGGACCATGAATCTTGCTTTATATTTTTCTATGTTTCCATCTGCAGCATGCTTGATCTTGTAGATCCATTTGGAAGTCACTATAGGCTTCCCCTCAGGTCTTGGGACAACATCCCAAACATCATTCTTCATGATCGATTGGTACTCTTCAATCATAGCATCCTTCCATTCTTTCTTTTATGTTGCTTCTTCATAGTTGGAAGGTTCTTTATCAATGAAATCACATAATAAGGCTACATAAGTGGAACAAGACCTGGTCCTTTTGCTTTCTCTGTGTGATTCTTCTAGAGCCCCATATCTTTCTGCACCTTGGATAACTTCTTGTACCCAAGCAGGTTTCCTCTTGTGAGGATTCTTCTCTTGAGTTCGATCTACAGGTTCTTGAGGTTCTTCTATTTATCGATCTTCTTCTTGATATTCTTCATTCATGGTTGTGTCATGAATTTTGGGTGCTTCTGTTTCTTCGAGTTCTTCAGTAGGTCTCTTTTTGGAATTGTTGCAAGCTGAGTCTTCGTCAAATGTCACATCCCTGCTGATGTCGATCTTCTTGAATCCTGGGAAGTATATTATGTAAGCCTTCGAGCTTTCAGAGTATCCCACAAATACACCCTTCCTTCCTGAAGGATCTAACTTTGTCCTCTTTTCTTTCAAAATGTGTTTGTACACTGGACAGTTGAATATTCTGAGATGGCTGACTTCTAGTTTCTTTCCAGAAAAGACTTCTTCAGGTGTCTTATTCTCGAGTACTCTGTGGAGTACGGTTCTATACATACACCATTGTTCTTGCAACTTCTGCCCATAGATGCATGGGAAGATCTTGATCATGAAGCATGGCCCTTGTAGCTTCCATGATTGTTCTATTCTTCCTTTCTGTAACTCCATTCTGTTGTGGATTATATGGAGTGGTTAACTCCCTCTTAATATTTGAATCTTTGCATAAGTCTTTGAATTCATTTGAAGTGAATTCTCCGCCATTATCTGATCGAAAAATATTGATCTCCTTTTTTGTGTGGTTCTCGATTAAGGATTTGAATTCTTTAACCTTGCTGAATACTTCATCTTTGTTCTTCATAAATTATATCCATGTCTTCCCAGAAAAATCATCAATAAAAGAAACATAGTATACATACCTGCTTAATGAACTAGATGACATCAAACCGCATACATCGGAGTGAATGATTTCTAAGATTCCTTTTGCCTTGCTTTCACTACTTGGAAATGTCATCTTTGTGTTCTTTCCTTTTGCACATCCTTTGCAAACACCATATGTTTTGTCTGCATTTTTGGAAGACCTTCAATAGCTTTGCTTGCAAGTGGTAGTGCCCTATAATGCACATGTGCAATCCTTCTATGCCAAAGTTCATTTGGTTCTACTGAGTCATGAACCAAAGCTTGTTCTGGTTGGCCCTTCAATTTGTATAGACCTCCTTCTTGTTCCCCAATCACTATTGCATGATCAAAAGTATTTCCCTTTGGTCACATAAGAACTTGGCCATCTACAAAAGAAACCCTCATTCCTTTTGCATCTAATGCAGATATGGAGAGGAGGTTCTTGTTTAGTCGTGGCACAAACAATACATTTTTCATCTTCATATACTTTCCAGAGTCTAGCTTATAGGAGGGTTCACCACTACCTTTTATTGGATACTGGTACTCATCCCCAAGTTTCACCTTGTGAGGTGACTCATGTTCAGATAGTTTCACAAATGATTCTTTGAATCTCATCATATGTTTGGAAGCACCACTGTCTATAAGCCAATCATTTCTTCCATGTGAGATATTTCCCGTGAGAGCAGAGATCAAGACATATTCTTCATCATTTTGAAGAATCGTCACTTTCTTGTCTGATTCTCTTTGTGGAAGGTTCATCATCCTCTCCAGCATGAGCATGATGTCTTCTCTTGTTTCCCTTTTTCTTATTTGAGTTCCCTTTGTTAGGGTAGTATTTGGATATGTGACCTTTCTCATCACATGTGTAACATCTAATAGTATACAGATCTCTTCTAGAGTGTGAAATATTACCATTGGAGTGATGACGATCCCTTCTAGTTTTCTTGGTGTGGGCTGTGAGAGCGTGATCTTCACTTCCCATATTTTCTTCTAAAGTTGCTATCCGAGATTCTTCTTCAGAGCATTCTTCCCATAGTCTACTGAACTTGACTAGCTTCTTTCTAGCATATATCCCTTGAATGGAAGAGTCACATGCCTTAGGTAGACCATTCAAGGTGGTCATCACAATCTCTGCATTTTCCATTTCTTCATCTACTGCTTCCAGTTGTTCCTTGATCTGATATACCCTTGTAAAGTAAGACTGGATGGTCTCTGCATTCTGGATCTTTACATTCTTCGATTGGTTTCTCAGAGTCATCTTCATGTTTATGTTCTTCCCTTCATACAGTTTGGTTAGGGCATCAAACATAGATTTAGGTGTCTTTAGGGAGGAAACCTATGGTATGAGGTGATCCTTTAATTAATCTTTAATAATCCTCTTAGCCATAACCAATTTATTCTTGTGTAAGGCCTTAGCCTCATCTCCCTCTGGAACTGGAACCTCCTCATTGAAATAGGAGTCCAACTCATTTTCTTCCAAGACCAGGGAGATCCTATACTTCCAGGCTCGAAAGTTATTATCTCCCTCAAGCTTTTCATTAATCTTGGTATGATGAGACATCTTAACTGAGAACCTAAAATGAAAATACAAAATATTTAGATCTTACCAGGTCAAGATGTCGTATCTAGATTTGGAGTTGAATTTCTGCAGTGCTGGTTCAGGAGCATATTAGGGTTTGGCTTTCCCAAATTTCTGTCCAACCAAATTCTTTGATATTGATCTCTAAAATTCGATTTTGAGGAGGAGATCAATCCATTCCTGGGCTCACTCAAAAATTCCACTTGTGTGGAAATCCCTAATTGCTAGCAATAGTGTCGAGTCCAAAACTAAAAAAGCTCAGAATCAAATTTTGCTTCGATAGAAATATGCGCCCTAGGGAGGAGAGTCATCCCAACCTTATTTTTCTGAAAATCTATGGAGAGAGATCCAAAAATTAGAAATCCCTAGTTCCCGCAGCTACATAGTAGCTTCTTCTCAAGTTAGCTCTGATACCATGTTAGATTTTTATCATTTAAGCTAGAATTATATTAGGATCTTTAACTGAGAGAATAACAAGCACAACAATCAAACACAAGAGACAATGAACACAATGTTTTTCCTCGGGGAAATCATAAATAGAGATAACCCCGCAACTTCCTCAGAGATAGAATCAGCACCAAAAGTAAAACCTCAAAATAGTAAGATGATCTCCCGACAGCAGTAGCCTCTTTCTTTCTAGCCTCGACAACTTCTTCTTCCTCAGCTATGCGCTACAACTGAGTGTGAGTTAGTGAGTGATAAATAGAGAGGCTCACTCTCTATTTATACTAATTCATGACTTGAAAATAACTCACTAGGGCCAACTTCTCTAGGAGAGTCTAATAACCCTATGGCCCCGAAACTGTGGGGACTTTAACCCTTGAACAATAGGAGGGTTACCCAAAATGACTTGACATTACTTGTTTATATTATTGAATCTCCCAATAGGAACATAGGGGCGTGACATGACTCAAATAAATTACAGACACTTCCTGAAATAAACATCGGCG